>CM076724.1:24516860-24556224 GCA_038501795.1 Pseudopleuronectes americanus
CCGTGTCTTCCTCCAGCGCTCTACCGACCCACGCGTCCATTCTCCCCACCTATGTACCTACAGTCCCCGCCCTCGATCCTTCGCACTGCTCCCCCCACGCTCACACTTCCTCCCCTACCCCCAGCTCCGTGCCACCACACCACGACCACTCGCATAACCTCCACACCATAACAGGATCCCGATAAACAATCCGATCGCATGCTCTGAGGGCTATATCTCGCAGTGCCATGTGCTCGTGATGTATCAGTCCTGCACGCCGGGCGTGATCAAAATGAAACCACCTGCGAGTCATCCTGCTCCACTGAAGGTTTCACCAGAGGGTCTGTGGAATGTGTCGGTGGTCTGAAAATCACAGATACATAAGGATTATTATTATTATTCATAAATGTTGTTGGTTGACATGAACGTCTGCAAAAAGTTGTAGAGCTCTTTACTGACTAGCATGGAAACACGGTGAGATAAGAAGTTGAATTAAACATTGACGAATCATTTAGTGGAAAAATATTTACTACTTATTAAAAAATCCCCAAATAACAGAGATTTTTCAATTTAACACGTCCCAGAAATCTGTAGGATCTTTGCTACTTGGAAGTTATCTTCATAAACAAGGCAGTTAATATGAAAGTTAATGTACACAACGTTTTATTTATGTGAACTCTGCAGTTAGCAGAGGAGCCTCGGTCCAACAGGAAGAGGACGAGCTGGAGGAGGGTGTGTGTGTGTGTCTGTGTGTGTGTGTGTGTGTGTGTGTGTGTGTGTGTGTGTGTGTGTGGCTGTGGGGCTGTCACAGGACATGAGGATGACAGGCTTGGCTGCCACTCACCGTCTCTCTTCCTGATCGGCTGTGATGTGCCAGGATGGACATCAGCACAGCCGCGATGTCTCTGGCTACCAGCCCCCCCGCCTGTCCGCTCGGATGCCAACACAAACTGAACAATATCTAGTTTTAGGGAAGAGCTGCGGCTCTTTTGGCAGCAGCGTCACTTGGCTGCTGCTCCCGTGTCTTCAGGGCCTGTTTGGAGGGAAGTGAACGCCTCCCTGCGTTTTCTCCATCAGGAAAACCGCCGAACAAATCAGTCCAAAACTTCAATGTTCTGTGCCAACGTGACCGTCAGGCCTCAGCCGGCAGAATGGATGAGGCCTTCTGATAATCCATTAAGACACGGCTAAAGGTCGCAGGGTATAAATAGTCTTCAAGGACACTGGAGTCATGGGAGGGAAATAACGCTGAGGAGGACGCGCATGAAACTCCTCATTAATCTGGACATGAAGGTGTTTGTCTGTTATTAAGCATCTTTGTCAGGTGACCTGTGACACTTGTTCCCCTGGTGGAGATGAACAAGCAGCCGACAGAATCACAGCAGCACCTTCTGCCCCTGACCTCATTTACAACAAGTTTGTCAATATCAAGTTCTACGGCTCTGACGGAAAATATGGGAACAACCGTATATTTCAGAATATCTGAAGGAAGAGATGACGTCCAACAGATTATTATTACGTTGTAGTGATAAACTTCATTCAGTTCTTCAGACGTATGATGGTATGATGCTACACCGTACACACGTAGGGCAGCTTTAGTGCTGGAATGAGTCATATATATATATATATATATATATATATACATATAATACCAGTGGCGTTTCTACATTAGGGGCAGGTGGGGCACTGCACACCAGATGGCGCTGTGGTGCAGAAAGCTCAATACATCTGTACTTTGTGGAAAAATATAATTTATTTTATTTTATATGCAAAGTAGTGTGAATGTGTGTGTGAATAAACTTGTCTCACAAGCATTATGGTCTTGTTTTTGAGTCAATTGATTCGTGTGTGTTTCTGTCTGTGTGCTTGCTCTGTGAAAAGCTTCTCTCTTGCCGTCCGTCTCTGCTCTGGGGCAACGGCCCAAGCTTAAGACCGTTGCCATGGAAACACCAATGAGCGTGAACCACACAGGTCGAAGTTAACATTGGGAGAGTGGGCGGAGTTAGGGACACGTCTGAAAGTGCCCCAACTCCGCCCACGAAATCTGCCTAGCAACTGGACTCCAGCTCTGAGCCTGTTGCCTGCTCGGCTCCACATGAGCTAACAGGCTAACAGGCTAACAGGCTAATCCCCGTGAACACTCCCCGAGTCTGTGGAGAGGTTTCACTCTCTCACATGTCGGATGAATAATAAAGTTTGAACTTCGGTTTGTTTTCCTCACAGAGAAGCTAGAGACGTCTGCGCTCCCGTTTCTGTGGTGAGTCAAGTTTAGTATTGTATTTCTGTGTTAGTGATGAGCAGGTACCTGTACATACGGCTTGTCAGTTTAGCTCTGCTAGCCTGCAGGCGATGCTAACGGGACCGTACGGAGTTATTAAACTGACATGAACCGACATGATCCGGTCTGTCTTTCTTCCTATCTTCCTATCTATATATTATATATATATATATCTTCCGGTTGTGCTTTTCCTTAACGCTCCGCCATAACGCCTTTTTTGTGGATACCGTTTACAAAAAACACCAACTGTTCTTGTACTATTACTAGGAAGAAAAAAAAGGAAAAAAAAACATAATTTTTTTGCAACTTCCGGTTGGCGACTTCCGGTTGCGCTTCCGGTTGCGCTCCGCCATAACGCCTTTTTTGTGGAACTGGTATACCTGAGGTATACCCAGTTCCACAAAAAACACCAACTGTTCTTGTACTGTTACTAGAGTAAAAAAAAACATACAATTTATTTTTTTATATACTATTTATATATTATATAATATATAATAGATCGGTTCAAGTTGGGGGTCTGATGTAGTGTGAGTAATTTTGTGTCAATTGGACAATGTCTGAGTCAAATTTACAACTTGGATGCAATAAAAGAATGTCTATTATCAAAAGCCAAGTTAAAGATATGTGTTTTAAGGTCATATGTATGATTTCCACACCTCCAGCAGCTCGCAGGTCCTCAGTCGGAGTGTTCCAGTGGATCAGAGTGAAAAAGCTGCCAGTACCAGTTCACTGACCAGTACCAGAGGAGCTGAGGAGCCGGTCCACCCAGCAGGGAAAAGTGTTAGAGTTGATGCAGTTGAGGATGAGTTTGTTTGGAGAATAAACTCCACCACGGTAGATATCTGATGGTATGTAAAGTTGTTTCACTCACCAACCCATTTGACTTGACTACGTTACACAGATAATTATTCTGCAGAAACAGATTTACTGTGATCAACTGAAACGTGAGTATTTAAAGTCACATCTGCATTTTAAGAGCAGCTGTTTAAAGTATTATTACGTCTCCTAAAGCTCTTTATGCAGAGTATTGATGTTGACGTTGATGTGAAGCTATGTGTCTGTCGAATCTTTTTACTCTGTTGCAATCATTTTACTTTAATGTTGTATTATAGGCAACATCTTTGTGTCGCACTGAGTGCTAAAGCATGTGAAACGTATATGAAATAGGATTTCTGCTCCCTGCTGGCACTCAAAATGCAGCCCATAGTATATCTTACTGGTCTATATAGGCCTACTGCTTATAATAATCAGCTACCTCTATTTTTGTGACGGTGACATGACGTCATACAAAATTGCCCCACCAGAAATTTCAGGCTAAAATCGCCACTGTATAATACTATATAAACCATAAACAGATGGTTGGTTGGTTGGTGGAGATTCAACACTTTTGATCGTAAAGTTTGTGACATGGATTTGTTGTAATTTACTGTTGGTGTAAATATTTGTATGTGATTTTATTTTAACCATAGTTTGTCCATTTAAATGAGATTTGTTTTTTTCCCTCACACACAAAATCTGCTTTTAAAATCTACACTGAGGGTTAGGGTTGGACAAATTCAGACGATGAATCCTTGATGTCCGACACAGAGGAACCGTGTCCTCCTCAGTCTGAGAGCATGAAGACGCTTCCAGTTCGATTTAACAGTGACTCCGCAGCGTCTCAGCAGCCGAGTGAGGACGGATGATGAAGATCGTCTCTCCTCTGTCAAACAAACACTAACACACAGAAATAAAACACACAACGAGCAGAGGGAATGAGCTGTGCTGCAAAACCACGTCCCAGCTCGGTCCGACCGAACATCTTGGCTCTGAGTGACGGAGAGGCAGATGGTGCTTATGGCCAACGTTCAAAAACCCTACACACACACACACACACACACACACACTCACTCACACTCACACTCACACACAGCCTCTGGGCTCTGTGGGAGCCTCCTGGTTCTCGATCAATATGTTTGGACGACACCCACCCGGTGACGGAGGCTGCAGCGGAGCAGCTGCTGTACAGTGGAGGTGTCAGCTCTGGTGTGTGGAGACTCTCCAGGAGAATACATTAACCTCAGTGGTTCCTGGATTCCAGAGAGGATCATCAGAGACAGACGGTTCCTCCTCACAGCTCCGACTGGACTCCCCCACTCCCTGACAGAGGAGGAGCTCGTCTCCTGTGGAATCATCTCAGCTCCTGGAACCAGACGGTCGAGTGAAGAACAGAGGAACCTGCTCCTGGTTCAGATCTGTGAGACAAACTGGGATTTGTGAATATGGGCCATACAAATAAAATGTGATTGATTGACAAAGAAAAACAAATACACACCAAATATATTTTTGTAATTTTTACAATAATTTATTATTTTCTCGGCAGAGCCTGATATATTTTATCTGTTATATCTTAAACAAAAGGGGAAAGGTAAGTGACAGTAAATCAACATGGACGAAATGACAGCAGGTGTCTCAGTCGCCCCCTGGTGGCTGGCCACAGAACATGTTTATACATCCACCTCCTCCTTGTTAGCACATGGGACAAACTAACTCAAATAGAGTTCTGTCCTCCAGGTCGTTCTTAGTAGTAAACTGTATCGTACAGAAACTCAGGTGAGAAGCTTCCGGATGATCTCCAGCTGCCGCCTCCCGATCAATGGCTGACGTGATGAATCCAGAAGGTCTTCATCTCATCCGGTTGCTCTCCAGACTGATTGCCGGGCTCTGGTGCTGCAGCCGTAGGTGACGCGTGTGCAGCTGCCAGGGGATGTTCTCACCACTGCAGAACAACCAAGTCATTATTACAATGATTTGTTTCCTTTGCTCATTAAAGCAGATGTCTGGATGATCTGTGGTGTGTTTCTAATCATCAGAGTCCAGCAGGTCCTGATTACTGTCCTCGGGCTGCGTTCAGGACCCCATGGAAAGACACGTACGTTGGAGTATTCTGCTCTAAAATACATCTTCTTGCTGCTCTCAGTTAATGGCAGGTCATTTTCAAACGTTATGATAAACTAATGATTATAAGAGGTGCAAAAGATTTACTTTTATCAATTCTACTAATAATAAAACGTCATATTCTTGTAAGAATAAAAGAAGGTCTCCTCTGTTGAAGAGATAAATCTTTATTTCATAGATTAACTTTGTGTGATAATGAAGTTTTTTGATGAAACAAGATGCTATAGCCTGTAAATAAAGATGGATGACATGTCTTATGTCTCCTGCTCCTGCCAGTTATTCAGAAATGAAGCCACACATCCCAGATCCAAACATCTCGCACCGAGGAGGAGGTTTCTGAGCCGTCGTGATGTGGTGTTCAAGGTTCAAAGAGTTGATTTCATACATACACTCCTGTAAAGTACCACTATGAACACCATGCCTTTTAGAATTAAAAATATATATATATCCAAGTAAGAAAATGCAACAAAATATAAATACGTACAATAAAGCGTCAGATCAGACTCAGATCAGAGCGTTGGTGATGGTCCTGATTCCCCCCCCCCACAGTGATCACTTCCTGTCCAGGATCTCAGTTGTTGGGCCTTTGTGCACTCTGCAGTGAGTGCAGTGTGTAGACAGCAGGTGAACGTGTGGTGTTCATGTCTCTGTGTGGATCTGCCTCTCAGCCTCAACCACCTGGAACACAAAGGCATCTGACAGCAATCAGGACCAGGGGGAACTGCATGAAAACAAACTCTCTTGTTTGGAGCGCAGCTTCCTGGCTTTTGTCAAATGCTCCGTTTGAGCGAACCTGTAATGTCCTGAAGTCCACAGGCTTCAGAGCTGAACATTTCAGAGCAGGGGGAGACGCAGGAGAGAATTCACAGGAGACGACTGGAACAAGCTCTTTTGGACGGAGTCTGGAGGAGGAGAAGACAAAGGGTCATTTAATATGGCTGATGTGGTGACTGTGGCGGTGGGAGGACAGCTGGCGAGCTACTCGGGGAAATGTCCCTGTTAATGCGTCTTCATATGGACACTTTGGCTTCAGTGAGCTTCAGTGGGACGGTGGGTGGGTGTAGCGCCGGGTGGCAGGGTGCTGCTGCCCCGACGCCCCGGAGGCACCGCCATGCTCCACAAAGAGGAGCGGGACGAAAACAGATGTTGACAATCAGGTCTTTTTTCTCTCTCCCTGGTTTGTGAGAGGAAGGAAGTGAAATGCACATATTTGTGTAACTTATTGGATTTTGGGGTAAATTGGAGAAACGTGTCGTGGCTCTTTGTGCTGACAGGATCCTGATGTTTTCAGCTTCTACTCTAAACTGCTCAAACATTTAAAGTTCATTTAAATCTGTTCAAATTAAGATTATTAATGTTGGATGTTTGTGTCAGAAAATTCAGTTTTCAATGAGCCTCGTCTTTAATGGATTTATTCTTTAAGCATCATTTCTTTTCACCTTTTTATTTATTTGAGCAGTTTAAAAAAAAGCATTTGTATTAACATTGCTAAAATTATTAGTCAAATGGAAAATACATTGTTTTAATTAATTCACAATTGTTTTAATTAATGTTTTTTAAATAATCTTATCATTATAAAAAAGTTTACCAATTTCTTGAGATGATTTGAGGATATTCCATTTTCCATAAATCACTGTGAATTGAATTTCTTTGGGTTCTAGAAAATAGATATTGAATTTTTATGGATAGATCTAAAATGATCTACAGTTCTTAATCGCTAAATAAAAGAATCATTAGTTGCAGTCTCATAATTCATTTTTCTTTTTGCTTTGTTGCTGCTCTATATCTTTGAGGTTTTGTAATCATAATATCAGAAATGATGAAGACAATATCTTAAAATCTAAATGCAATTACAAAAATATATCTGTACATTTTTAAATCACAGCTTTAAATTATTCTTTCAAAAATCAAAGCTTTATGAACACGGGCAGCTGCTCACTCGCTTCTAAAGACAGGTCACAAATGTCCAGGGATGAATTTAAACCATGAGGTCAGAATTCACATCACATTTTACCATCTGTGCTTCGTGTGAGTACGGATCTGTTTTGTTGATCGATCAGACACAGATATGCTTATTTATTCAGAAATGTGCATCATATCTACCTTGTGTATGTTTAGGTTCTGTTGTTGTACTGGTGCAAACAGGATCATAACAACTATCACAAAGTCATTACATTACTTAGATTGATATATATAATATGGAGCCTTAAATATTTTGATATGAATGCAAATATAGAATTTACAGTTTTAAATGAGCAATTAATAACAATATTGTAGTAAGTAGTATACTAATAAATGAGCTGTGGTTCAAAGCAACTGGATTTCATGTCATTCTTTTGAATGAATTGTTTTTATATGTGTTTTAACAGACTTGTTGTGATGTAGTAAACAACAACAACTGAAGAAGTCACATGCACGTGGAACACAAATGATTTAAATCACACAATCTGCATGAGAAGGACACACAGCTGGACAGATGTGGATCCACCATCACCTGTTATTGGTTGAAAAGGAAACACTGGAAAAGAAGCTGAATGGAAACAGTCGAATCAGATCAAATCAAAAACTGCTTTCAGTGAATAACACCAAACACAAGCCAGAAACACGACACTGCCTCCTACTGGGAGCTGAGTGCACTGCCAGCAGCAGCACTGGGTGGACAGACTTCATTTACATGAAGTTTATAATTAGATCAGAAGAAATTAATCTTTACACAACATTACATTTACAATCAAGACTTCATGTTAATACTGAAAAATGAATGAAACACATACTGTGCATCTGTATTTTATTATTTATTATTATTTGAACTGCGTTAATTTAGACATCAGGATGATTTTAAAACTAAAAATGAATGTTTATGACTTAACGTTCAGATATTAACTGTGACTGCTGCATCCGTCAGGAACAATGTTTAATTATATAAAACTCTGATAACACAGGTTGTTGTTATATTTTTAATATGTTTCACAATTCAGTGCAGTGTTATTATCCTGATTTAACACCGACAGTTAAAATCTGTACACAATTAGTGTTTGTGTCTTTATGTCACATTAGGATGGAATAAAATCCTCTCAAAAAGAATTATGAATAAATACCATGTCTGTGAAAGTATCTGCACAGAGACTCTTCAAGCTCGAGCAGCTGCAGAGAACCAGCTGTAAAACAAAGTGTCTGTGCTCCACCTGCTGAGCAGCTCCACCTGCAGAGCAGCTGCTGGACATAGAGCAACATGGAGCAGCTTCACAGGGGTCCCTCAGGAGGTGGAGGAGACCAAACTCTGACTCAAAGAGACTTTGGACTCCAGGGCCGTCAGATGGCTGCTGGGTCTTCAATAAGGTAGATCTGCTGGAATCAAACTTCACTCATGTGAGCGACACACATGAAACACACATGAAACACACATCAGACACACACGTGCAGAGATCTTGTGACGTCAGTGTTCTACTAACGGGAAAGATCCCGCCGAAACAAGACGCTCCTCGTTTAAACAGAACTTGTATGAGAATCATCGCGTTTTTAACTTTACTCCACTTTTAAAGTTATTCACCTCGTAGGTATCAGTGCTTGTACTAGTGCAACATATTAACTACACACTGACGGTGAATTCGGCCCGTTCGCTCTTTATTAATACACATGATAAAAGATGTTTGTTCCCTCTCTAGCAGCTGGTGTCACTGACGGTGTGTGAGGAGCGCACTGCCCGGTTCAGCCTCGGCAGCTCAACCTGCTCGTTAGCGGCTCGAGAGGGAGCTAAACAGGGAGGAGCTAGTCCAGGTGAGTGGGGGGGGCACTTCTACTTCCGTGACCCGTGTGCAAACGGTGGTTAAAGTGAGCTAACACCAGCTAACCCGTGAGCTAACACTATTTAAAGCTACCACCAACTAACCTATTAGCTAGCATCAGCTAACCTATTAGCTAACATCAGCTAACCGATTAGCTAGCATCAGCTAACCGATTAGCTAACTGGTTACTTTAACAGTTATAATAGATTAGCTGTGTTTAGTTCATCAGCTCAAACACTAAAGTAACTAACTTATTTAAATTGAATTTAAAGATATGAGAACTAATTCAATTAAACTTAAAATATAAGTTTACTACTGGGTTGGATGCTAAGTCCGATTAGCTTAGCTGATTTGTAGTGTTGGGCAAGTTGATATAAAGTAATTTGTTGGTCTCTAGTTACATCTTCTAAATGTGAGTGTACTAGTTACTGCTCCAGAAAGTTATGAATCATCAGGGAGAGAAAGTTTGAGTTGGTTTCAAACGTCTGCTTCAATTCTCTGACATTCTTACCGATAGCTTTTCTTTTACTGGTGAGTCTGTGACCCAGTGTGAAGGAGACATGTTTACTGGTTGAGTCAGTGGTGTTAAACTGAGGAGTCCGACTGACTCGTGGACCAGAAGAGACTGGACTGGTTGAGATGATGGAGAACTCGACCTGGAGGAGAGGAAACCTTCCACTGTGTTCATCATCCAGAGCGTCCGCTACCATGTGGGCGGAGCCTGGTCCGGTCATCCACCCAACATCCGCCATGCTGCAAAGTCAGGCCACTGATGTACTCACCACATTAACACACACACTTACACTTCAGTAGCTTTCATTTGAAAACTGATTAGAGACCCTTCTAGTTACTACCAGATGTAGTTTGTAGCTCCCAGCACTGCTCACTGGTCAGTGATGTTTATCAATTAGAACACAAGTGGTGAACCAGAGAGGAGAAAGGTCACCTTCACCTTCAGCTCCAAACGGACTGAGAACAGGTCAAAGGTCACGGTTCAGACCAGCAGCTTGGATCCTCAGTTTAATCTATAACCATTGATGATGGGTGGATCGATCCAGGTTCATTACATTGATCAGATCTTTGGTTCAGATAATCAATATAATGAACATTTATCATTTACCATTTAAAAAGTTGAAATATCCTACACTTTAAATGATTTGATAAATGATCAGAACTCCTGACATGACACCACATTAGCTGCTTACAGCTGTGAATAGTATTGATTATCAGTTTGATGAGGATTTTTCAGACTGAAGTTGTTTCTGTATAATTTATTCAGGAAGTTAAGTTTCATCTTGGAAACTTTCAAAGACTCTTAAGTTCCTGTATTTTATTTTATTTAAACGTTGAATCGTCAGGCCACACACACCTCCTGGCCTGGTGTACCTTACCTCTCTCGGACATCCCGGCCGTCCCCTCTCTATCTCCGGCTGAATCACATTCCTTGGTTTGGCCACAATGGGAGAACTGTTTGATGGCGGCTCTGCTGTGGTTCAGGTATTCCCCCTCTGATTAGGAACCTGAGCTTCAGAGACAACCTCCCTATGAACCCTTCATTACCTCCCTCAAACTGCCCCCCCACTAACTTCAGTACCAACAGACAGTGAAATGATCCCACAGGTTAAAGCACATGTTTGCTGATGTGCGACATGATGGGACGAGGCTGCGTCTGTTTCTCACACTCTGACCTGGAGAGAGAACGAGACAGAACCATCATATTTCATCTGCTTCTGTTTGGGTTCAAACCTTCAACCACAAACTCTCCTCTGAACATCAGTGATCAGTGTCCAGCGCTGCCTTCACATGCTCAGTTCTGTGTCAGGAAAATCCAGCTGTCTGACTTTTAGAATTAAACCAACTTCTTTAAAAAACAAAAACCTCAATAAAGTTAAAATATTTTGTGTAAATTATATTATTTATAATTTATAATTTCAACTGTATGTGAAGCAAGTAAATTCTTTTATTTCTAACATTCTGAAGGTTTTTAAAACAGCATCAAAGTACAAATATTCACATAATGTTTACATCAGTAAAAGCTTGTGAAATAATTTAACCTCTTCAACTCGAATGCTGTCACATAAATATTCCATAGCCACTGTAGAGTCGTTACTTTGTATGGATATGAACACAAATACATATATTCAAATGGAATAATTTAAACTCATTGGGTTTACATGTCCTGGAAATTTACATAATTTAATTTATTTGTATTTTTTCTTTCTCTTACTTCTGACTAACACTGGTATCTTTTGTGAGTTTTGGTGTAAAGAGTTTTCTGCAGAGGAGAAATCAGTAATTCAATAATCAAATCAAAATATTGATTTTAGTGACAAATTATCTTGTTTTTATGCTCAGACATTTATTCATTTTAACTTCATTAAAATGTTCTGTGTTTTATTTTTATCCTTTTACTTTCCACTGAATGACAGACAGGGTTTATGACTCTTAACTACTCTTGATTAAATAATTTACTGATGCTCTAAGTGTCAGTTACTGGCTTTTTGATAAGAAGCACATCTGAGTTAATGTAAAAAGTATAAATGTTTATCTCTCTTTAATTTAGTTCATGATTTTTAGGTTTCCTCTTTAATCTACTGAGTCCAGAGCAAAACAATTTCAAATGAACGATTGTGTCGACCTGAGCTCTTTGGTTTCATGATCCAGAGCAACATGAAAAACATGATGTAAAAACATTGTAATCAAATGTAACATAAATCACTTTGTTTATTAAATATTACAACTTCAAAACATCTGTAAATGATTTATCAAGTATTAATACAAGCTTGTAAAGAATTAACAAACAGATATTTTACAAGTTACTTTGCACATTAAGATTTTTATAAAATAAATAAAAATCAGTTAGAATTAACTTCACCTCCACTGAATATAATATATAGCCAGTGGTCACAACTTAATTATATAAATACATATATTATATTCATATAAATATAAATTAATATAAAATATCTAACAACAAAAAAAACATAGGAGCCACTTTACCCAACAAACCTTTTTACTTCTACTCGAGATAGAATTTATATTGAGCATTTGTAAATTGGTAAAACAGTGATGTTTGTAACTTGTGAACTGGATCTGATGTGAAGTAGGAACTTACTGATGGTGCTGTCGTGTTGTGTCTCAGCCGAGCGGCAGCGGGGATCGTGGATCTCCGGTCTTCACGGTGCTCTGCTCCCTCTCCCCGGCAGTCCGGAGGTATTTATGCCCAAACACAGGAGCTTTCTGCTGAAGGAGAGAGGGATGGAGGGGACGATGATTGAGGGGGATTCAGGGGAGAGAGGGGTGAGACGGGAGGTGGGGGGACAAGGAAGGATGGAAACCCAAAACAAAACATAGCCTGACAGTCTGTAAGCAGTTCCATGTGTCCGGAGGACTGACCGCCCCGCGGAGCCTCAGCCCTCTGCCCTCTCTCTCTCTCTCTCTCTCTCCTCTCTCTCTCTCTCTCTGTCTCTCGCTCCCTCCCTCTACCTGCGTCCGTCCCGTTAAAGTGGCCATAAAAAAAACAGGTACAAGTAGTTTGGAGTTAGTTCGGTTCAGTTTATCCAGAGCAGCCTTCTTCTTCTTCTTCTTCTTCTTCTTCTGGTGATGATGATGATGATCATGAAGAATAAGCGCTGATTAAACCCGAGGAGAAAAAAAGGCGAAGCGACCCGAGGCGCTCGGCGAAGCGGAAAAAAGGCTCATCATTCTGCTCGGCTGTGTGTGTGCACTGTGTGTGTGAGAGCTGTGTGTGTGTGTGTGCACTGTGTGTGTGAGAGCTGTGTGTGTGTGTGTGTGTGTGTGCGCTGTGTGTGTGTGTGTGTTTCTCTCTGAGCAGATGACTGCCGCTCACCTTGCCACGGGGTCTGCATGAGATTGGTTCATTGTCAAGGAGCTTTTTTTTTCTTTTTTTTTACCCATGATTCCATATGGTATGGAGCGGGCTACATGTTGCCCAACATGCCAGTGCAAATGTTTTCTCAATTAGGTGTCTTATCTCCACTGAGCGCACCGGCATCAGATGAAGCTTGCTGACAGCGTAATGGCAGGGAAAACCACGGAAGGCTCCATCAAATGGCAGCTCTGCTACGACATCTCAGCCAGGACCTGGTGGATGGTAAGTTGGCACAACTCGCCCCATTTTCTCTTTTTTCTTACTTTCTTCTTTCTTCCTTCTTTCACCCTTGTCCTGCTCCTCTTTTCTTCTTCCTGTGGCTTCTTTAGTTTAGTTTGGATTAGTGAGCCGTTCGGACAGTGTGTTGTTTCCTCTCGTCAGCGGACGGGTGCCAGCTCAGGTCGGCAGCCTCGGCGGGGGGGGTTTGTTCCTCTCCTTCTGCTGCCGTGACGCTGAGCCTCCTCTTGTCCTCCGCGGCTCTGTCTCTTGTTCCGTCTGATTAACGGGGAACTTGCGTGAAAAAGTCCTGCTTTGTTTCTGTGCGCTGCCCGAGAACAACCCAAACTGAACATCGCGCTCGGCTGCTGAGCTCCGACACATCGCCGCCGCCGCCGCTGTGGCAATTACATCGCACCAGGGAACAAACACCCCCCCCTCCGTCAGACTCACACCCGTCACGGCGGCAGTGTCCCGGGACGAGCCGGGGCTCGGGCCGCAGCACTGGGCCACATTCAGCAGCTTGTCGTGGTCAGCGAGGCCAGCCGACCTTTGGCACGCTACTGGTGCGGTGGCTGTGAGGATGAGAGGGGGAGCTGGAGACCGAGCTGACAGACGGGGGGGGTTCGGTGACTCCGCTGAGAGACAAGGGGGGGGTCGGGGTTTTCTTTTTGTTTCTCTCAATAGTCTATTGTGACCAGCTCGTCCAAATGAGGCAGAGAGATGAAAGAGCTCAGCGCTCGGAGTTCATTGGAGGACAGCTCATCATTACTGCCACAGCTCCCAGTTAGCACGGTGTCAGCGGCGTGGCCGAGCCGGGGCGGCCGCCGAGCTCAGCCGCTGCAGGTCCCTCTCCTCCAGCCTGAATAAAAAGAGTTGTGTTGCCAAAGAGACAAAGGCGGCTTTATCCTCTGTGTAACAGGACCGTGAACTTTGTGAATTCCTTTTGGTCAAAGCCCCCCCGTCCCCAAACACACACACACACACACTCACTTTCTCCGTGCAGCCCACCAGCAGCAGGACGGCGGCGTGCAGCCCGTCGGAGTTGATCGCGTCTTTCTACTCCGCCGACCGCTGTGGTCTGAGGGGGGTCTGTGTGTGGGGGGGGGGTTTTGTCCTCTTCTTTGGACCTGTCTCAGTATTTGAACTGGCCTTGTGGGGACCAGTCGTCCTCATGAGGTCTTAATGAGTTGAAATGTCTTCTAACCGTCTCTGAGGTCGAGATGGACGGTTAGAGCTGAGCTGTCCACGATGAGTGAAAGTCAGTGCAGTGTCACAACAGGGATGTGCGTACTTGTGTGTGTGTGTCTGTGTCAGTGCAGGCGGGGGGTCTGGACCTGACCCGGGCTGCCTCGGCCAGAGCAGAATCTTATTTTGAAACAGATTAGTCTGTTAAGGGACTTTATTCTTTAAAATGGCTTCTTATGAATGAGATGTTGTGGTTAAATATTTGATGGTAAATCATCCTAACTTAATTTTTTCTGATAATATCTGAGGTTAATTGGAGAAAACTGAATTAATTAATTTTTACTTTTGTTTGTGATGTTGGACTCAGTCACTTTTCCCTGTGAGTTGTTGATTCTAAAAGATCGTAAATCTTCACACATAATGAATTCCAATTTAAATTTCCTGATTAAAGATAATGAAACCTTTAAAAATGTGAATTCAAGAACATCCCAGGTCAGTTTATAAATTCTGAACTGACCGGTTGTATTATTTCTGTCATCTTTTTAAAGTTTGATGTTTAATTATAATCGCCCTACTTAAGATACATCTCCAGTTTTGTACCTCTGCTGCAAAAAATCATCCAATATTGAAAAGAGAATTAGATTAAACATAATTTAACACTAATATCCAAATCTTTTGGATCAAATATAAAAGTCTTAGTTTTCTTTTCACTAATTGCTTGATTTTCTTCAGTATTTAAGTATTAATATAAAGCAGGTACCAACAGGGCTTTAACCAGTAAAACTCTTACTCTCAGGCTTTGTCAAACTAATTAAAATCAATCAGTATCCGTCATATATCAGCACTTTTTAATTAAACTGTGTCATTAGTTTTGTATTTTCTAATGAATTGTCACTGATGCTTTATCTCTCAAAAGATTAAACAGGATAATTAGTTCGCTCTCGTCCGTCCGGGCGTCAGCGACTGAAGCGGCAGAAAGAGGATTAAAAACACAACAGCTGTGATAATTCCAGATGATTCCGTCGGGTCATCTTAGGGAAACGGATCAGGTTTATGATTTAGTGTTTTCATTTAGAACTTTTAATCTCATACATTTATATGTTTTAATTCTTCACACTGCAAAAAATTGCTGTTTGTTGATTCAATGTTTTAATTTTATATTATTGCTCTAAAACTGAAACTCCAATTAAGCTTCATATATGTTCAAAGCCATTAAAAATGGATTCTTCACCTTTGAAATATCATTTAAAAAATGTCAACTACTTCTGGCTATTATTTTTAAATCAGAGAAGAAGAAAATTTCTCCTTACATTTATTAAAGGAATCCAAAATTTGCATTTCCAAATTTATTAATATATCAATACATACATGAAACCAAAAATATTTTTTTTAGCGTAACATTCTTTTATTTCTCTTTCTTGGTCCTTCATCATCCGTCCGTTCTGTTTCCATCCACAGATCTACACATTTACATTTGATCCTTCGATGTTTACCCACCTTTCTGCTTCGCTGCACCTCCAGTACAATTATATTAAAATTAAAACGCACAGTAATCACACTTGAATCGCTGCCAGGTCGTATATATTGTGCTGGAATATCCAGGCTCCTGCAAATGACTGTGAAACTGATGTGCACCCTCGTGTGCAGCAGAACTCCAGTGTGATCATGTCTTATTAATATTTACACTACATTCAGTTTGTGAGATTACAGAACGTCGCATAAGAGCAGTGAACAACAACTAAAGGTAAAATAAATTTTTCATTAATTAAGATAAATAAAATATAAACCGGTTTAAATTGTCTTGTAAAGCACGAGAGCTTCTTCGTCCTCTGAACCAAACAGAAGAGAAATGATTGATCTGATTCAAGAGCTGGTTGTGTGTTTTCATAAGACGCACAACCAGCTCTGTGTGTGTGTGTGTCTGTGTCTTTTTCTGGTTGTGAGGACAAAGTCATGTTCAAAACCATTGTTGTAACATTTCAGTTGGTCCTCGCAAATTCAAAGAGCTTTTTGAGGATTTGCTTTTAGGGAAAGGTCTAAGAAGTGTCCTCACAACTATAGGAAGACAAATGTGTGTGTGTGCGCGCATGAAGGGGCGTTGGGGGGTGTGTGGTTTGCTCACTGATAATGGATTATGGGGCCGTCACTTGTAGTCCCATAGAAATCCTGTTAACCCCTGTGGTGGGTGAATGCGAGCTATGTGCACACACACACACACACAAACACACACCGAAAACACACACACACACGTGTATTATCTTTAAACATTGAAATAACTTCAGATTCCTTCTGGTCTCAAACGTAGTTTTTGAATACGCGGCACATATTCTACTTTCTGTTTTTTAAACCCCTGAAAAACTCAGACTTCATAAAATACAGCTTTTCCATATCAAATATTTGTCGTTAATATATGACAACAGCTAACACTATCTTTTTTAAATTTCTGTATCTAAAAAAAAATTGTAACGCCTTCAAATGTTTTGTTTGACTTTGAAAAGCATGAAATCCTCATTTTGTCATCTGGTAAATATATGATTTTATGATTCATGCTCAGATCATGTTATCGTTGTAGTGAAGCTGGTCATAGGTATCGCCCCCCCCCACGCTCACCTCTGTGACTCAGTGACTCAGTGACTCGTAGCCAGCTCACCGCGGCTCGGTGATTGTCTCTGTGCGTTCAGTTCGTTACCCAGACTCTCAGAGGTCAGAGGTCAGAGGTCGGACCGTCACCACAGACTGACGCAGGATCTGCACCAGTAGAACCAGATCCAACCTGTGAGCTGGAAGCAGTGGTCAAACTGATCCTCAACCAGCCGAGTGCAGAGACACCGATCAGCTGCTTTTCTCTGTTTGGGAATAAAATTGTTCACATGGTGGGTTCAGGCTCTTCAGGTCAGTCAGCAGCAGGAGTACTGTGGAGTACTGTGGAGAACTGTAGTACTGTGGAGAACTGTAGTACTGTGGAGTACTGTGGAGTACTGAGGAGTACTGTGGAGTACTGTGGAGTACTGAGGAGTACTGAGGAGTACTGTGGAGTACTGTGGAGTACTGAGGAGTACTGGGGAGCTAACTCATAGTTTAATTTGTCAGTCAGCTGTTGGAAGTGTGTGTGTGTGTGTGTGTGTGTGTGTGTGTGTGTGTGTGTGTGGTGTGTGTGTGTGTGTGTGTGTGTGTGTGTGTGTGTGGTGTGTGTGTGTGTGTGTGTGTGTGTGTGTGTGTGTGTGTGTGTGTGTGTGTGTGTGTGTGTGTGTGTGTGTTGTGTGTGTGTGTGTGTGTGTGTGTGGTGTGTGTGTGTGTGTGTGTGTGTGTGTGTGTGTGTGTGTGTGTGTGTGTGTGTGTGTGTGTGTGTGTGTGTGTGTGTGTGTGTGTGTGTGGTGTGTGTGTGTGTGTCGTGATGTTGTGCAGAAGATGTTTCCAATTTGCAGACGGCCATGAGCGGAGCAGAGATGATTAGAGAGGAGGAAATTGGGGGATTAGAATTGTCTGCTTGAACTTCCTGAACACGGCATGCTCGCTGTCCCACCTCTCTCTCTCTCTCTCTCTCTCTCTCCTCTCTCTCTCTCTCTCTCTCTCTCTCTCTCTCCCTCTCTCTCTCGTTCGTACTGGCAGTCTCTCGTCCTCCCTGTGGTCATCCTGTGGTGTGGACAGTGTGAGGACACATCCAGTCCTCCAGCTCCCGGTGCGTCTCAAGCTGTCACCAACCACCGGACATGACTCACTCCTCCACTCCCTTTTTATCTTTATTTTTTTAATCTTTGCTGTTGTCTCCTTGCTTCCTGGTCCCTTTACCTTCCTCTGTCCTTTTCTTCATCTCTACTGATCGTTACTGACCTTTCCTCTATCTGCCTCATGCCCTCTTTTCTTTTCTGTCTTATCTTTCATCTCTTCTGGACTTTCCTTTCACTTCATCCCTCCTTTGCTATGCCTCCATCTCTTCTTTCCTTATTCCCTTCCCCTCCTTTTTTTTCCCTCTCGTTGTATTTCATCTTTCATCTCTCCTTCCTTTTCTTTTGTCGTTTCCTGTCTTTCCACATGTTCTGTTCTTATGTCTCCATCTCTTACCTTTATCTCCTGTTTCCTTTTTACCTTTCCATCCCTTTCTTTTTAATTTTTCTGTTATGTCTTCTTTCATTCTTATTCTATCTTCCACTTTATTTCAGTTTCTTTCCCTTTATATTGACCTCATCTTCCCATTACACTTTCCTTCCCTCTTTAATTCCTTCTTTTTATCTGTACTCCCACCTCAGTCCCTTGATCTTACTTTTTATTTCTTTCATTCCTTTATCCTTTTCCTTCCTTTCACAACATGTCTTCCCTCCGTCTCTTTCATTGCATTTATTTTCTTCTTAAATTTTTCGTCTTTTCTTTCCTCAGTCGAGTCACATTTCATTAAACATGTTATATTTAATAGTTATTTAGTTCATGTGTTGACTCGATTAATAACCTTTCCAACATGTAATGGTGAAAAACGCAGAGTGTGTTTCCAGACTTTCTGGACGGACACAGAAAAGCGAGACATTGTGTTAACTTCCTGTGGAGGGTTGATGTTCTCCTGAATGTTTGTGTTCTTGTTTGTCGTCAGTGGAGTGTGTTGAAGTGGAGCAGCGATACGACCTGACCAGGTGCTGTGAACTGTGATTCTCCCTCTAATGCCGAACAGAGCACTCGGCTCTTTAGCTCCGTCTTCTCTCCCCTGTTCGTCCAATCAGCGAGCGGCGGCTCCGGGCTGTAATATCCGCTGCTGTGCTGCTGGTCTTAGTGAAGGAAAGCTGAGCCTGGGGCGGCTTCGGGGAAACCCAGCCGACCTGGGACAGGGTGATGGGTGCCAACGCCGCCCCGGCCTTAAAGCAACAGTCCCACTTCAGATGCTTCATTCAGGACTTCATGGTCACTGGTTGTGTAGTGAAAACTAACTCATAACCAAAACTGAACAAAACAACGCTGCAAACTTCCAGCATGTCCAAAGGTATGTGGCACCTGAAGTGGTGGTGGTTGATGTTTGGCTCCACTGGTTTGAGCTTCTCCAGCAGATGATGAAGCTGCTTCAGGTATTTTCTCTGGTTCAGAAACAAGAGCATTACTGACGCCCAACACTGTTGCTGCGGATTATTGTTCTGTAGCTTTAAGATTTATATAACTTATAATTTATAATAACCTTTAAAAACTGACCTACAACAAAAGACATCGCTGCTCCTCGTTGGTGATGTTTCCTGCTCCTGAGCATTGTGTGTTAAACAGCAGTTCTGTACACCACATGTAAATCTGAGGCTCAGTTAACAGTTTCCCCTCCTTCGAGTGTGTGTGCTAAGATAAACACTTGCTGGTCCTGAAACGGCGTTCACCAACTCATCGGACTCTAGACGTGGTGAACAGTGAGTCCGGCTGTTGAGGCTGCGTTCACTCGCAGCAGTCCAGCACGTTTGCTTTTTGTTTGGCAGCAGCTTTGACCTCTCGCTGCTGATCACAGAAGAGCTGGAGGACGTTTACACAGACAAACTGCTCTGGAGTCAGTCCAGAGGGTCGAGGAGGAGAAACAACAAGTCAGGGACTGAATTCAAACCAGTTCTGCTTCGGACATGAAGGAAGTTAACACAGGGTTCTGGTTTGGTTTCATTTTGAACGAGATGAGCTGGAGCAGGACGTCGACACAGAACAACCATGTGACCAACTTCTCATATCCAATCAACAGCCGATCAATGTTAATGTGCGATCTCAGTTCCACACACACACTGTAAACACAGAAAAATGAAGCTAAAGCGTCTTGATCGCCCCCTGGTGGCTGGCTGCAGTATAGGTCATAAACTCCACCTCCTCCATGTTAGCAGATTGGACATGGACCAAACAAAAATCAAAGTAGACGTTTACATGTTTGTTCAAGTCTTTCTGATCAGTTTGGTTTAATTAGTTATTTGATGATATAAAAACCGGCGGAGACGTTTGAAGAGATTGTAGCAGTGTTCAGCAGTATTAGTAAATCTGTTCTTGTAAGTATGAAACTGAATCTTAATGAGTAAGATTCACTGATAAAAAGAGTCAGAGTCATGACTCCTGGTTTCATTACATAATTTGAGTCGTATTGATGCTGATTTATTGAGATTTACATTATTTGTCTCCTGTTAATTTCACTGATTTTCAATAGGTAAGTGAAAAGCTGTTCCACGGCTCGTGCACACTGGTGGGGAATATACTCAAACTTAGATTTTTTCTTGACCTCAGTTTATTTACATCCATCTATAAATATACGTACAGTGTGTTAGTTTATTTTAATTGGAGAGTGAGTTAAGCAGTCGGCCCTCAGAGGCGTCTCATGAAAGATGTTTCTACTCAGCAGATTAAAAACTGTAATGACGTAATGAAGCTGAACACAATGGCTGTGTTTACTGTATCCAGAGGATCATCGTCTCTCCGGCCTCTGACCTGCGGCTGACGCCTCGCCACTCGCCATCAACTCAAGCTCACACATACAGGACACACACAGACCCACACACACACACACACACACACATGCTGCTGTATCTATAATTACAGGTATTTTAATTCCAAATGCGTCGGACAGTTTGATTCAGGTTGTGGATAGACTTCAGTAAATGCACACATGTTGACCAATGACTTAAATCTAGCATTTTGAGATATTTGGCTTCATTTCATTCAGGAGATAGTTTTCATATACAATCGCTGACGGCTGCTGACCATCTACCAATGTGGAGGCTGATCGTCTTCATACACAGTCCCCCTCTTCACTTTTTCTTTTAGTCATGTGTTTTTCTCTTTCTCCTCCTCTTCCTGCACCTGTCCTCTTTTTCTCATTCTTCTTATCCAACTCCAGCTTTCTCCTCATCCTCTTCCTCCTCTTCATCACTCACTCTTTGTCCTCCTCCTCCTGCTCCGTGTCTGTTCCTCCCTGGAGAAACATGGCGACCAGCCAAGACAGCTGCTTCCTCTTCAGGCCCTTCAGTTGCTGTTTGGTTGTGTTTGGTGGACGTCCTGCTGGGAGCAGAGACAATAGGACGATGGTGCTGCTGGTGATGATGATAGACCCTCTCTGGTGTGTGTGTGTTTAGTGGAAAGGTGTATGGACTGAATTGTTGTACAGTTGATGCAGTGGCATTAAACTTCAGCTACATGATAAGTAATGAAATTATCTTATTTTAGTTTTTAGGTCGATGTCCCATCTGCTAACATGTAGGAGGTGGGGTTTATGACATATACTATAATGCTGCCAGCCACCAGGGGGCGATCCAGACCCTATGGCTTCACTTATTGTAGCTGTTACGTTAAGCTTCTTTACAAATAGTTTGATTGATAAATAAGGAAACAATCTTCCCTCTGATTGGCTCACGTCAGGACAGATCCGCCCTCTCTGTCTGTTTGTCCGACTGACTGACACAGCTCTCTCAAAATATTATATATATCATAGTGTTTGTGTGTGTGTGTTTGTGTGTGTGTTATTGGTTTGTGTGTCTGTTGTTTTACAGACTTGCTTTTTTGTGATTGTAACAGAAAAAAAAATGGAAACAGAATCCAGAAACACCATCTGGTATTCAGGAGCTGTGTGTGTCTGTTTGTGTGTGTGTATGTGTGTGTGTTGAAGTGATCGTTTGTGCGTGCCACACACAGATCTTGGTCTCCAGCCACTCGTGTTTGGCTGCCAGCGGAGGTGTCAGTCTTCGGTTACAGGGAGGTGGGAGCTCTGGGTGTTTGCTGTTTGTTCGATTGGCAGAAATGGAATTTTGCCATTTGTTTTTTTTTCTTCTTAGTAAATATCAGCTGTTCTGTCAGGCCGCCGTCATCTGGCCTGAAACAGTGGAAGATTCACAGGGCTTCACAACAAGCCACAGCATCTTCCTGGTTTGTCTTATTAATAAATTAACCCTGATTCTGATTTAATAAATGCAATGATTCTCTCACGATGCAGGAAAACATGAGTGAAAATCAGAAGATATCAAATTCAACCCTACCTTTAGTCTCTACAGTTTCAATATGTTTAACAGAATACCTGATCAAGATCTTATACGAGAACAGATCCAGACGTGTTGGTAGCTGGGTTTGAATTAATCCTCCTATTGCTCCAAACTGTCTGAGGGGCCACACAGCTGGTTATGATGTGGTGACAGGTGTGGCTTTGTGTGTCTGTGTGTGTGTGTCCATTCAGATACACAAGTACAGTTTGCTCCGACACGACCCGAACATAAACAGCTTTGTCCTAATTAATTATTTCCTGACGAAGCTACAGATCACAGCAGCTGTGGAACGCAGTGAAATGTCCCTTTAATCACAGGAATATAAATCACTGCAGAACCATGACGGTGCGGTGAGCATTCTGAACCTATTAATGCTTTAATAGCAATCTGAGTGATTAAACAATTAAACAAATGGAAGGAAACAACATGGAGAGAGCTACTTAGTTCATTCTGATGGGAGGAGCAGGGATTAGAGGGAGCAGCCAGATGTTTGCACATCAGCAGCAGCAGCAGTGTGATTAGAGAGCGGAGCCGCGGCCCAATCCCCTTCTAATACAGCTGAGGGGCTCAGAGCCAGGACACGACCGTGGAAGTGATGTGAAGGATCTGCTCTGCTTTGTGCTGGACGCTGGTGAAACCAGGTGAAGCCTCGAGTCCATACGAGTTCACAAAGTCACAGACAGAAGACCTGGATCCACACCCCCCCTCCTGACCTGTGTGAACTCTTCAAAGAGCCACTGCACCTGTCTGTAAATAGAGAAATGAAGCAACAACCATGTGTGTGCGTGACAGACGCACACAGTGCAGCTCAGATGAACTGTGTCAGGCTGGACAGAATGAACAGACCTGTCAGGTTTCAGACTCCAGCCCGAGCTAACCCTCAGCCCAGTGAAGGCCAGCAGCAGTTCATTCAACTGGAAACATCAGTAACTCAGCAACAAAATTAATAACTTTAATATTCAGGGTGTTAAAATGTTAGCCATCAGACTTATCCCATTATATGCACCAGGTTTTCATATAATCACTTTTACCTTCTCGATTGTTGACCTGAGCTTCTGTGGTGGAGGTTGTAGAGTGAGAATCAGCAGCTGGACGTGAGGAGGTGTGAACTGAGGAGGTAAACGAGCATCCACCTCCACGGACTCATTCATTAGCAAAACCTCTCAGGTTTGTCCCATGGCCAGAACCCCCCCGAACACACACAGACACACACACCTGATCTAATTAAGTTGATTCAGAGCTGTGCCTGTGTGCGTGCAGGGCTCCATTACTTACGGCTGTCCGGTCCAGGGCGCCCGTCGACCCCCGAGCCGGTCGCCCGCGAACGCCTCCCCCCCCCACCCCCCCCCACTGCCCCAACCCACCGGGGAGCTGAGGAAGAACAGCTGGTAGGGGCATCATGGGAGACCACAGCCTGCCCCACCAACACACACAAACACACCTTCTCACAGGGAAGTATGTCCTCCCTGTCCCTCTAACGGGGCTGATACAGTGTCCCAGGACCTCCAGGGGTTCTTCATGGGTTCTTCACGGGTTCTTCACGGGTTCTTCACGGGTTCTTCAGGGATCCTGAGGGTCACTGACCTTTCACATCAGATGCTCAATATTTCCACACTTTGTGTAACTTCTTAAAACTCCTCCATACGGATCCTTCTGTCAGAAATGCTGCCTCCAGAAGCTGTTTGCTCATGAGTTAATTAATGTTTGTCCTCTTCCAACACATTTGACTTCTAAACGTAAACTCCTCTTGTTTTATGGCAAGTTAACCGAACACAGATTATTTCCTGTAGCCGCCATCTTTCCCTGAGTTCAGACATGACTCCGTAGAAGGTCATCATGGTGAAGACCCTGTGATATCAGTGTTGTAGGGTTCCCCTCCTCCCTCCCTCCTCCTGTGTCCTCCTCCTGTGTTCCCCCCGCCCCCCCGCTCCCGCCCTGCCAGCCGGGTGGCGTGGAGGGCAGTCGGGGCACAGGGGAGGTACTGCTGCCTGATGGCGGTCAGGACGAGCCGGGCTCGGCTACAGATGTGACGGCAGCTTTTGCCAGGGGTCACCTTGGAGAAGCCGATGGCAGCATGTCCGCCCCCCCCACCCCACCCCCATGACTACAGCTGGCTCCCTGCTTAATCCGCCATGGGGGGAGGCCACATGGTCCGTTACATGTTTTTAGATCCATGAAGATGTCAAGCAGAGGATAAGATGTTTAATTCAGTGCAAATCAAGTACATTGTTTTATATGTAAAAGTGAGAAAGCAGAAGTTAGTTTAATTATTTTGAAGTTCAGAGACAAAAAACAGGCTTTTTATCCAAATCAGCATTTGTAGTCACATTTTTTGATCTTCATAGTTTTTAACAATTTACTGAAAGTGGATAAAGGATTTTACTCTTCCTCCTCCCTGTTAGCAGATGGGACATGGACCAAGCTAAAATATCAAAGTAGACGTTGAACAGATGTTTGTCAAAGATGGTTTCTGTCGTTTCAGGTCGTTCTTATCACAGCTTGTTCAAGTGTTTCTGATGAGTTTTGTATGATGCCAGGCGAAGAGAAGAAGTGTGTTTGTGTGAGTCGGGCCTGTGTGGCCTGCTCACGGTGAAGCTGCAGACCTGCTCCTCCTCACTAATCAGCTGATTCTTTGTGTTGACCACGCCGACGGCTTTAACAAGCTTCTGCTGGTTTCAGTGGAGAAACATTTGAGTGGTAGTGAAAAAGCTCCAGCCATCAACTGATCAAGTGAAGGTTCCATCTCTGCTTCAGACTCTGTGGAGGTGGAGCTGATCTGCTCGGCCTGATGAATCACTCCTCAGTCACTATCCTCTGCTCATATGGTGCAGTGTGATTAATGACATCATTATAGAGAGAATGAAAAATACTGCAGTGGTTCTGTAATTGATTTGTGGTCATATTCCACTTGTCATCAGTGTTCTGTGAAAACCACATCATCTGAAAGTATGGAAACCTTTCAAATCCAACTTGAATTGTTAAAAAAAAAGATAATTTATCGTAGATGAAAAAGATTAAGTTTATCTTCATCGTATATCTAGAGTGGTTTCAGAATTAAAGCATTTTATGTCCTGAAACGTCAGTAAAAATATCTGTTGGCATTGACGGTTTGCTGTTTTAATTAATCAGTGAAAATCGGAGGCCTTAGTAGCCGCAGTGTTTCCAGTGTGAGTGTCAGCGCTGCAGGTCAGTGACTGAGCAGGTACAGCTGCAGAAACCAGAGAGGACTGGGAGCTGGGCTCTGATGGTGGACTGGGAGCATTAATGAAGCAGATTAGGTGTCCCGGCGTGGCCCTGCAGGACAGACGAGCGTCTCACCGTCCACACGCTCACCAACAACCAGCTCCTTCCTGAACTCAGACCACCGCAGAACCAGTCCGGCTCTGAACTGGCTCAGAAGCTCTCACTGCAGCAGCGTGTTGGGTCGTTACACAACTTTTATCATTGTGTGAAAACTTTAAAAAAGAAATTGTTCCGAGAAAATATAGTTTTTAAATATCTTTTTTCATTTGAACCATATTAAACTGGTACCAACACAACCCATCTCCTGCCCCCCCGCTCCTGCATGTCTCAGCTCCGGCCCGGCTCAGGCTGAATGGAGCGGTTTGTTAAGAGGCTGCAGGACAATGAAACGTGAGCAGCGGATTTAATTAATCCAGTGAACAAGGAGAAAACAGACGACCCAGCTGGAGTTCACAAACCCGGCAGGTCTCTTCAGTTTTCAAGAGTTCAAGCCGAGACGCCAACGACACTTTCTGCATCATCCTGCCACAGGAAGGACCCACTGTGACCTTTGACCTCTGTATAATATCATGGGTTGGATAGATCCTTTTCTGGGGTTAAACCTGCATCATGTTTCTTCACACATACTGTGCTGCAACAGAAGATTATAAATTCTGTTTGATTATAAACTTACAAACACAGTCACACTTTCATTTATTTGTCAGAAAGAGTGAACAGGGCAGATTCATTGAAACACAATTCAAGAGTAAACTGAAGAATGTTTTCAAAGCTGATTAAATCTTCTGCATATTTGAAACTCAACATATGAACCACTGGAACGTGTGAACTGAAGTCTGAGCCACCATGACTCCCAGTGAGATGGGAGGTGGTGCTGCAGGTTCCCAGTCCGACTCGGTGAATGTTCAGGAATGTGAGCGACATGGAGGATTATTATCTCTGCTGCAAAGACAACACATCCTGCTCCAGTTCCAATACCCTGACTGACAGGTGCTGATGGCTTGCGGGGTCCAAAACAGACCAGAGGGATCTGGTGACCTTTCACCTCTGGCACCGTGTCAGACGCACAGTTTACCTCATCTGAGCTGATGATATCATCAACATTTACCCTTCAACCCCCCCACCGCTCTGTCTTCAGTCGTCGTGGGTCTCGTGCTCTGAATCGGATCGAACCGCGAGCTCCACCAATCACTGGGACTATTACACTGAGGATTGTGGGAAGTGTGTAGTACTTCTCCATGACATTGAGACAAACACAGTTGCTGTCATTCAGACTTTCTACAGGAGTATAGATCCTGGTCTAACCTCGGATGGTTAAAACATTCTGTGTTGGTGGGTCGATGGTTCGATGGACTGGTTATGGTTAGACTGATCATATAATCTCTGCGGTTGTTTCCGAAATACGCGAACTGGCCTTTTCCTTCCATTTGATGCTGTTGAGCTTTTTGAAACAATGTGAGTGTGTGTGTGATAGTGAGACTTGTGTGATTATGTCTGAGGGTGCTGGTGCGGATCTGAAAGGTGCAGTGTGAACAGAACTCAGTACATGAACCGCTCTCATTTGGGTCATTGTGTCCTTCGCCAGATGGTGGTTTCTGCTCTGCTCTCTGTGCTTTTCTGCATATTTCAGATCGCGTGGTCTGTATAGAGATAGAACCCGTGTCTTTCTGTGTCCTCCTGTACGAAAACTCCTTACTCTCTGTCCTGTTGGCTCCTGCTCCTGCCTACCGGTCGGGATATTCTTCCTGAGCTATCGACCTCTCATGCGCATCCTCCTTTTCTTCCTCACCTCCTCTCCTGCCTTCCTCCTCTGCCATCCTCCTCTTGAGTTATTTGAAGCGCTGAACCGGTGACAGCGTGACGCTGTTGAAGCAGTGCAAATGGAGTTTGGGTGGGGGAATAATTCTCACCTGATGTGTTGGGCTACCTTATATATACTGGTGAAAGGTTACGGAGTGTTGGTGCTTTAGAGAGATTTAGACCCCTGCTTGAGAGGCAGCTGTTGTTATTGACATATACCCACGATCGTTCTTATACTGAGGGAACTGTTCGCCCACCCACCTCCACTTTACCAGACGTGGTGTCATACATCACCTCACTGCCACAACCGTCTGCGTTGAGCTCAGCGGTTAGTCTGGCACTATAATTAATAACGAAGCTTATAGGATACATGTAAAATAGTTCACTCTCTTGATGCTTGGTGAGATATATATATCAATGGCTCGCACTACTAAGTCCTGATTTCGCTCTCGCGCTCGCAACTCGTTGAGGTGTATGTCGCGCATTGTAACGTCGGTGGTTTGGTGTGGTGATGGAGATTGCTTTCTTGAGCGTTTTAATATGTGTAGGTGAGGGTTTAGAAAGTGGTTGTTTAGATACGCTGGTATTGCAGCAGCCAGGATGACTGATTCATTGTTGATACTCAAATATAATATCAACTATCTGCTTAGCTAAAGTTATTTGGGCTCTGTGTGGGGGTTGGTTTCGGGTTTTGTTGGTCTCAGAGATGCTGATAATTTTTGATCACCCCCCCCCGAAAAATCTTGGGGTCATGTTTCTCTAGTGGACAGCGGTGTATTTAATTGAGTGAGTCATTGTTAGAGTTGTCTTACACCCCATCATGATACACATGTCATATAGAATGCGGAGCTGTAACACTCGCGCTCGCTCACTATCTTAGCAGACTGTTTGGATTGTGGGTAGTTCTGGTGGATGGAAATGTCCTATAAAATTTAAGTGTTAATTGTTTAGTATTCTTATTCTCGTCCCTAACCAGGAGCTTAGTTTTCATTCTTAAAATCTGTGCGTTTGTTGGTTGTGTGTATGAGTCTAGGCGCGCTAGCTCACATGAGTATCGCCTCAAGTGAGTTATCTTTTGTTTGTTGCGGCCTGGGCTGTGTGATTACATGTCAAATTATTGAATGTAATATCCATGAGAAATTTGTGGAATGATTGATGAGTCAGGAAAGGAGTCTTCTTTAAATGTTGGATGTGTGTATCATGATATCTGAGGCGTGTAGTAGTATAGCTTTGTCGTTGCAAAAGCGGATGATCCATCAGAGAATCTCTCTCTCTCTCTGTGGTTTCGTCGTATCGCTGTTTACAAATCCGTGAGAATCCACCGCACGGTGGTTTGTTTGCTTTTCAGATCATCTCACATTATGATTCTTACTGATGATCTGTATTTTTGGTTGTACTTTTTTTTATTTTTCTGTGTTATCAGAGAATATAGTTATTGTTTTCCAGATAAGTGTATTTTCAGAGTTATATTTGTTGATATATAGAGAGATTGGTTAGGCTTAATCAATTTTGGACGTTGATGGGTTTTCATGAGTGTGTTTGATTAGACGGTGCGAAAAAAATGTAGATTATATTGTTTTTGGTATTGTGTCGGAATTCTCAGGGTTTGCGTACTGTCTTGACTTTGTGTAGTGTTAAGACTTTTACTGATTGAAGGTTATTTGTTTTTGTGGTTTATTTCGTAGAGTTTTGGTCGTAAGGTTTTGGTTTATATTTTTATAACATATCCTCTCTTTTGAGCCTTCTTATTGAGTTGTCTTTAATTTTTTATTTTATTATAATGATACCCTTTTGATTTTTTTATTATTCCCGCCACACTTTTTTTTTGATTATATAGGAACACCACTGAGCGTATGTATGCTATTGTATTTCATGTCACTTATGGTAGAGGTAGTAGTAGATATCGCACATGCATAAATTTGTACGGAGAACAATCCCCCGTGTATTTATTGTAATTTTTTTTACTGTTTTTTATTTGTTTTTTTCGCGCTAGAGAGACTATAGATAGTGATTTATTCTCCTGTGATCTATCTGATGGCTGGGCGCCTTTAGTATTTAGTTGTTAGAATAATGGCCCCCCCCTCCCCCTCAATGTGTGTGTGTGTGTATGATATATAATATATTAGAGATAGAGAGAGGGTGTACTGAGATGCTCGCGATGTGCTGTTAAGATTAGGACTTAAACGTAGTTGGCCCCAGCCTGACGCGGCTCAAGCACCCGCGCACCTACTGACTCACCCCCCCCACTCCCCCCCTCCAACCCATTCCCCCTCCTCATCCCTTGCACCGTATATTTGTCCTGATGCCTGACTATTCCTGGTAGATGGTGGTTTTTATTTATTTAGTAGGGTCACCAGTTTCAGGTCTACAGAGTAGGACCGTTATAACAAAGTGCTATCCTCCTCCGTACAGATCGCCTCACCTGTTTGACTTTGATTTATTTATAATTCCTGAATAAACCATATATGCGTTGACACACACCCGCATCGCACCAAATGCTTGTACGGAAAACGTCGCTGTTCCTCGTTGATATTGCACTCAAAGATCGGAAAGTTACTCACCCCCTACTTGGCCCTCTTACCCATCCTCCGTTGGCCATCACGCAAATAAATACCTTTTCTACTCAAACATACATGGGCAATTAATTTAGCCCATATGTTCCCCTCTCTGCTTCACCTTCACAAGACAACGTATAATATACAGGGTTTATAATATTACATTCTTTAAAAAAATCATCAATAGTTATTTTACTAAATGCTTTGTCCTAACTAGACCAGTGGACCTTTTACACCAATTAAATTTAATCTACTCAGGAAATCCTTTTGATATGCTGCAATCAAAATACAACAATAACACTCTAAAGGGCGTGCCTTCTTATACAGGATGAAGCCCAGATGCCTCCTCTCCACGGTGGACAGACTTCCTACCATCAATGAGATGCAAGAGAGCGACTCAGAGGACAGAGACCCTCACTGTTCCACCCACACCATGGAGGAGTACATGGACTCCATCAAAGAGCTTTCTCAGCCTGCTCCCTATCCTCTCCACGGGCCCCTGAGAGGTCACCGCCGCTGGATGGTACGCCCCTGTGCCACAGTAACACCTGTGGCTCCGTCTGGATTTTTCAATTCAGTCATGACCTACGCACCCTGGATTCCAATTGACATATCAGATGTGTCACTGACCTTATCCGACGAATCAAGCTTTGACACATTAGTGCGTTATAACTGCAACCTGCTGGACAGGTTGGCTGCAGAGTCCCTGTTTGCAGGCCTGGTGTGAGCCAGAGGGCCGGGATTAATAGTTGAAGATATTACCTTCTCGACTTGATCTACTCTGTTATCGCTGCAGCATGGTGTGACATCAGCTCCGTGTTGGATGATTCATTTATTTGTGAGAAGTAATTGAGTACAGACACTCTCCAAAAATGATATGCAGTCCCTTTGAAGTGCTAAATGAGTGCAACACATGAAACAAAAGATGAAAAGGGAGAATTATCAACGGCAGAACAAATGAGCAGAGCCAGCCTGAGGCATTAATGAACATAGGGCCCCTAGCCACCAGGGGCCCCCCGCAATAACTGAATATGTGAACTCTCTTCCGTTTTACTCTGTGTTTTAAATATTTTAAGATACACTCCCTGTTTTTGCTATCACACCCTTCTGAGGTGCTCAAATATGGTGGATTTAGAATGTCTAAATAGAAAAAAACAAGTGGTCGCCTAGGGCCCTTTATCTATCAGGGAGCCTTGGAAAACACACTCTCATTGGGGCTTAGAACTTGATTTAAATATTCAAAGACACATTTGCAATCAGTCTCTAGGAGAAAAGAGGATTTGAAATGTCTATACAAAAACAAATACATAAAATGGGTATGCTGGCCCCTCAGACATCAAGGAGGCCTTGAACCAACAGAAAATATTAACTCTCATTGGAGTTTAGATCCTGGATTCTAAATACACACCGATTTTTGGTACCAAACACTTTTAAGGCCCCTTCTAGGGAAGATTTAAAAACGCCAAAATCAAAACAAATTAAATAATGACATAAAGGATAATGCATTGTGATATGTATATATGCTTTGTAATAACTGTTTCATTATTAGGTGGCCTGGCAAATAAGCTGTATTTATATATCGATATTATAAACAGTTTGCCCATTCATCCATTTACGCACATATTCATGTAGTGTGTTTATTTGCAGCACACATCACTCACACACACTGCCGGTACAGCTGCCAGGGGCAATTTGGGGTTCATAATCTTGACCAAGGACACCTTAGTACATGGAATGGGGAGACTGGGATTGAACCACCTTTTTAGTGGACAACGTCAGTAACTCCTGAGCCACCGCTGAAATACACATGGCTGAGAAAAATTTGTGTTTTTGTGTTAAATAGCTAAAAGTATGATTTTTTTATTGTGACATACTTTTCGATACCATGATACATATCATTCTACATTCTGCATATCATCAATCAATCAATCAATCAATCAAATTTTATTTGTATAGCCCATATTCACAAATTACATTCATCTCATAGGGCTTTAACAGGGTGTGGCATCCTCTGTCCTTAACCCTCAGCAAGAGTGAGGAAAAACTACTAAAAAACCCTTTTAACAGGGTAAAAATAAGTAGAAACCTCAGAGAGAGCCACATGTGAGGGATCCCTCTCCCAGGACGGACAGAAGTGCAATAGATGCCACGTGTAAAAACATTCATCATTAAAGTCTTTAGCGGCATTGATGCAGTCCCGCTGCAATCACAGTCCATGGTCAGCAACCAGCAGGACCACGATCCAGCATCCAGACCAGAGGCCACTCCAGTCCTCAGTCACCGTCCACCGCCGCCCACCAGGACCCACCACGAGCCATCGCCGCGGCCCTGGTCCACCTCCTTTACCCAGTGCCAACGCGACACAGGGTCCGCCACCAGCACCACGATCAGCCCACACGACACAGAATCCGCCACACTGGGTCCACCACTGCGACCCCCGATGCGCGATCCACAAACAGCAATCCATGGTGCGGCCACAGAGGCCCTGGATCTGCGGGTGTTAAAGCAAAGGGACCCCGGGGAAGGTTAGGGATGGAGAAGAGGAAGGAGAAGCTGGAAAAAGAAGCTCCGTGTGTCATATGTCATTAAATAGAGCAAGTTACGTTCTGCCTCACTAATTAACTCTAACTATAAGCTTTATCAAAAAGAAAGGTTTTGAGCCTACTCTTAAACAAACAGATGGTGTCTGCCTCCCGAACTGAAATTGGTAGATTATTCCACAAGTGAGGGGCTTGATGGCTAAAAGCTCTGGCTCCTACTCTACTTTTAGAGACTTTAGGGACGACAAGTAAGCCTGAATTCTGGGAGCGGAGTGCTCTAGCGGGTTTATAAGGTACTAACAGCTCTTTAAGGTAAAAAGGCGCTATATTATTAAGGGCCTTGAAGGTGAGGAGGAGAATTTTAAATTCTATTCTAGATTTAACTGGAAGCCAGTGTAGCGAAGCTAATACTGGAGAAATGTGCTCTCTTTTCTTTGTTCTTGTCAGGACACGTGCTGCGGCATTTTGGACAAGCTGTAGAGTCTTTAACGACTTACTGCTGGAGCCTGATAATAATGAGTTACAATAGTCCAGTCTCGATGTAACGAAGGCGTGGACTAGTTTTTCTGCATCTTTTTGCGAAAGGACATGCCTGATTTTTGAGATATTACGCAAGTGGAAAAAGGCAGTCCGAGAAATTTGTTTTAAGTGACTATTAAAAGATAAATCAGGATCGAAGATCACTCCCAAGTTCCTGACTGTTTCGTTGGAAGCAAGGGCAATGTCGTCTAGCGCAGCTATATCATTAGATAATTTATCTCTAAGGTGTTTGGGGCCAAGTATTATAACCTCTGTTTTGTCTGAGTTTAATAAGAGAAAATTGCGGGTCATCCAGGTTTTTATGTCCTTGAGACATGCTCGAAGTTTAGTTAATTGATTACTTTGTTCAGGTTTTATTGACAAGTATAACTGGGTGTCATCCGCATAGCAGTGGAAATTTACCGAGTGTGTCCTGATAATGTTTCCTAGTGAAGCATTATATAATGAGAATAATAATTGGGGCCGAGAACGAGGAGTCCCTGTGGAAAACACACATTACACTGTGGATTAACTTTGGTGTTGCACATGATTGTATAACTCTATTCAATTAATTTTGGTCCATCGTGATTGGGGATAGACGATCTCAGATAAAATCTAAGGAACTTAAACCACTTAAGGGCGGTTGTCCCGTTGAATCGACTTTCTTGGGTGAAATTAGAACTACATGTTTGCGTAGTCTTAGTTGAATAACACAAATATATAGTGAGGACAAATTTGTGTTCGAATTGCTTGTGCCAGCTCACGGGAGTATAACGCTAACCAGAAAGACGCTGACAGATCAACAAGTCCGCTCGAGATCTTGAGGGCTAATTTATAAGTACCTTATAAGGCTATGTCTAGTTAGCACACTTTTTAGCCAAGAGCTGTTTTGATGTCCGCGTACTGGTGGAATTCGGGGCGACTGCTCTAAAAACCCGATGAACAGTGTTTCTATCGTAATTATACTGATATTTTCCTGTGTGTATGAAAACTCACAACTAGGTGATTTTTTTCTTAGGCTACCACTTTTTTCTTCTCGATTTTTAGGTAATAATGATGGGGAGAGATTGAATAAATTGGTCATGTTTTGAATTGCGCTTTAAAATCTATTGTGTGTCTGAGGGTGGGTTTTTTGGAGAAGGGGTTTGATTGTGTGTTTTTTTAAATGATGTGGTTCTGAACCTGTTGATAATGCTGTTTGAGTTGTGTTGTTAAGGTTTAACGACTTAGATCAAATGAGGTGGCAGAATTTTTTTATAGTATTGGTGGAGGTAATGGGTTAGAAGATTCAGGTGGTTTGGTTGTTGAATAGTGTGGGTGGTATTAGGGTTCTAAGAGACTGAATCAGCAATCGCGACGATCATTTGCAGAGTAGCTGTCTAAATAATGGGTTTGTTTGGAGACGTTCTCTGAGCCGATTTCTGAGATTTTGGTTTATTGGAGTGTTTTGTATTAGTGCCAATGTTGAGGACAGTGAGATATGTTTTGATTTGTTTTTCTATAATGGTTAGAAATTTTTTATCATTAAGAAGAAGGTCATAATATGGATATTGACGTATAGTTAGGGGTTCGGATGGAGTTATGCATGGGTTTCGTGGTTTTTAGGGAGGGTTTTTTTTATTTTGTTTTTTTTGTTTTTTTTTTTTGTTTTTGTTTTTTTTTTTTTTTTTTTTGTTTTTTTGTTTTTTTTATTGTTTTTTTGTTTTTTTGATTTCTTTTTTTTGTTTTTTGTTTTTTGTTTTGTTTTTTTTTTTTTTGTTTTTGTTTTTTTATTTTTTTTTTATTTTGTTATATTAATCTGTTAAATTTATGTGTTTATTTGTATTTTTGTATTTTTTTTATCATCCCACCCCCCCCCCCCACCCCCCAACGAATACACATTCCGTTTGTGTGTGCTCATAGAGTTGGGGGTGAACAATATCTCTTTAGATATGTGTCAGGCGCCTGAGCTACGGAGGTAGAGAAAAGTACATGACTACAAGTCAATTTCATCAATATCTAGGGTCAATTCCTTGTTGGGTTAGTTTGTTTATTACTCCTCTCTATTAGTTTAGTAATATTAAGTAGGAAAGATGTTGGCTTCTTGTGCTTTCGTGGAGATCTGTCTTTTTTTTTTTATATAGTAAATACTTATAAACTTACGTATTAGTTTTTACAGATACTCTCTCTCACAAGATGAGCATATTGACGGTGTTCTGACTGTTTCTATAGGACAATGGGTTGCTGGAAGAATCAGAGAAGCCACGCTTGTGTTCCATTTGTTCTGTGTTTTTTCTTGAGTAATTTGTTTTTGAATACTATTCGAATAATTTTGAGAGTACCTTTTGTAAAGAGAATGGTATACCGATCGGGAGCTTAATTTACATGTTTTTTGGATTGTTCAATGTGTTTTGCTTTTTTTGTAAGAAGGGTATCTGCTGTTTTGTCAAATGTGTCTGTTAGTTAAGTTCGCATGTTAATGAAGTTCGATAAACGATTGTGCAGCAGTAGCATAGGTCGTTTAGTCGAGTGGATCTGTCGTGACACACTCATACACGTTTACCTCAGACGTGGATCTTGTCGTGGTGTTGTGTTTTATAGAAATGTTAGTATTTGATTTCTTTTATAATCATACTGAGTAATTTCGGGTGTGTTTAAATTGCAAAAGAGTTTTGGGAAGTTAAATGTAGAGAACACTTTAAAATGAAATGGAATTGGCTAAAAGGGAATACAAGCTGAACTATCAGTATAGCACATCGTAGAGAAGATGAGTTTTTTATTTTTGGTTGGGCATGAGGTATTACAAGTTATTAAAGTATGGAAAAATGAGGAAGAGGTTATTAATAAATATGTGTTCAATGGAAATTAGAGAGAAATCTTTAGGGATGAATTTGGTGCGGTTAAGGACAGGTGAAGTTGTTTAGACTGTAAACCAAATTTTGTAACCACGCCTGAATATTGCTACATACAACAGGTACGATGAATAATATAGTGGTCAAGTTGTATTTGTATGTAGTTAGGTTATGTTTAGAGTTACTACAGAACATGATTAACTGTAGGAATTGGTTATTTGTTGGTTATGAGTGTCTGTACACACACTGACTGTAGCATAAAACCGTAGAATAATACGGTATAGACATAAGTATTGGAAAGATAGAATTAAATTATTCAATGAAACCGATTAACGAAGACAGGATTAATCCTTTTCAAGATGTATTGGTCAAAACATGGATATATAAGATAAAGTCACCCAAATCAATAATGTAAAAGTGTTAAACGCAAACTAAGTTAATGTGGGAACTAAAGATATTGATTTAATAAACATCATTGGAATAATCAAGTTTAGAACTCGTTTAAAAAATATTATAAAAAAAATGTTAGAAATTATAAAGATATAAAGCCATGGGAAGAAAAGGAGGATGGTAAACAAACAAGCAAAATAAATGTATTGACGGCTGGTTTAGGGGGGTGTTGTAAGTATAAGGGGATTAGATGGAGATTCCATGATGGATTGAGTATGTTTGGGAGAGATGAGATAAAATTCTAGACTAAAAGTGAAACCTCTGCTAGAGACATGATTACAATAAGTGTGGATTTGGTATTATTTGAAGGAGTTATATAGTTGTATTTTTTAGTGTTTGGTATTGGCTGGATGATTGAAGGTTGATAGGTTATGTAGATGTGGAATAGGACTTGGAGTTAAAAGAATGAATGGAGTGCAGGCAGAGTCCGTCCTCTCTCGCGCGGCCCCAAATTATTCTCTGGTAGAGAGGGATGGGTGCATTTATGATGACTGGGGGGAAATTAATAGATGTCATTTGTGAGACATGTATTCATTTTGTCCGATCTGTCAGGATTGCCCAGGCTCCAGCGCTCTGTACTCAGTGATCGGGGACCGCAGACAACTGACATTTACATTATTGGTGCTAGGTACATATTGTACATGGATAGATATGTACTGAAGTTCGTTTAGCACCTAAGAATGTAGCCTTTTGTTGTGTTGGATAGGTGGTTTTATTAGGCTTGACTCTTATTTTAATGTCTTAGTTTATATAGTACAAGCATATTTTGAAAATGTCTTTGTTACTCCTTGTGTGATGTCAGTGCACAAGATGAGTTTTATTTGTTTTATTGTATATTTTAATGTTTTTTATTGAAATTTTTTGTTAGGTTGTGTTTGAAGAAGGTTATCATTACCTCCCAAGTTAGGTGGCGAGTATGTGCGTGCTGTATTTGTTCTTCCGTCAGGGACGTTAGAGTGGTCAGAATGTTTTTCTACCGTTCGTGCTGGATGCTGTCTACAAAGTTAGATGTGTTAAGGCCTAATTTTTTTTATGTTTTATGTGGGTTTATGTTGTTTTTATTTGGAGGTATTGCTTCTACTATGTCTTCTATGAGCAGTCCTTTTCAGCCCCTCCGCTTTTCGCTCTACTGCCCCTATCTCTCTCTGGCTATTCCCTTCCTCTTTTCGGGGAGGACTCGCACAACAACTAATTCCCGTTTCCTTTGAGATCTTGGGGTTCGTCGCATCTTTTTTGGACCTGGGGTTGTCGATGTGCGAGAAGAGGGCAGAGGTAATGCTGATGTACCGAGCGCCTCACGACTGAGAGGTGTGTTTCGTTTTGCTTGTTGGCTGTATGAGAACCGGCGTCCATAGAAAGGACATCACACACATAATCTGGTTTCTGCATGATCATCGTTATCTGTGCTTTCTCTAATTGACAACCTTTGTACACTTCACCTCATTATTCTAACACCACCACCATAAAGGCATCCGTTTCCATACTCCGACTATGACCACAGTTGGGTGTTCCTCTGTTTACACACACCACAAACTAAATGGACCTCCTCCCTGTGTATGCCAGATGTACATCCATTCTTCCACTGGTTGACTTACTCCACGACATCCCCTTAGTCACTTTTCGTTGTTCGTACTTTGATATTCGATTCTGGAAGAGCTGTGATGAGAGAAGAGCTTGCCTGGTCTTCTGCTGAGAGTTGAAGCATATACACGGCGATCACTTCGATAGAAGGCAAGTTAAGGGGAGGAGTTGTGAAGCTATTGGGTTGTGGTGTTCTGGTATTTGCTGTGCTCTCCTTGTTCTCCTATTTTTTCTATGTTTGGATGTTATTTTATTTTTTGTTTTTTTTTGTTTCTTTTTTTTTTTTTTTTTTTTTTTTTGTTTTTTTCGTTTGTCTTTTTCTAGTGGTTATAACTAATCAACTTAAAGAATAGAAAAAAAAGAAAAAAAAAAATAAAAAAGCGAAAAAAGAGGCAATTAAAAGTTGTCTTGCGTGTTTGGGGATAGAGTGGAGTGAGGGCGGTCGGGTTTTGTGACTGCGTGCGTCGTCGGTTGAGGAGGTGAGTGGACGGCCGCTTGTTTAGTAGTAAAGACAGTTCAATTCGGCAATGAGTACTGGAGTTGCCTAGTATAAACCCGCTACGACTGAACACCTGAAACTGAATTAACGTGCCTAAGTGTTTCTAACCAGAACCTTCTCAACACAACAAATACAACGCCAACCTCCAAACAGAACACACCACACACCCACCCAGCCGAGTATACCAATGCGAAAAAACAAGCGCTAGTGAATGTTTTACGCGCTCTCACACAGATAAATACTAATCAATACATAATTTGTTTTTAGGAGATTTGAGGTCGATCGATCGACTGCCTAGTTTCATTTTTTGTGGGAAGTGGAGTTCTCAGGCAACATGTCATTTCATACTAGTACGAGAACGGAAACGCCACCCAAACCCACACGACACAGGTAACAAGCCGTCTACAGCCGGATCACACGGACACGTAGACAAGGACCATGCGGTTTCTCTCTTTTTTTAAGAGCTAGTGTTGATATTTTCTACTATTGTTTTTATGTCCTTCGCTTTTCCTGACAGATTAGAAGAGCAGATTTTGAAACTGAATGCGGATACTCCCTATTAACCCAAAAATCCAGAGTGGGGGCGAGGCCAACAGTAGGAGCGGAAGAGCACCCCCTACCTTCGTTGTCTTCGCTTTTCGCGTATTCACTCCGTATACTATCTCCCTCCGTGTGGATTCGAGAGGTCACATATGGAGCCAGTGAGGAATAACGCATGTCGCAATTGTAAGAGGCTCAGCAGTGGAAAGGGTGGGAGGTAAGTATGTAGAAGGAGATAGTGTACATGGGTCGAATCTAGTGGCAGTGGGCATTTAAAACGTGGTAGACAGCCCTTTAGGACAAAAATAAACAGTGGGTGTGATGATATAGCTCTCTCATGAGTAGTGTATGCAGACGTGTGGGATGACTGAGCCAGTGTCTCTCAGTCGTCCAATGTTACGGTTGGTGCTGCCCTTTGATAATTTGTCTTACTAAGGTATGTTAGATGTCATGTCTAATGTTTAACCTGATGTTAGACCTGGGTTGAGAGCTGGCGTAAGTGGTGGCATTGAGGAAGGAGCGTGGTAGTGTAGTGTTAAAGTGAGTTGGTAATTTGTTGATAATTTTCGTGTT
>CM076724.1:24556424-24598924 GCA_038501795.1 Pseudopleuronectes americanus
CAAGTTTCGTATTTCTCTTATGCATTAATCCAACATCCTTTAACCCTTTCCTTCCTTTCACAACATGTCTTCCTCCGTCTGTTTCATTGCGCAGTTTGATATATTTCATTGTCTTTTAATATTTTCTCCTTCTTTCGTAGTGCTTGGTTCTGTGATTGACTCGGCGTCAGAGCCAGGTCGAGTCACATGTTCATTTAAACGATGTGTGACATAGGCTTTCATTTACATAGCTACTTTTAGTTTCAGTGTGTTTGACATCGATTAATAACCTTATCCCAACATGTAATGGTGAAAAAAACGCAGGGAGTGTGTTTCCAGACTTTCTGGACGGCGTTCGAAGCCAAATCACGAGATCACATGGCCTCCGAGACTCTCATGGTGTATAACTGTTCCTCATTATGAGGGTAATGATTGTGCACTCTTCTGAATGTTTTTCTAGTTCTTGTTGTGTTTTAGTACTGATCTAGTCGGCAATCGTGTCTAGTTGAAGTGGAGGCATAGAACGAATATTTAACGACCCGACCAGCGATGGCTAGATTGATTACTGTGATTCCCTCTGGTCAATCTCCTCTAAGCCCCCCGATCCCAGTAGCTACACTCGAGCATACTCCTATTACTCATCCGTCTTACTCCCTACCCCTTACTCTCGTCAAAATCCTCTTGAGGGCCACGAGTGCGGGGGGCCGGCTGCCGTGTGCTGAGATGATCCGCTGGCTGAGGCTGGGCTGTCTTGAGTGAAGAATTATGGCTGACTGCATCGAGGATGGCGGGCATTGCGGGGAAACGCCAGGCCGACCTGGGAGCGAGGGGTGAGGGTGCCACAACGGGCGACGGCGATGTCTCCGGCTGCCTCTTAAAGTCACAGATCCTAGATCCAGGCGCGCACTCTCATAACATGATGCTTCATCATTCCTGGACTCATGCGTCAACTCTGTTGCTGCAGTGAAAACTAACTCATAACCAAAATCTGACCACATACACAACATCACGAGCTGCTAGTGGAAGCTTATACCTCCAGCAGTCCAAAGGCATCATCGTAGGCCACTGAAGTGGTGGTGGTTGATGTCTTCGGACCCTCGCCAGCTGCGTTCCTCAACCTTGGCAGACAGCTCTCAGTTGCAGCTGATGATGTATGCGGACTTGCTGATACAGTTACAGGTATCTCTCCTGTATTCTCTGGTTCAGCCAAGCAAAGCATAGTCTGATACTGAGCGGAGATGCTTAGCCGCGACTCATTCTGTTAGAGCTGACGGATTCATACAGTTCCTGCTAGCTTTAAGCCCAATCTTATATAACTATAATTTATAATAACCTTATTACAAAACTGACAGCTCTACAACATCATACGACTATTCTCATCGTGCGCTACCAGACTACTGCTCTCGGTGGCATGATGTTTCCTGCTGCGCCTGACGCATGTGGATGGGGGGGGTTAAACAGCAGTTCTGTACACACATGTAAATCTGAGCGCTCAAGTTAACAGTTCCTCCTCTCGATGTGTGTGCTAAGAAATTAACCTTGCTGTCCTGAAAACGGCGTTCACACCAACTCATCGAACCTCTAGACGTGGTGAACAGGTGAGATCCGCAGGCCATGTCTGCAGTTGCTCGATTACGCGTGTTAGCAGGATGTCTTGGCGGGACACAGCCTAGTCCACATTCGTTTGCGATGTGAGATAGTGTTTAGTGCAGCAGCGAGTTCGACCTCAGTCGCGCAGCAGATTTACAGCCATTGCTTAGTATCATTCCGGCACAGAATTTTCGAGTGCGAGGAGGAGCCAGAGGATGTACAACGCAGCACAAGCGCTGCCTAATGCTGGGCGTAGCTCAGCTGCCAGGTTAATGGTTGCATGAGAAGGATGTAGACGATCCAGCAAGTCTGAGGGACTGAATCCAAACAGTTCTGAGCTTCAGGACATGACAAGGAAAGTTTAACTACAGGGTTCTGGCTTGGTTCTCATTTTGAACGAGATGAGCTTGGAGCTCACGTACGCTCGACACAGAACAACATGTGACCAACTTCCCCTACACTATCGGGAGAGGGGGGGGGGGAGGGGGGGGGGTCGGAAGGGCGGGGGGGGGGGGTGGGGGGGGGGGTGGGGGGGGGGGGGGGGGGGGGGGGAGGCCGATCAATGTTAATGTTGGGGGGCGATCCCTCAGTTCCACACACACACGATACAATTACCTGTAGTTAAGCTACGAGAAATCAGACCGATTCCCCACCAGGCCGCACCACATTCCTCCGACATGCACGTGCTCTCGCCCCGTCGTCCTTAAAAAATTATTGCATTATCATTACGTCCGACACGTGTCACGCCCAATCAGACCCCGTCATCACACTCACCCTACTTGCCACACCACCCATAACGCCTCAATTCCCAGGAATTCCCGTATCGCTATTTTTAGAGACTGTTGACCCCCTCCCACCCTCTACTACCAAACCTATATAAATGAGACCGTTTGTGCTGGGGGGGGGTGGGCGAGATTCTGTTATCATATAGCACCACATCATTCACCTATCATACATATACAAGCTACATGTAAACACCCCTCCTAAAAACCTCCCGCTTGCAAGTCCCTTGCCATTCTCTTCCATAATCCCACCGCTAACTATAGGATCTCCATTCGTCATATTTAAACAGAACTCGCCCGTACTAGAAGTCGTGATCCTCTAAGACTAGTAATCAACGTATCTGTTTACTCCGTTCGTACATTTTCCCCCCTCCTCGATACAACCCCACCCTAGTTTCTAAGCGCTCACGAGTATTTATTCACTCTGTATCATGACTTGCCCTGGTACCTCGTACCTGTGGTCTTATTTCACGCTATTACTTTTGTTTGGCGTTATTACCATTCCAACTTGAAACAAGGCACTCAATCTCCTATCCTCTACAACTTGCTAATCTAATGAGAGGTGTAACTCTATCCAATTTTCAATCAGTCTTGTGGCAGTCATGCCGAAACATTCAAGCAATTCTCAAACCCAAGCAAAATTATACACTCCATAACCTCTTACAACCACCTGCCCCCATCAATAACCCACTCTACTCTATTCCCCCTGCATAAACTCCCCCCCGCTCCTCATTTACACAGATCCCTCTCGCCGCTTATTCATTTGGGTCCTATTATTGTCCCAAGCACCTCCCTTTTTCCATACTCAATAACAGATAAAGAACCAATTCCCGTCGGCTATACTTCAGACTACTGGCTGAAAACAAAAGACCCACCCACATGCACACCCACACCTACCCCTCTATAACTAAACGAAATACCACATTAGTCGTGTGAGCTAACCTCCTAGGTGGGCGGCTGGAGGAACGGTAGTTGGGCCCACCGTGGCTTGCTACACCATCCCCCTCAGGAAAACTAGCCACTTCGGCGCTGCCAACCCCCCAGACCATGGGCCTACCATATGCCTGCAGCCCCCCATTCATATAAAGCCATTACACACGCGTCGCACAACTTCACAGCTACCACGATGAAACACCGACCTGCGCACGATCCTCATCTTACATGTCCTTCCTGGACTGACTCTCCCTGGAAGCTCCCCAGTGGCCTCCTACCTCCACTGGAGGCCAGTGAGTATGGGCCCACCCTTCCCCCCCACCCCTGTCTGCCGGGCTCCCCCCCCCGCCGCCCGCTCGCCCCTCCGGCATCATCATACACTACTACATACCCTTGACAAAACCAACTCCCCAGCTACGTCCCTAAAAATCAAACCTTAATATTCCCCACCTCCCAAACCTACCCAAGCCCTTCCCATAATCCGCTCCGAGCCCAACCCACACGCCAAAATCGCACAAATTCCAACCCAACCAACCTTCTCACGACAAACACACACCCCAGCTATGCCTCGTGATTGCGTGTTTCATCATCCCCCAACACCCCCCCCCAGGAGTCTGCATCACTACAACCATGTCCCCCTGAACGCCCCGACAAGTCCCAAAAAGACAAAAAACTGGACATAATATAAAAAACACGAAAACCGCACCGACCACGAAAGAGCCCCGGGATACCAAGCCCGCAGACCTACTTATGAAAACGGTTGGGGCAAATAAAGCACACCATAACTGACGATACAAACAACACCCCCAACCCTAGCAAAAAACACCACCATCAACCACAATGCCACACACAACCAAGCCTACGGATACCCCACAAATGACCACCACATCTACCCAAGACACTGCGCTGAGACATAACCACCGCCTCATTCCCCCCCGATGTCTCCCTCTCCCCGCCCTGCTGCACCGCTCCACAGACCTTGGCCCAACCGGAAGCGAGATATTATGAAATCTGAGTAAAGTGAGTGACTAGATGCGGTCCATACAGGGCGTAGCCGGGCGCCGCCCCACGCCGCTTAGTCAAGGGGAGGGCATGTGATCAGTCATGTCATGCTGGCGGCCCTGGCTGACAAGAGGATAGAGGAAGATAGAAACGTATTCCCCGGCGACTTTCCCATGACAATGAAGGACCCTCTGTTAAATCAGTCCTAATTCCAACCCACAAACCCTGCAAGCTAACCCAGTCACGCTTACCATCCCAACACAACATAGAACTAAAAAAAATCTGACTCATTACCCCTCATCACCCCAGGCACTGTCGGATTGTTGAAACATCCCCCAGCATACCAAACTCCAGCACATCCTCTCCCCCTCCTTTTTCTCATACCCTCCCCAGCCATGCAACCCGAAACAAGACGTCATGTAAGCCCTAACCATCAACAAACTCCCCACTAGAATGCAATCCACTCCCCACCAGCGTCCCCCCACAGACCCCGTGTCTTATAATTCAATTCACTCCAGGGTTACCTTCCCTCCAACCTGCCCCACGTGACATACATGGGAAATAGCCAGCTCATCCATCCCCGCACGTGTCGGTACCGACTACTCGCTTGTCGACTCGTGTCCCCACATACTACACACATGCGGCACTTAACAAAATAAATATATACATTATAATAATGATAAATCTAACCAGATTCAAAATAGTTATATTATCTTAATTATTTAAAAACCCTTCGCTCCCATATAAAACTCAAATAAATATAAATATGCGACCCGCCCCCCCCCATTCCCCCGTCCACCCTCCCCCCCACAGGACGAACCTTTTCATATACATACATTTTGAGAGATATAATGATATAGATAATCCCTATCACTAATATAGCGTTTGCCCCCCCCCCTCACTAGTACACCCGCCCCCACTGAGAAGAGGCATGCCGCCTAGGGCATGAGGACATGACATCTGTGTACAACCCTTTCGGTAAGTTGCTTGCACATTTACGAAATCATAAATGAAACTCAAGGTGCCTTCCCCAGGTCCAAAATGCCCAGAAATGTAAAAAATAAACCAACAAACTACCATACACGTCCGATAAGCAGTGCTACCCTTCCCGGCTACCCACAGCATTCCGCATGCTGCCGCCTATCAGCACACCCGCTGGTTCAATCCCCCCCATCCCCCGCCGCTCCACAACCCCAGTGATTATACAAACAACCAACCCCAATCAACCCGATCAAACCATGCCAAACCAACCCTTATCCCATCAACCGACATTCACTGTTGCCTTCGATCCCCCGTTCCCGCCCATCTATCGCGCCACACGCACTCACACGCCTCAACGCACACGCCCCTCCCAACTTGGTCTACCCTCCAGGACGACCACTCTCCCTAAAACCCCACAATAGGAAAACCCCGTCCACTTTTGCATGTCTGCTTAGCATCCCATTCAACCCCAGTCACTTATATACCCACCACCGTTTTGTTTTTTAGTAAGTGTAATATATGTCTATCGTTCGTTTTCGTATTATTTTTGGTCTCCCTGATCTACCCTTCACGTGTTTGTATCCTTTTATAATTACTCTGCATTTAAAAGTTGCCCAAGCCACCACCGGCTGGGAGACTTACTCGGGAGGTCACAAGCTAGCCCCCCTTACTGGCTATCTTTTTACCCCTATTCCTGGAGCGCCTCATTAAACATATTCATAGTACGTCCCCACTGATTATTTCTAAATTATAGTTAGCATAATATAGAGAGATACCCAACCCCTCTGACCATTACGACTCACCAATCGTACCCCCTCAACGCCATGTGGGGTCGAACACACCCCTAAGTCTAATATGCACACTACAACGTATCTGAACGTGTCGGGGTGTTCCAAAAGGGTGGGTGCGCCCCACCTTGACCCCCTCTAATGACCCCATCTCACAAACGAAACCGGGAAACCAAATCACTTCCTCAATCATCCTACAACCTCCCACTCACACTCACACCTCAATGAGTCTCTAACATACCCTTTCGCGTAATCCCCAACGCGCAATACGAACCTCCCCTGCACATCACGGCCCGATACAAAACACGCCACAACACCCCGTAGGCACAATAGGCCATCCCCCGCCCCACGCCACCATCCGAAGACCAACCCGCCACTAAACACCGCCCGCACCTTTACCTAATGGAATCCCCACCACTTCCCACTTATAATATCCCGATTTAAACCATCTCGTATTGCCCCGTCCCCTCCCTGTGAAGACCCACCATCATCCGACCCACCAACCCTCCCCGCCTCCCCACTACTCGTAGTCCCATGCCTCCCTGCCCCACATCTCTTTTCTGTTTAATGTGACGTCCACACATCGCCCACAGTAACCATCAACACCCACCCCCTCGATCTAGCAAGCCCCCCCAACACCCCCCATTCTTCCACCCCCAATTCGCGCTCACCAACGAAACAAACAGCCAGGTCGGCCATCACTCGCAGACGCCTTATGTTTGCAGATCTTTCTTGCTTCCGTCTTTTCCACTTTGCATAAATCCCCACATCCTACCACTATGCGGCATGTCCGATAGCAAAGCTTCTCTGGGCGCCACTGTCCAACAAAATAATGAACAGGCTCACTATGTTGGGTGAAGTGCCTTCTCCCAGAATCTCCTGCTCCTTTCCCCAGCATCTCCGGCTAAGGCAAAAGACAGTCCTATGTGCTCAGAGCCAGGACACGACCGTGGAAGTGATGTGAAGGATCTGCTCTGCTTTGTGCTGGACGCTGGTGAAACCAGGTGAAGCCTCGAAGTCCATACGAGTTCACCAAAGTCACAGACAGAAGACCTGGATCCACACCCCCCTCCTGACCTGTGTGAACTCTTCAAAGAGCCACTGCACCTGTCTGTAAATAGAGAAATGAAGCAACAACCATGTGTGTGCGTGACAGACGCACACAGTGCAGCTCAGATGAACTGTGTCAGGCTGGACAGAATGAACAGACCTGTCAGGTTTCAGACTCCAGCCCGAGCTAACCCTCAGCCCAGTGAAGGCCAGCAGCAGTTCATTCAACTGGAAACATCAGTAACTCAGCAACAAAATTTAATAACTTTAATATTCAGGGTGTTAAAATGTTAGCCATCAGACTTATCCCATTATATGCACCAGGTTTTCATATAATCACTTTTACCTTCTCGATTGTTGACCTGAGCTTCTGTGGTGGAGGTTGTAGAGTGAGAATCAGCAGCTGGACGTGAGGAGGTGTGAACTGAGGAGGTAAACTCGAGCATCCACCTGCACACGGACTCATTCATTAGCAAAACCTCTCAGGTTTGTCCCATGGCCAGAACCCCCCCGAACACACACAGACACACACACCTGATCTAATTAAGTTGATTCAGAGCTGTGCCTGTGTGCGTGCAGGGCTCCATTACTTACGGCTGTCCGGTCCAGGGCGCCCGTCGACCCCCGAGCCGGTCGCCCGGTCGCCAGCTCAACGCCTCCAACGCACCCCCCCCACTGCCCCAACCCACCGGGGAGCTGAGGAAGAACAGCTGGTAGGGGCATCATGGGAGACCACAGCCTGCCCCACCAACACACACAAACACACCTTCTCACAGGGAAGTATGTCCTCCCTGTCCCTCTAACGGGGCTGATACAGTGTCCCAGGACCTCCAGGGGTTCTTCATGGGTTCTTCACGGGTTCTTCACGGGTTCTTCACGGGTTCTTCAGGGATCCTGAGGGTCACTGACCTTTCACATCAGATGCTCAATATTTCCACACTTTGTGTAACTTCTTAAAACTCCTCCATACGGATCCTTCTGTCAGAAATGCTGCCTCCAGAAGCTGTTTGCTCATGAGTTAATTAATGTTTGTCCTCTTCCAACACATTTGACTTCTAAACGTAAACTCCTCTTGTTTTATGGCAAGTTAACCGAACACAGATTATTTCCTGTAGCCGCCATCTTTCCCTGAGTTCAGACATGACTCCGTAGAAGGTCATCATGGTGAAGACCCTGTGATATCAGTGTTGTAGGGTTCCCCTCCTCCCTCCCTCCTCCTGTGTCCTCCTCCTGTGTTCCCCCCGCCCCCCCGCTCCGCCCTGCCAGCCGGGTGGCGTGGAGGGCAGTCGGGGCACAGGGGAGGTACTGCTGCCTGATGGCGGTCAGGACGAGCCGGGCTCGGCTACAGATGTGACGGCAGCTTTTGCCAGGGGGTCACCTTGGAGAAGCCGATGGCAGCATGTCCGCCCCCCCACCCCACCCCCATGACTACAGCTGGCTCCCTGCTTAATCCGCCATGGGGGGAGGCCACATGGTCCGTTACATGTTTTTAGATCCATGAAGATGTCAAGCAGAGGATAAGATGTTTAATTCAGTGCAAATCAAGTACATTGTTTTATATGTAAAAGTGAGAAAGCAGAAGTTAGTTTAATTATTTTGAAGTTCAGAGACAAAAAACAGGCTTTTTATCCAAATCAGCATTTGTAGTCACATTTTTTGATCTTCATAGTTTTTAACAATTTACTGAAAGTGGATAAAGGATTTTACTCTTCCTCCTCCCTGTTAGCAGATGGGACATGGACCAAGCTAAAATATCAAAGTAGACGTTGAACAGATGTTTGTCAAAGATGGTTTCTGTCGTTTCAGGTCGTTCTTATCACAGCTTGTTCAAGTGTTTCTGATGAGTTTTGTATGATGCCAGGCGAAGAGAAGAAGTGTGTTTGTGTGAGTCGGGCCTGTGTGGCCTGCTCACGGTGAAGCTGCAGACCTGCTCCTCCTCACTAATCAGCTGATTCTTTGTGTTGACCACGCCGACGGCTTTAACAAGCTTCTGCTGGTTTCAGTGGAGAAACATTTGAGTGGTAGTGAAAAAGCTCCAGCCATCAACTGATCAAGTGAAGGTTCCATCTCTGCTTCAGACTCTGTGGAGGTGGAGCTGATCTGCTCGGCCTGATGAATCACTCCTCAGTCACTATCCTCTGCTCATATGGTGCAGTGTGATTAATGACATCATTATAGAGAGAATGAAAAATACTGCAGTGGTTCTGTAATTGATTTGTGGTCATATTCCACTTGTCATCAGTGTTCTGTGAAAACCACATAATCTGAAAGTATGGAAACCTTTCAAATCCAACTTGAATTGTTAAAAGAAAAAAAGATAATTTATCGTAGATGAAAAAGATTAAGTTTATCTTCATCGTATATCTAGAGTGGTTTCAGAATTAAAGCATTTTATGTCCTGAAACGTCAGTAAAAATATCTGTTGGCATTGACGGTTTGCTGTTTTAATTAATCAGTGAAAATCGGAGGCCTTAGTAGCCGCAGTGTTTCCAGTGTGAGCTGTCAGCGCTGCAGGTCAGTGACTGAGCAGGTACAGCTGCAGAAACCAGAGAGGACTGGGAGCTGGGCTCTGATGGTGGACTGGGAGCATTAATGAAGCAGATTAGGTGTCCCGGCGTGGCCCTGCAGGACAGACGAGCGTCTCACCGTCCACACGCTCACCAACAACCAGCTCCTTCCTGAACTCAGACCACCGCAGAACCAGTCCGGCTCTGAACTGGCTCAGAAGCTCTCACTGCAGCAGCGTGTTGGGTCGTTACACAACTTTTATCATTGTGTGAAAACTTTAAAAAAGAAATTGTTCCGAGAAAATATAGTTTTTAAATATCTTTTTTCATTTGAACCATATTAAACTGGTACCAACACAACCCATCTCCTGCCCCCCCGCTCCTGCATGTCTCAGCTCCGGCCCGGCTCAGGCTGAATGGAGCGGTTTGTTAAGAGGCTGCAGGACAATGAAACGTGAGCAGCGGATTTAATTAATCCAGTGAACAAGGAGAAAACAGACGACCCAGCTGGAGTTCACAAACCCGGCAGGTCTCTTCAGTTTCAAGAGTTCAAGCCGAGACGCCAACGACACGTTCTGCATCATCCTGCCACAGGAAGGACCCACTGTGACCTTTGACCTCTGTATAATATCATGGGTTGGATAGATCCTTTTCTGGGGTTAAACCTGCATCATGTTTCTTCACACATACTGTGCTGCAACAGAAGATTATAAATTCTGTTTGATTATAAACTTACAAACACAGTCACACTTTCATTTATTTGTCAGAAAGAGTGAACAGGGCAGATTCATTGAAACACAATTCAAGAGTAAACTGAAGAATGTTTTCAAAGCTGATTAAATCTTCTGCATATTTGAAACTCAACATATGAACCACTGGAACGTGTGAACTGAAGTCTGAGCCAACCATGACTCCCAGTGAGATGGGAGGTGGTGCTGCAGGTTCCCAGTCCGACTCGGTGAATGTTCAGGAATGTGAGCGACATGGAGGATTATTATCTCTGCTGCAGAGACAACACATCCTGCTCCAGTTCCAATACCCTGACTGACAGGTGCTGATGGCTGCTGTCTCCAAACAGACCAGAGGGATCTGGTGACCTTTCACCTCTGGCACCGTGTCAGACGCACAGTTTACCTCATCTGAGCTGATGATATCATCAACATTTACCCTTCAAACCCCCCCCCCGCTCTGTCTTCAGTCTGTGGGTCTCGTGCTCTGAATCGGATCGAACCGCGAGCTCCACCAATCAACTGGGACTATTACACCTGAGGATTGTGGGAAGTGTAGTACTTCTCCATGACATTGAGACAAACACAGTTGCTGTCATACAGACTTTCTACAGGAGAATATGTCCTGGGTCTACCTCGGATGGTTAAAACATTATGGCTGATCATATCAATCTCTCTTCAGAAAATGAACTGGACTTTTCCTTCCAGATGCTGTTGAGCTTTAAAACAAGTGAGTTGTTGATTGCTTGTGTGATTTGTTCTGAGCTGGGCGGATCTGAAAGGTGCAGTGTGAACAGAACCGCTCTCATTTGGGTCAAGCCCTTCGCCAGATGGTGGTTTTCTGCTCTCTGTGCTTTTCTGATATTTCAGACCAGGAGCCTCCCTCCTCCTCCTCCTCCTCCTCCTGCTCCTGCTCCTGCTCCTCTTCCTCCTCCTCCTCCTCCTCCTCCTCCTCCTCCTCCTCCTCCTCCTCCTCCTCCTCCTCCTCCTCCTCTTGCTGAACCGGTGTCAGGTAGACGCTGTAGAAGCAGTGCAATGGATACTTCCTCACCTGCTCCTTCCCCGGGACCCCTGCTGAGAGCAAGCTGTTGTTCTCTCTCCACCTCCACCTCCTCACTGCCAACCTGCCTCCGTCCTGGCACCTTAATTATTAACGAAGCTTATAGAATACATGTTAAAGTTCAATGCTAACCCAATGCTACTCAGTCCTGAATGAGCCATGTATGTTTTTGAGCGTAGAAAAAGAGTTGCAGCAGCCAGGTGACTGTCATTGATATAAATATATATGAATATCTGCTTAGCTAAAGTCTCATGAGGATCCGACCACACTAACATTGAGACATTTGCCAGACCTGCTGGATGGAAATGTCCTGATAACATTTAGGAAGATTCTTATCTCCTCCACCCAGGAGCTTACGTTTTCATCCCTGTGCGTTTGTTGGTTGATGGGTTTGTGTGTGAGTTTCTTTTGTTTGTTGGCAAGATTACATAAAATCTATTGAATGTATTTCCATGAAACTTGCTGGAAGGATATGAGTCAGGAAAGGAGTCTTTAAATGTTGGATGTGGATCAGGAGCCGGATCCAGGAATTTATTATCTCTCTGTTTCACATCGTGAGATACGACATCTTTTCAACATTTTCACTGATCTCCCAGAGAATAATCTTGATCATATTTATGAGTGATATTTATGAGTGTGTTTGATTTGGTGCGAGTAGATGAATTTCAGGGACTGTCGTGACTTTGTGGAGGTAAGACTTCTACTGAGTGAAGGTCTAGTTGTTTAGTTTTACTTTTTAGAGTTTTCTGAACAGATCCTGTCGAGGCCACTGAGCAGTTCAGGGAGTAGCACACATGCTGAAAGGCTCATTGTTTGGTATCTCTGCAGGACTGTAGCTAATAAAACTAAACTGAGCCTGAGGGAAAGCGGCTGAACTTCCTGTAGCGGTGGTATTTATTTATTCGAAGGGTCCGTTTCAGGTCTCCAGAGTCGGCCGTAAACAAAGAGCTCTCCTCCTCCGTCCAGATCGCCTGTTTGACTTTGATTTATTTATAATTCCCTGAAACCACTCTGCGTTGCAACCCGATCGCCACGAGCTTGTGAAAACGTCGCTTTTCCTCGAGATTTGCTAAAGAGGAAGTTACTCCCCTGTCCCTCTTACCTCCTCCGTTGGCCACTCACGCAAATAAATACCTTTTCTACTCAAACATACATGGGCTAATTAATTTAGCCCATCTGTTCCCCTCTCTGCTTCACTTCCATGACACACGAGTTTCCCAAACACATTTGGCTCATGTTGCACTGGTAACTGGGGCATGGTGATGAAAACTGAGGCGTTTCCACATAAAACATAAAACATGAACAAACACATCTGACGGAGTTTCATCTTTTCCTTTTTCACACTCTGCTGGAGGAGACGCTGGAACTTTACTTCTTCAGAGGTCAACAATAAGAGAGTTTGATCCTCATCAGTCCAGCAAAGGAGAGAACTTTCATGTTGAGGTCGACTTGTGTGAGGCAGCAGAGGTCGGGTCAAAGGTCAAATCAGTTTTCAGATCGATTCAGATTCTGTTCACCGACAGATTTCTTCAGAAGATGAAGTCTGATCAGTTTAAGTTGGTCTGTGATTAAAAGCTCAGGAAAAGCTCATTTAGATCAAAGTGTTTGATAGTTTTACTATTGAAACCAATTTCCCCTCTCATGATTTACAAATACATATACATACAAATAATACATATATATATATATAAATATATTTATATATATATATATATAATTTCTTAAAAAGTATATAACAAATTTATTGATATAATAAAAGTTGTTATTTGTAGAAATTATATGAAATGTGAAAGAATAATCTATGATGAAACGTGCAGCGATCAGAGTTTGTGTTCGAGCGTCTCGGCGTCTGGAGCTCGACTCAGAGCTGAGTGGCGTTCGAGGGCCGACTCTCTCGAGGACCAGACAGTTGTTGCTTGCTGCTGAAACATCTGGGCGGCCATTTGAGGATTGGGCCCGCTCCCCTCCAGGCAGCGGACGAGCCAGTGGTGTAATTGTAATATTTAGGAGAAAAGTTTGAAGGGAACTTGATTTAACCCTGAATAACAGAGTTTTGGAAACTGCCTTCAGGGCTGCTGATGAATATTCCCCCAACAGGGCAGAGAGCTCGGATCAAACAGGAAATGACATCTGACTCTGAGTTCTGACAGGGAACCCTGGGAAAAATATTATAAGCTCTACTTTTATAATAATTTTATCTTGATGAAGAAACCCTTTCCCACGTTTGAAATCTTGATTTTCAAATATAAAGTGACACGACCAGCAGCGTCAGTTTCTCTGGCAGAACGGGTTTACTGATCGTGACTACCGGTATAAAGAAAGGTCTCCACCTCGTCCCACCATCCAGGAGGGAACACTGCCCTCTTGTGGCGATGAGGTCATTTGGAGTCAGAGTCGGTGCTATCGAGGTCCCGCCCATACACAAGCTCGATTGTTCGAGCTTGTGTATGGGCGTATCGTGGATTTGGTAGTCGGGGGTGGTGTTTCTCCTCCGAGGTGTCGTCCAGTTGAAACTCCGACTCGAGGGCTGGTGACTCCGAAGAAGAGAATGATGGCGGCAGGTAATGATGTCACATGATGCAGTCGTTTGAAGATCTTGATCAATTTCTGTGACTCGTGCAGGTGTTGGTCTTTGTAAAGGACACGAGAGACATGTGGTCACTTTCAAACACACAACGTTGGGCCGTGCAGCTGATGGATCAAACACACAACGTTAGGCTGATCGATCAAACACACAATGTTCGGCTGATGAATCAAACACACAACGTTCAATAGTTCGTCAGTCTCTGCATGTGTGAGTCACTTCTCTCGTCAGATGACCTCACCACACGTTGGCGACAGAGCTGCGTTGTTGTTGTGCGTCTCCACCGGTAGCCTGGAGCAGACAAACAGACAGATTCCCCTCCACCTGCTGCAGCCAGGAGTGTGTGTGTCTGTGTGTGTGTGTGTGCGTCCCAAGCTGTGGTTCAACACGAGTTGCGATCGATCGTCTCCCAGCAGCCTGTTCCTCTTTCTGGCAGCTGTTCCAACCACAGGCTCCAATATGAATATTTATGATGCACCTATTCCCAGGATCCTCAGTCTGTCTGCAGCTGGACACAAAGACACACACACACACACACACACACACACACACACACACACACACACACACACACACTTGTTCTTCTTATATGGTAAACATAGTAGTAAATATTCATCTCCTTGCATCAGATGCATGTTTTCTTGAATACTTGCTCCTCTGAACTTTACTGTGACTTTTTGTAGTATCCTGAACAATGAAGTTGATCAAATGTGTCTGCCCTTGAATCGATTATGTTCTGTCACGGCGTCGATGCAGTCGTCCACGTCCGCTTCGAAAAAATAATACCGGTACATTTCTTTACCTCTAACAAACAAACTGAGACTTTAGTAAACGATGACGCAAACGTTCTCTTCCTGATTGGTTCTTATCAGTCACATGACTCGACCACCAACGGTGAACACAAAGCGTCGCTAACACTTCCTGTCGGTAACACTTCCTGTCGGTAACACTTCCTGTCGGTAACACTTCCTGTCTGTAACACTTCCTGTCGGTAACACTTCCTGTCAGTAACACTTCCTGTCAGTAACACTTCCTGTCTGTAACACTTCCTGTCGGTTACACTTCCTGTCAGTAACACTTCCTGTCTGTAACACTTCCTGTCAGTAACCTTTTTAAAATGAAAAGCTTCAAACAGGGATGAGATCGACATGTGCTTTTCATTAAGTTCTGCGGAAATAAGCACTGACCCGCTCACTCAGGAGGGCACAACCATTTAGTGCTGCAGGGGGGAGGAGAGAGAGAGAGAGAGACAGAAGGGTGAGAGAGGTGGGGGGAGCAGAAGAGAGGAGTTTGAGGAGGTCTGTGGAGGAGTCAATGAGAGCTCAGGTGTGTCAGGACGAACCCTGGAGGAGAACTGTAGCATCCTTTGAATTAGAAATGTTGGGGTTCAAGTTAATGTCCCTGTGAGGAAGTTAGAATGTTCCAGTGTCCAGGTGGACTGTGGGCAGTGCTGGGACCAGTATGATTGTCTAGGATGTGTTTAAGGTGGACTGGGGTGATGATGGAGATTGCTGAGGAGTCTGTGAAGGTGATTTTTGCATTGAGACGTGATGACACTGATCGGATCTGGGTTGTTAAGGTGGTTTGATGAGGAGGCTGTAAACATCAGGAAGAGCTGAAGAGGGTCTTGTTTATGTAGAGTTTAAGGTGGACAACACGATTCAGGAAGTAGTCGGTGCCATCGATGAAAGGGAAGACGTTGTAAAGGTGGACTCTGGTGTTGGAGGAGAGTTGTCATGTGGCACGAGGTGGTCGAGGAAGTTTTTCTAAAGTTCTAAAAACAGAAACACTGACGGGTGGACACATGATCCAGATTTTGTGACAAACATGTTTGGACGTGAGCCCAAGTGTCTCCGCAGGTTCATGCATCATCGACCAACCAGATCCATCTTCCTCTGGTCCACATATCGGGGGGGGTGGGGGTCATTGAGTGATGGCGTCCCTGCGTCCCACTTCCTCCGGCAGCATCCGTCATCACGCTGGCTTCCTGCTGTCGCCCCTGCTGTGCTCATTACTCTCCTTCACACTCAGGTCACACACACAGATGATTCTACTGTAGGTCAGCGTTTAGAAATCAAACATGATTTGAATCATTATTAGAAAGATAAAGCATAAAGCAGTTCGACCTGAACCACCCCAGGCTGCGTCTCTGGTGGTTCAGGGTTGTTTCACTGAGCTCTGGACCCTGCTGTTGACCCTCAGAGGTCACAGGGGCCCTGAGCTCAGTCCACCTCAAACTCCTTTAGGCTTCAGTTCTGACAAATTAAAATCATCGTTCTTATTAATAATAACAAAAGGCTAATTTTCATTTGCGTTCCCTGGTATGTCGTAAAGTTGGTTTTCCTTTGTCAGTTCAATGCCTATATTTGATTTTCACAGTGTTACAGACAGTCACATGAAGACAAGTAGGCACTTCACAGTCTAATAAATAAATAAGAACACAACAGTAAATAGATGGAGGTCTGTAAACCACTGTGTGACCTCCTCCTGACCTCCTCCTGACCTCCTCCTGACCTCCTCCTGACCTCCTCCTGACCTCCTCATGACCTCCTCCTGACCTCCTCCTGACCTCCTCATGACCTCCTCCTGACCTCCTCCTGACCTCCTCCTGACCTCCTCATGACCTCCTCCTGACCTCCTCCTGACCTCCTCATGACCTCCTCCTGACCTCCTCCTGACCTCCTCATGACCTCCTCCTGACCTCCTCGCTGTCTCTCGCAGCTCAGTGTCTCTGCCACTGCTGCGGCCCACGTGTTGTAGTTTCCACAAAGCGCCAGCAGAGGGAGACATCACATCATGAATAGACGTCTCGGCTCCTCTGGCCTCATTAATGGTTTTCCTGCTCCTTGAGTTTTCCCAGTGTTATTGATTTATGTTCAGTTATTGATCATGTGATTAGATTCTCTCTGATCAGAATCTCTGCTGCTGGTTGTGATTAGAGGAATCCACAGGCCAGCCTCCTGATTGGCTGCTGAACAGAGAGTTGGTTCATTTCTCAGCCGTGAATCTGAAGTTCAAACGCTCTTATGAATTAGTCATCCCCTTCAGACACTAGGAGGCCAGTGGTTATGGTAAATGAAGACGTTCGGGTGGGGGGGGGCGCATCAGGAGGATTTGTGGGGATCTTTCTCTCCACAGAGGCGGCCTCGGCTCGCTCGGCCCCTGACAGCAGCACATGTTGTGAGAAGATAGCGGCCCTGAGCCGAGTAGCGGGAGGCTTTCTGGCAACCGGCCGCCACCCTCTGCCGCCTTGGCGCTGTCGCCCCACGTTAGTCACACCGCAGGAGACGCGGCCTGGCCTCCCGACTGCTGCCGAGGGCCACAAAAGGCCCGCCGCCACTCGGAGGTAAAGCTCCTGACTGCCCCCCCCTCATCGGGAGAAGAGACGGATCTGCAGCGTGAGAGGCGACGACAGGGCGGCGGTAGCGTTCAATTAAAGACGCATTAGAGAGAAAGAGAGTGAAAGACGCTCAGGACGGACGTCTCCACACTTCAGAGGCATCTTCAGAGGACAAAATACTTTCATCAAGTTTATTTAATCTGCGTTTCCCATGAAGGAGGTTAAAAGAAAGTTTTAAAAAAAAATCTAAATGTTTAATTTAGAAATGAAATAAGGTCCAGAAAAGAGGTTTATTGTGGGCGTTGGTCTCGTACAAGGTTTTAATCTTTTTCTTTCAGACCAGTGGAATCTGAAAAAAAAATGTTTTCACATCATGTCGGCTCATCTGTGGATTTAAATCATCCATTAAGATATTCACTTACATTTACCAGACCTTTATTCTGAAGGTTTTTACTGAGGGATTGGTTCATTTACAAATCAAAGTGTGATTTACACAATATTTTATTCTGAAAAACTGTTTTGATAACATTTTCAGATTTTTCAAGTGATAAAAAAAATTATGCAAAAACTCCTCAGTTTAAAATAAATGAGAGGTTGAACCTGGTTTTATCCAGAATTCAGATTAAATAATTGAAATTGATTGTTTTCTACACGTGGCATCTATTGCTCTTCTGTCCTCACATGTGTCTCTCTGAGGTTTCTACTTATTTGTACCTGTTAAAAGGTTTTTAGTAGTTTGAGGGTTAAGGACAGAGGATGACTCACCATGTTAAAGCCCTATGAGATGAATTGTAATTTGTGAATATGGGCTATACAAATAACATTTTATTGATAGATAAAATGCATTTTTAAACATAAACATGTCTGTAGTTTAATGGTGTAAACACCTTAAGAGTGTTTGTCAGAGTCCTTAGTTATTCCTTATAATCTCTGTACATAGATATGAAACTTTGATCAAACACACAATGATACAGGAACACGTTGGATGAGAAGACGACAAAGAACATTTATCAGAGTTTAGGATTTGAAACTGCAGGATTGTGTCTCTGTAGATTTAGTGTTTGTCTCGGAGAGAATCAGACTCTCCAGCTTAGTTGATAAATGTACAATTATAATATTTTATAATCATTTTCAGATTCATTCTGTGTGACTGAAACAGTGAAAACAGCTGATTAACAAACTTTAAAACGGTTCTGCTGCCGTCAAATAAAATAATATATTTGAATAATTTAATATTCAATTTCTCCCAAATCACTTCTTTTATATCTTTATTTTGATTATTATTAGACAAGTGATGATTAGTTTTAATTATATTTGGTTGCTGCACCGACCTGACTGGTCAGCTGCACCAATAAGAAACCAGAAGCTCTGTGACATCAATCATCCCCTCACTTTAATTAACGCAGCGATCCCATTGGTTCCCATCCCACCTCACACCTGCCACAGCCTGTGTGTGTGTCTGTGTTTGTGTGTCTCCAGCTGTGTGTGCAGACTGGCTGTTTTTATGGGAACAGCTGGCAGGTCTCCTCTGTTGTTTTCGTATTGTGTTGGGGGGGGTGGCTCCACATCTGTGTGTCTTTGTGTGTGTGTGTGTGTGTGTTGGAGCATTTCCTGCCTTGTTACCTTCCAGTGTTGTTGTGTTCAGGTGAATTCACTCCATTACAAACACAACGAGCTGATTAAAGCAGCTGTCCTTCACTGCGCCCCGTTGAACAGTGTCTCTGCTGTGTGTGAGAGTGTGTGTGTGTGTGTGATCAGATTAAAACAGGTTGATATTATCGGCTTGTTTCTGGGAGTGTTGCCTGTTCTTCTTCTGCAGCTCAGTTCACCAGACGAGCTCGTGTCCACATTAATAAAAATCAAGGTCAAATACGCAATTATTTTTTATAATTTCATACATTTATTATCAATTGATACATGTAAGAAATAATCACATTTAATGCTTCATACTTATCAGATGATTCCATCTAGCGAGGAACCAATAAAGCTCCAATAAACCGGGGAAACATACAAATTAAATATAATCTGTAAAACATGATAAGATGGTTGGTTTTCTCATCAGTGGGACAGTATGGTTAATCGGGGGTACTATTCATGGATTGTTAATTATTATTATTATTATTATTATTATTATTATTATTTTCAATTTAATTTCGACAAGGTCTTAAAAAGTCTCAGATTTAATTTGTTGAAACCTGAAGATCCTGTCAGTAGATTTGATAATTATCTAATGGTCACATTATTATATGTGTATAGTTTAAAGACTCATTATTGCTCCTGGTCGTGGTTTTAAAAGGTTCGGGGTTATGTCCACGGATTATGTTTAAAATGTATTATGTTCATGTAGGAGCCCCCCCCAGATTTCTCCACTTGTCTCATCACAGTTTCTCTTTATAACAAATGTTGTTTAAACAAAAGAACAAAATGTTCATTTTATTTGAACACATATCTATAAATAGTAAAACCAGGGGAAATGATAATCTTACATATTCACACCAGAGTCAGTGGGTAAACAATGTTTTTTTTTACGTCATGTTCAACGTCATGCCCACTCGCTATCTTTCCAAATTATTTCAATTTTTTAATTAAATAATTTGATTTCTTCCGTGTGTCACTTTTACCTCAGTGGTGATTGGAGCCGATAGAAACCTGCGTGGTCATGTGACCCGGGACGTTATCCAGATGTGATCCAGATGTTAGTGGAACTTCTCACCAGTGGAAAAGAGGATTTTTATTGCTATTGATGGAAATGATATTGATATATTTCTTGATATTTAATTGTTCAGCTCCAGACTATGAACAACATGTGATGCTCTGACTGGTTCTCGTGTGATTTACTGGTTCACAGCCTGGTTGCCTGCTGGAGCAGAGACAGAAGGAGGTCTGGAGCGGGGGGGCGTGGGCGGAGGAGTTTTTTTTTAGGGGGGGTGGAGAAGGGAGTGGTGGTGGAGGTGGGGGGGGCCCAGCATATGCCCGGCCCTGCTGACAGCTTGCCTACGTTCCCCCCATCATCTCGCCGCCTGCAGGCTTCCTCTTCCTGCTCAAAGACGGCAGAATCTCTTTTTGGGCGCCCAGTCAGGTTGGGTCCTGGTGAAACCTGGTGTGCGTGGGCATCTGCTGCCAAGGCATTAATAATGTGTGTGTGTGTGTGTGTGTGTGTGTGTGTGTGTGAGAGAGAGGCTGGTTCAGATATGTGAGACAGAAAGAAGAAGAGACGAAGAAGAATCTGAGGAGCTCGTCTCTTGTCAGTGTGACCTCTGACCCCTCGCTGCTTTCCCTTCAGCACTTAACAAATATTTTCGTGAGCTATAATGTAAAACTTTTCCTCGACTGGATCCATAAACTGAGCCGAGTTTGATTCCTCTCTCTCTCTCTCTCTCTCTCTCTCTCTCTCTCTCTCTCTCTCCCTCTCTCTCCGGGGGAGGCCGGAGGTGAGGAGATGGGAGGATTTTTTTATTTTTGTTATCCGTTCACCGATGAACCGCTGACTCGGCTCGTCCTCCGCCCCGGCGGTTAGCCTGGTTTACCTTGACCCTCCTCGGTCAGGATGGGAGACGAGGCTGCACCTTCAGAAGGTTCCTCTGAAATCTGCTGCGTCCAGTTGGTTGTTGCGGTGAAGTGAGGACGCGTCACACAGAACGGACGTCAGATAGAAACGTCTTCTGTTGATAAAAGCTTTGATGAGTTTGGTTTATCGACGAGTTAAATTCATCACGTGATCCGAGAGCTGGGACCAGTCAGAGATCTTCAGGAGAATCAGCGATGAACAAACAGACGTGTTGTTGACGTGTTGCAGGTTTGTGTTGTTGTGTTGACTCCAGCACACGACACTGAGCAGAATTATACGTCTGTGAAATTGTCAACTTTCTGTAACGGACTGGTTTATCTGTGAGGTTCATTCATTTTGATGAGCGGCGGCTCTGGAGCAGCTGCGTTCAGGAACTCGTCTTTGTCTGAATTCTATGAGCTCGATGAGCGACTGAGACCAGCAGCTCCGTCTTTATGTGTCAACTTGAAATAGTCGGGGTGGTGCTGTTCTAAATAATATTGTGTGATGGCATATGTGTCTACCACATGCGCTCTCACACACACACACACACACACACACACACACACTCTGGCTCATCAATGAAAGTCGGTCAGAGGGTGGGGGGGTTCCGGCCTCTCCCCATGCTCTGCCAGGCCATCTGTTCCTCCTGCCTCCCTCTCACAACACAACTGCCTTCCTGTTTCATCCTCTTCTTCTGTTGTACGCACACGCACACACACACACGCACACACACACACAGAAGGAGAAGAAGAGTTTTGTGTTATCTGAGTGAGATGAGTTTATTATCTGAGATGATTTTCTGGCGCCGACACTCGTGGCACATGTTTGTGTTTTCAGACGCCAGGCAGCTCCGGGTTCTTCTTCAGTCTCTCAGATGAGAGCTGAGCTGTTTCTGTAGCTGCTCATTCAAACCTCACGTTGATCATTCAGAAGGTTCAATCTGTGGCTTGAGACGAGGACACGGGACGACTGCAGGTTCCAAGAGGCGTCAGGTTCTAGAAGTGTTGAGCTGCTGCAGAGAGTTAAAACCAGGAGAGTCTGTTTAAACACAGAGCTTTACTGAAAAGAGTCTCTCACTCTCCTGCTCTCTCTCTCTCTCTCTCTCTCTCTCACTTCTTTGCTTGCTCTATCCCTCACTCTCTCTCGATTCACGCTCTCTCTCTCTCCCTCTCTCTCTCTCTCTCTCTCTCTCTCTCTCTCTCTCTGGTAGTGCGAGCCTGGTGCAGACTTGGTTTCAGGCCTGGTGCTGTTGGCTGTTCTCCAGCCTGGCAGCCGCTCAGTAGGAGCAGGTGCCCCCCCCCCGATCTCTCTCTCTCTCTCACACACACAAACAAACACACACAGGTTGTGGTCCCACAGTATTTTCCACTGACATCAACCCGTTGCCATGGTGATGTCTGTGTTGAGGTTTTGACCTTCTCCTCACGTCTGATTGGTCGCCTGGTTTTTATTTTGCTTCACACGTGAGGATTTTTAAGTTAAATAAAAACGACACTTCAGAGCACGTCTCTGCAGCAGAACCAACGTCTGGTCAAACACCAGGTCCAGTCCCTGCACACAGGGGACTGGGCCTGGTCAAACACCAGGTCCAGTCCGTCCCTGCACACAGGGGACTGGGCCTGGTCAAACACCAGGTCCAGTCCCCTGTGTGCAGGGACTGGACCTGGTCAAACACCAGGTCCAGTCCCTGCACACAGGGGACTGGACCTGGTCAAACACCAGGTCCAGTCCCCTGTGTGCAGGGACGTGCACCCCCCCTTCAGCGTCCTCCTTCACTCACTGAGGGATTCAAGACACGGATTTGTTCTGAATCACGTTTGACTTGATTTTAAAACAAGTGCTCTAAAACTAAAAAGTACAAGAATGGAATTAAAATAAAGTCAGAGTGTCTGTGAATATTTCAAAGGACTGAAACTGCTCCAACAGGAACTGCAGCATCACATTGAACTTGAGTCAGGACCAAAGCACGAACCCAGATCAGCTGTTCAGTGGCTCTGAGGGATGTGAACACATGTAGGAGTGGTATCTCAGATATGTCTGAGACGTATCTGTCGACTGTTTAAAGATTAAAAACAAATAACAGAAGTAACGTGTGTGTTAGTGGGAGAAGGAGAAGATGGGGAAGCTGCTGGAAACTTCAGGTGTAACAGAGTCTGGTTCTGGAAACTGAAGTCGCTGTTGAATCTTTCATTTGAGTGTCATTTAAATGCTGAACAGGAATCTAAGAGATACTGTTAACTCACACATTCATTAATAACTACAACAATAAATGCATCTGCTTTCCACAGGACATTTATAATGAAGCATTATTAGAGTCATTATTAAACCATTCAAGTTCATCTTCAGGTAAAGTCAAATTAAAATGACTAATGATTAGATTTGCTGCTGTTTAACTATTTATAAATCAGATGTTATTGAATAAACAGATGCTGATTATTATATTGTGACTAAGGTAATGGATGTAAATTAAGTTTTAATATAAAAAAAAACAGGAAAAAGCTTGACTGAGTACTTTAAAATGAGTCTCGGAAATAATTTGTTTATTTTTTGTTCTTAAAGTTAATAATTTAAAATCAGTCTGACATGTTGATGTTCAGTGTCATCAGTGTCGTTAGGGTTCCTAGATGTTCTGTTCATCCTGGTTGTTTTTGTGGTTGTGGTGGTTGTTGTGTAGACGAGAACAGCAGGACGTTGTGTGTTTCTCTCTTCACTGCTGTAGTTTGATCCCATCATCTCTAGATGGCGCCTCAGGTTCTTTTTCTGCTGAGTTCAGTTCATCAACAAAAACATGAAGTTTAGTGAGAAACCTGAGGTTAATTTACATCTGAACAAATAATGAAGTTATAATGAGTTAGAACTGAGATGTGAAGGAAAACCTGAAAATATGATCTTCTGTCAAACCTGGACATCGACACAAAGATGATTCTATGATTCTTTCAACAGAAACACACAGAACCCTCAGTGAACTGGATTCTGAAGCTTCTCATGTTGTGAGCGTCACATTCTGAAAAGGATCAGAACCAGAATATTCAGATTTAAATGAACACACTCAGAAGCAGCTCCACAATATTATTGAATTTTGAGTGTGTAGTAGTTCTCCTGTTGGTTCGAGGAACTGTGTTGAAACCTGATTTCCAAATTGATCGAAAATAATAGATTAGAAAGTTTATTGAAAGATTTGAGATAAGTTAATATGAAATAAAAGATTTATTATGTTTCTCCTGTAACGTCAAATTGAACTTTAATGTGGTGATGATGTTAACGTGCTCACTGAGTTCACAGAAACAGATTCAGAACAAACACCACAGCGCTTTTCAATCAGATTTTCTTTCTTTGACTCCAGATCAGTAATTAAGACGTTTCGATCTTTGCTGAGTGATAATGAATCTGAAGCTTGAATCTGAAGCTTGAATCTGAAGCTTGAAGGTTTGTGTCCTTCAGACAAAGCAGCAGTTTAGAGTTGATTCTTCTCTGTGAACTCAGGTGATGTGCTCAGAGCAGGTTCTGTGTTTCCTCCTGTGTGAGCGTCTGAGCGCTTCATGATTACTAAGATTAGTGATCATATCCAGAGAAAATAACTAAACAATTTAATTGCTGTAATCTAATTACCTCCTCTTTGTCTTGACCTTCACTGCTGAGACGTTGTTTAGTCAGATAATAACGTGCAGCCGCAGCTCCGGTGTGTTTGAGAGAAGTAAATCTGCAGATTGTCTTGTTAAATCACACCGGCTGTCCTTCTATTAACATAAAAGCTTCTGTTCATTAACCTCGGACGACTCGCCGCTCGGCGCCGGGCCGCCGGGGACGATGAGACGCCGCAGAGGAAGAGATCTGCTCAGGTCACCACCAGCGTTCACGTTTATTTAGAAACAGCCTCAAACAAACAGGAGCTTCACAAGACAAACCCCCGACAGCGCACAGGAAGAGAATTAGAGGTCAAAGCTGCTTCACTGAGGAAGTTTGCTTTGTTTTGATGTTTTCAATGAACAGGAGCTGAATTGAATTCACTTGCATACGCTGGATGAATTCATCACCATCTGTGAAGCTGCGTTGATCTGATGGTTCTCGTCACGGTGCAGAAACACGACTGCAGAGCTCTGATTGGCTCAGCTGTCTGTGAGAGCAGCAGCAGAACGGTTTGGATCCGGATCATCGATTGGATTCAGACCAGAAGCAGCTGCTCAGGATTCAGGGAGTCCAGTAAAACAGACTCACTATAACCAGGATGTTACATGTGTGGAAGGTTTCCGGTTTGAATCCCGGTGCGGCTGGGATCTTCTCTCGGGAGTACTTCCTCTGATACTCTGGCTCCTCCCACCGTCCTTAAGGGGGTGTGGTTACCTGGTGACGGTCTATTGGCCGCAGGTTGTTGACCTGTCGTTTTCAGACGTGACCTCCGGAGAATGTCTGAAGAGTCCGATCACCACAAACTCTCCTGACATCTTCTCTGAGTTGACGCTGGTTCATCCATGAGAGATTTGTTGTTATATTTAGTTTTAGCCTTTTTGCGTCTGTCAGTGTTAGGACACTGACTCGCTGTGAATCTGAGGAGAATCCCGCTGAGAACCTGCAGAAGGTCCGGAGGCCCTCAAGAAGATCAGATGACAGATGGAGTTGACCTGTTCTGTTGGAGTCAAGGAGCGTCTGGTGGTGGTGGTGGTGGTGGTGGTGGGGGGGGGGTCAGCTCTGTTCTCACCTGCTGAGGAACATCTGGTGAGAAGCTCTGGACTTCTCTCTCAGCTGCTCCACTCAGGAGGAATCTGACCTCTTCAACCACATCAGAGCTGTGACACGTGTCAAACAGGGAATGTGCGGGTTTCACGTGCACGTGCGGGTCTTTCACGCGTTTGAGGTTTTTCACGTGACTTTGTGTGAGAGTGTGCACGAGCCTCCTGGTCTCTGAGCCGCAGCCGGACTGTGCGCGGGATGAGCCAGGTGCGTGATGAGTGGCTGTCCGTGCGTGTGAACACTGTCTCCGATCCCTTTCATACATGCACGCGCAGGACTCCGCAAAACTCCGTGCGGGGAAACGCACGCGTGCAGCGTGCACAGACTAGCGGGACCCGGAGCCCCGGCTCAGCTCCACGCCCCCTGCTGCAGGCTGAACCGTGCTGAACCGGGTCACACCGAGCTGAACCGGGTCACACCGAGCTGAACCGGGTCACACCGAGCTGAACCGGGTCACACCGAGCTGAACCGGGTTACGTGCCTCCAGCGGGACAGGAAGAAGAAACACGAGGAGGAGTTGCTGCGGACATAAACAAACACACAAGAGACTGATGCAACTTCTGCAGAGTCCGTGACCCGAGCCGAGCCGAGCCGAGCAGGACCGGAGAGGAGGGCCGAGCAGCCGAGCCGAGCCGAGCCGAGCAGGACCGGAGCTCCGCCTGGATCCAGCCCGGAGCTGCGGAGCGTTGTGACCGCTCATCAACGTGTTGTCTGCGGACGCGTCAGACCTCCTCACCGGCTCCTCGATGTTTACCATGGTGAGCACGTGTCCGTGAGAGTGCGCGTGACCTCCTCGCTCCTGGTTCATGTACACCAGGGGTCCTGAGGAATGCACTGCACAAGCGCGCTCTCGTGTACGCGCACACCACGGGAACTTCTTTCTCTCGTCTTCTACTCTAATGTCTCGTCCAATCAGACGCCGATCTGACGTTCAAATTCCTCGGGTTCGTCCAATTACAGCGCAGCCAGAAATGGGTGCTGTGACGTGGCGGGTCCTGATTGGTTCATGCGGCAGATGAAGGCGGTGCTGATCAACAGAAAGACGCTAAATGAAAAGTGTGCGCGTGTCATTGATAGTTTTATTTAATGTTCTTCCTGTTATATTCCTACGTGGTTTAAATTAATACGGTATTTGTATCACTATAATAATAATAATAATAATCATCACTTTCATAATCTTCATCACTATAATAATCCTCACTTTAATAATAATGTAAAGCTTGTAACTATAGAGCGTTAGACTTCCTGTTATATACGAACCTGCTGCTGTTAAACTTTGTCTCTTGTTTACTTTATATTATGACTTTAAATTACTGATATATTTCCTGTAAGCCCCCACTCAGCGTATTAGAGAGTGATTTATTATTCTCTCATCGCCCACAGTATTAATATCAGAGTTCTATCTGCAGGCGGGGATCACTGTGTATTGTTGTCCTCTGCTCTCAGGTCAGTTCTTATAGATTTACATCACATCACTTGCTCCATCAGCTGCACTGAATCATCTTTTTATTTCTGAAATAAGGAGATAATAGAACGATTAAAGTGTGGATCTGAGGTCAGTTTGTACCAGGATGCTGGTGTTTGATATTTTGCCGTTCCCAGTGTGTAATGTGTGCACGTAGAGTTTCACACTGGTTCTTACTGGTGATTTATTGGTCTTTAATGATCCTATGGGGACGCTCTCAGTGTCTGTGGCTTTACAGAGGCTTGGTTGGATTTAATGGAAACTCCTATAGCATCTCTACTGACTAATACTCCTCTTATATCCCAGTAAAGGGTTTTTATGGCGCGTGTGGTGCTCGCACGAGACTTTATGGTTCTTAAGTGTTTGAAATCATCCCAGTTTTTACCAGTTTGACGGGAGAGCAACACTCACTGGTTCTCAGGCGACCAGGTGACAGAACAACTGACACAAAAATCACTGAAGAGAATGAGGCGTGTTTTTCATCAAAAAAATTATAAATAAAGCAAATATCAGATTCAATAAAAATGTATAATGATATAGTAATACAAATATTATAGCTGACTTTAGCCCCAAGTGTGTGTGTGTGTGTGTGTGTGTGTGTGTGTGTGTGTGTGTGTGTGTGTGTCAGGACATTTAACAGTTTTATTATTTTATCAGGCTTAAATAAACACACACCCACACACACACAGACACACACACTCCTCCTCCTCGTCCTCTTCTCTTCTCTTCTTCTTCTTCTCCTCCTCCTACTCCTCTCCTCCTCCTCCTCCTCCTCCTCCTCCTCCTCCTCAACCTGTAAACTCTGGAACACAGTAGTTTCCTTCTCTCTCCCGTGTATCGGATCATATCGCTCGATCCCTCCTCCTCTTCTTCTCTTCTTCTCCTCTTCTTCTCCTCTTCTCTTCTTCTTCTTCTCCTCCTCCTCCTCCTCCTCCTCCTCCTCCTCCTCCTCCTCCTCCTCCTCCTCCTCCTCCTCCTCCTCCTGTAAACTCTGGAACACAGTAGTTTCCTTCTCTCTCCCGTGTGCCGGATCATATCGCTCGATCCCTCCACCCTGGTCACTTCGTGCACGATCCTCCGAGCCGCGGGATCCCGGAGTGCACGGGAATTCTGCTGCACGTGCACGCGCACAGCAGCGGCATCGCTGTATTGTACTTTGGGAAAGTGCGCGCGGAGGATCGATGCGTGATCGATCCGCAGTGCGTGTGATCGGGTTCAGCTCTGCAGGGTCAGTGCGCACAGTCCGCGGCCACACACACGCGCACGCACACACACTTTCACACTCTCACACGCGCACAGCGACGCAGTCCGGCGGGGGCCGGAGCGCGTGGAGGTCCCGGTGCTGAGCAGCAGCAGCAGCGGAGGTGGCGCTCTGTGTCCGGGACAGCTCCCCCCCCTCGCCTCCTCCTGTCGGTGATAAATTACCGGAGAGCAGCTGTCGGTGGTTCAGAGGCGAGCGGCCGTCTGGCAGCTCAGGGATCCCGCGTCTTCTCTCCACTCCTCCCTCAGCACAGCTCGTTCCCCGGGACTCGGTCGCTGCTGCCGCCGCCACACCGCGCCCTCCGTCCCGAGCACCGAGCACCGAGGAGCCGCACCGCCGCACGCCGGCCACAGCGCGCCGCAGCACGGGGAGACATGTTGCCGAGGTCCGCCGGACGCCGTGGATCTGCGTAATGCAGTTTCGGGACATTTTGGAGCTTTGCACCGTGCACCACCTCCTCCAGCACCACCACCTCCCGCCTCAGCCCGCAGCACCGACAGCACCGACAGCTGCCCCGCGCCCGGCCGTGCCGCTCCTCTAACGGGACTCCGCAGCCGGAGATGGTCTTGGTGTCCGGGCTGAAAGTTGCGCGCTCCCCGGCGGAGGCCTCTAACAGGTCCGGACTGAATGTAACCCGAGGCGGGGTCAAAGTTCAGCCCTGGTTGGAAATGTGAAAGCGAAGGGGGGCAAAAGGAGGGCTCTATTCCCCCTCTCTCTCCTTCTTCTCTTCTTTCCTTCTCTCTCACTGCGCACACGCACGCGCACACACAGGCTGGAGATACAGTAACCACGCGCACACAAACACACACACCTTCCAGATCTAACATTAGATCCGACAGATATGTATTCACCGCTATGTCTGACACAGGTGAGTGATTCTAACTTTGACTTTGTCTTAACGTGTGTTTGTGCAGCACGTTGACTGTGCACACACACACACGCTGTGGATCAGTGTGTGTGTGAGTGTGTGTGTTGTGTGTGTGTGATAGTCTCTCCGCTGCAGCAGCACATGGCGGACTCACGAACTTTACGCAGATTATTGAACCGGAGTAATCATTTTGTGTTCCGCATTTCAGTTGTTGAGCTGTGTAACAAAGTGTGTGTCTGCGGAGCTCGGAGCTGGTTCCTCGCGGGGCTGCAGCGCGGCTGCTCCCCGGCACCGGCCCGGTCCGGGCTCCGCTGCCCGGTCAGTGAGCTCCGCTGCCCGGTCAGTGAGCTCCGCTGCCCGTCAGTGAGCTCGGTGGGGGGGCTCCCCCCCCCATGGACTGAAGGACATTCTTCAGCTGCTGCGTCTTGGTTGATTCTCAGTTTCCGTCTGAGTCTCAGCTGCTCAGGAACTTTGACAGTCTTCTTCTTCTTCTTCTTCTTCTTCTTCTTCTTCTTCTTCTTCTTCTTCTTCTTCTTCTTCTTCTTCTTCTTCTTCTTCTTCTTGCTGCAGGGGGATGGGGAGACGAAGGCTCGTGTGCTGCGGGCTTTCGGAGCCGCTCCTCGGCCGCTCGGAGCCGCTCGGAGCCGCAGGTTGAGCCCGTTGTGTTAATTGTTCACTTTGTGTTGCAGCTCGGGCCTGAAACCCACAAACACACTTAGTGTCGGAGGTGAGCTGAGGTCACTGAGCGGCGCATCGTCACAAACCACAGATCATTACACAAACTACGTTATTCACGATTTATTACCTGCTCGGGTCCGGAATTCTTATTCAAACATTTCTTATAATTATTCAGAACTAAACTAAATATAATAAAATCCCTTTGTTTCACTCCGCGGTGTGTTGAGGGTCAGAGGGGATTTCACAGGGACCTGGAGAATATTCAGATTGTCTCTATATCTTCTTCATATTTTCCTAAAATTCACTTCAGCTTCTTCTTAATAAGAGAAAAATTCAAAATAATAAAATTATGCAAATCACACGTAATTAACTGATTTAGTTTTAATACAGACAATATTTGAAATAATCATTAATTAGAAATTAATTTGATTGTGAGAATTTGAAATGCAGTTAAATTTCATGTTTTATTATTTATCATCAAAATATATTCATATACAATAAACTGATATTTAATTTCTAATTATTTGTAAATGATGTTATGTATTGATCCTGGGTGTGAATAATAATAATCAGGATCCAGTGATGACTCACGAGCCTGGATCTTTTTTGGACTCCTCAGATTTTTACTGAATCCAAAAATTTGCCCAAAATAAATATTGTAATTGATTTTGCTGTTGAAGCTTGGTGGGTCGTGAGTCTGAAGAAGATCTGAAGAAGATCTGAAGAAGATCTGAAGAAGATCTGAAGAAGATCTGAGCTTCTTAAACCGCAGCAACGAGCTTTAACGTGTAATCAGATTATGAGTAAAACCAACAAGCAGCAGACGCTCACAAATCCTCCTCCTCAGTGAATCGCTTCAGCAGATGTTTGCTTCTTTTTAAATTCTCTTTTTAGACATTTGTTCATTTTAATTCCTGAGCATTAATTTGTCCTGTTTCAGATTAGTATTTTCCTCATCAGTGAGAACACAGTGTGTCAGTAGCTGCTTGTGTCTGTGACCCAGCAGACGCCTTCACATGGTTTTTAATATCAACATGTTTGGGAATAAAAATACAGATTTATATTTAAAGTGGATATTGGCTCATAACATCAGACGGTGGCAGATTCATAAAACCTCCTGTCAGCTGATCACACTCTTCTGCTGAAATTACAGATTTAAAGAAATATTAAATCCAACCTGAAAATTTTACTTTTATTTCGAGAGTCGGCTCCTGTTTGTGAAGTTATGCGTTTAGTGCGTTTCTTCCCTCAGCCAGGAGGGGGCACCCCAAAACGAAATTTACAATTTTATAAAAAAGTTTCAATCACAATTTCACTTTTAAAAGATAATTATAGAAAATTTGTCTTTCAATAAGTGATGGATTTTGTGAGAGCAGAAGAAGAGTTTCTGTTTTTATGACGCGGTGGTGGAACCAGATGTTTGTTGGTTTCTTCGTATGTTGTTTGAGTTTTGATTGATTTGAAAGAAAATAGATTTTAAACATGTTGATCTTACTTTACTTTCTTTGAGTTGAAGTTTGTTGATAACAGAGAAATTAAGAATTAGAGAAGAGAACCCCACAGACGTGGGAACAGAGAATTCCTGGTTTATTAAATCTAAACAGACGTCTTTCATTCTGCTCAACTCGGCATATTTATTTGTTTGCTTATTAACATAAATTGCGACACTGAGACATCAAGTGGGATCAGCTCATCATCGGACTCAGGTCGATCATGAGTATGAAAAATGAAAAATGACAATAGACTCAATCCTTAATCTTGAATCCTCTTATAGATGAATGAGGTGTGTTCATGGAGCCTCTTGAAACCCTGCGTGAAGCTGCTGCTGCGTCTCAGACGGTCGAGCACTGATTCCTTTGAAAGAGCAGATTCTTTATGTTTGATTAGGTGAGTTGTGGTTCAGAGGGGGGGGTCGGGGGCCCCAGGTCCTGGTGTGGCCCTCACACAGAGCTGCTCCGGTCCTGCTGTCGCTGCTGTGGTTAAATCTCGAAGCGTCTGAGGATTGAATTCAGTTTGTATAAGTCTCCATGGATCTCTCTGCGTGGAGTGATGGCGTGGTGGAGGCCGCTGCTGCCGGCGGCGGACTCTAACGGGGAAACCGCGGCGGCTCCGCTGAGCTGCTGAGCCGAGCGCCACGCTGATAACTCCCTCAGTGTGGCGGTGTGGGTGTCAATAGGCGGTGGGAGGGTGGGAGGGGGGGAGGAGGGAGACATGGAGGATTACAATTATTGCTCCTCTAAATGACTGTTATTCAGGGGGTTGTTGTTACAGGCCTGTTATTTGGAGCCCATTACATCTGTCACCAAGGTGCAGCGGGGGGGTAAGCTCCAGGCCTCACTCTCTCTTCCTCAGTGGGAAACCGCTGAAAGAAAGAATGACCCCGAAAGAGACGAGAACCCCGGGGAGCCGCGTCACACATCCGCTCCCGAACGCCTCGGCATGTTTAACCAGCCGGCCTCTTGTTCAGCTGCCACTGAGGAGAACATCTCCACAGGCCAGGAGCTCACGCTTCCACCTGCTCCAGGAGAAATCAGCTGAAACCAGAGTCTTCATCTGAGGATTTAAGATTCAGACGAACCAGCGACTGGATAAACAGAAACCAGGAGAACGTCTCTCAGGGAACCAGGCCAGATATTGATAGAAATCATTAAGTGTTTAACAGAAGCTTAAAATTGATTCAATGGTTTTATTTTTACAACATGAATCATTATTTCAGCAAATCTTTGTGGTTTAATTCCCTGCTGTTCTTGTCTTGAATCAGAAGTTTCTTTGAGGTTGAATTCAGAGTCGTCCCGTGTGTCAGCTCGTGAATCTTTATTTTCTCACATTAATAAAAATGACGCTTATTTAAAAAAATCGGAATGTCTGATTTATGGTTAAAGTTTGAACTGGAATCTGTTAATTAAAGTTTCAGAGGCAGATTTTTTAAGTTCACACTCAGGCTGCTGCTCACAGTTGAGAATCTTAACCAGTGATATTGTGCATAGAGGATTACAATTTATATTTCAGCCCCAAAAACATCACTTGTATCTGGATAATTTCACTTTCCAATTCAAACCGGCTTGTTTCAGTAATTATCTTCATTCTAATGAAGTTGTTTCTTTGTTCTTTATTTTTATTTTTAGACACTAAAAGTTTTTTAACTGTTTGCATCAGGTCAGAAGAATAAAAAGGAACAGCCACTAGTTCAATGTAATTTAGTTTCTTCATCACTCAGCTTCTGCTGCTGGTTTTCTTGAGTCATTTTCTTGACACAGGTGCAGACGCAGGATTATGTTTGTCTCAGAAAACATTCCTCAGTCGAGGGGAAGCTGAGAACAAGAGGGATTATCTCACCCACTGGTTTAAGGCTGAATGTGAGAACAAGTGATTGTTAAGTGGGATTTCTTTGCGGCGGACGGAGCTCAGTGTGAAAAGGCGGCGCTGGACGGCGTGAGCGGGTCAGGAAGCTGAAACGTTGCACTGGGCTGTGAGGAATGTTGGTATGTGGCTCCAGCGAACATCCAGAGCCGCCGAGCTGCAGATCCACTGTGGAATGTGTGTGTGTGTGTGTGTGTTTGTGTGTGTGTGTGTGCACATCATCCGAGCGGCAGCCGCTCGTCGTCCTAATAACCACCCGAGGACACGTACAAACAGAAACACATCTCGCTGGCGCACAGAGCGATCCCGAACCGGAGTGAGATTTCAGAGCTCACAGAGCGGCTGCAGGTTTGGCTGCAGAGCGGCTGGAGGCGCTTTGGAGACAAACCCGTTTGCCTGGACCGACTCCAAGAAGAAACAATGTGCTGTATTCAGAGCCCTGGCGAGGGAGGGTGAACAATGTTATATATATAAAAAAGCAGTGCAGCTGGCGCTGTAATGCACAGCCTGTAGATACAGTTTCCTCTTTGTGCCACAGCTCCCAGCCCAACGCTTAATCTCAGATTGGATGTAAAGATTTTCTGACACCGCAGCTGCAAAAGAAAATGCTCCTGAACTTCCTGTATTTTTTTTATTTAACCTCAAATTGAACCTGAAATATTGTTGAACAATTAAAAGACAAAGAAACCTCACACTCAAATAAGTCCCAGAGCATCCCCTGATGTCACAACCGTGTGTGTGTTTATATAAATGATATATCTGACCTGTCTGAGCTGCACAAACCATTTCAATCCATTTAATGAGGCTCAGTGTCACGCGCACACTGTAGATACACAACCAGTCCCACACGTCATCCTGCTGCCACAAATAATCACTGCAGCTCCGAATGTGGAATAATCTGCTGCCGAAAATAGTCCCAGACAAATGCTGTATTTCCTCTTGTTATTATTATAACGTGTTAAATGTTTTCAGTGGGAACTGATGAGCTGAGGAGCGTCAGCGGAGTGGAAGGTGTAAAGAAAATATCATTTAAATCCAAAGTCATAATCTGCAGATTTAACCTGAAACTTCTTCTTCAGACATGTTGTGGAGAACGTCAGAACACTTCATTCAAATCAACACAGGTTCATTTGTGTTGAAACTATTTAAACTTGTGTTAAAATGAGTTAAAACTCAAAACACACAAACGACACTCGACCTCCTTCGAAGCAGTTTGAGCAGAAACGGGTTGAAACGTTCTCACTGCAGATTCCAGGCTGAGAATCACTGAACAGCAGCAGGAGCTTTCTCCATGTACAAAACATCTTCAATAACAAGATGCTTCTTATGATGAAGGAATGTTTCAATTTGTTCAAGTTGTGTGTGTGTGTGTGTGTGTGTGTGTGTGTGTGTGTGTGTGTGTGTGTGTGTGTGTGTGTGTGTGTGTGTGGTGTGTGTGTGTGTGTGTGTGTGTGTGTGTGTGTGTGTGTGTGTGTGTGTGTGTGTGTCACCCCAGTCAGAAGCATTTGCACGTATCAAGATGTGTGAGCGTCTGTTTGATCTATGAATAGTGGAGGTTTTTTTCAATACGTGGCTCGGGGGGGGCTGCACCCCCTCCCCCCTCCCCCCTCCCCCTCCTCAGTTTCCCTCTGAGAGTTTTATCCAAATAAGAAAACGTTCCATGAAGATGTTTTCTGTCCGTCTGTGTTTTAGTCTTCTGGAAAGTTCTCCTTGTTTCTGTGAGGAAACGGGTTTTTTCTTTCTTTCTCTCAAACGAAAACTTTCAAACCCCAAAATATCTCAAAATGAAAAGGAACTGAAATATATCTTTATTTCCTGCTGAGGAATTTTTACTGCAGAACATGATCCACAGTCGTAGAGACACAAGAATCTGTCACTCCATTGTTTATTATTTATTTCTCATCAACATATGATCACATAGAAACAAACATAAACGTTTCATTTCAAATCTTTTCATGCACATTGTCATGTTCTAGTGAGATGAATAGAAACCAGTGGTTTTGTGGTAAATGATTTCAAATGAACACAAACTGAATTCAGTCTGTTGCAGTGACTCAGTTTTAAAGATCATTCAGATGAAGCTCTCGTCTCAGAGACACTGAACCACCTTTACCTCCGTTTACCGATGGAGAAGCTCTTTATTTAAGGTCATTTGAATCATGAGGAGATAACTTTCAGCAGCTGTGCTATCTGTGGCAGGAGGTTGTGAATGAGGAGCGGCAGTGATCACCTCTGGTTGAGTGAACACGTCTGAGAACAGGAAGTGTTGGAGCGTGGCTGCTCGCCCCATCGGCCTCTTTCCCTCCACGAGCTGTAATAACGTTTCCCTTTCATAACCCTCCGACCGGTTTGAGATCTGTGATCAGTCGCTTTCTTTCCCTCTTTTCTTGATGCACTTTCTCTCTCGGGCTCACGAGGAGAACGAGCCTGGTTCTGGTTCGGGGCGGAGCAGGTGTGACCGACCCCAGGTCAGGGTCTGATCCCAGAGATGCCCTCTAACCACATTCCCACAGTAATAACTGGAAACCACGTAATGCTCCTTTAATCCTGCACATGAAGACTGAGCTGAACAAAGCAGCGCTTGGTGCTCGTGGTGGTTTGGTTTCCCTCGCTCGGCCGCCGGCGGGCCGCCTCTTGGTCGGCTGTTTGTTTGGTGCGTTTTTGGTCGGGGTGGGGGGTGTGGGGGGGGCTGACAGACACATTCCTCCCTCCTGAGAGCGAGAGAGAAGGAGGTGAGAGAGGTTGAGTCTGAAATTCATTATTTCTTTGTTAAGTTCTTTTCCTTCCTTTCTTTTGTCCTTCCTTCCTTCGTCTTGCTTCCTAAACCTCCTCCGTCCATGCATCCTTCTCCACTTCTCTCATTCCTTCGGTTTCCTTTGTTTTCTGCTCTTTCTTTACTTCTCCATCTTGCCACCTTCTCTTTCTCCTTCACTCCTTATTTTTCCTTCCTTATAGATTTCTGTATTCTTGTTTATTTCCTTCCCTCGGTTGTTTCCTCTTATCTTAAAACCTCAATGTTCTTCTGCAGCTTCGTCTGTTTTCTTCTTGTTTCGAGACGTCTTGAAGGAATCTGGTTCTTTTTTGTGAAAAGTCAAATGTGAGACATATTTTCTCGGCACATCTCGGATCCTCCGACTCAGGAGGTCGATCGTTGGTCGAACCCTGTTCATGCTCATTAAACTCTGAGTTCAGCTCCAGTGGAGGAACTAGAGTCTGAGCAGCTTCATATTATGATCGTGATCATCTAGAAACAGTTTGATTGTTGCTGTGACCTGTTTGTCCTTCACTCTCTCACCTCTCCTCTCCTCTTCCTCCCTCAGGATGAATTCCATCCTTTCATCGAAGCCCTGCTGCCCCATGTCCGGGCCTTCGCCTACACATGGTTCAACCTGCAGGCCCGCAAGAGGAAGTACTTCAAGAAGCACGAGAAGCGCATGTCCAAGGAGGAGGAGCGCGCCGTGAAGGACGAGCTGCTGGGCGAGAAGCCCGAGGTCAAACAGAAGTGGGCGTCCCGCCTGCTGGCCAAGCTGCGTAAGGACATCCGGCCGGAGTTCAGGGAGGACTTCGTTCTGACGGTGACGGGGAAGAAGCCTCCGTGCTGCGTGCTGTCCAACCCCGACCAGAAGGGCAAGATGAGGAGGATCGACTGCCTGCGCCAGGCCGACAAGGTGTGGAGGCTGGACCTGGTCATGGTGATTTTATTCAAAGGGATTCCCCTGGAGAGCACGGACGGGGAGCGGCTGGTGAAGTCTCCTCAGTGCTCCAACCCCAGCCTGTGTGTGCAGCCGCACCACATCGGAGTGTCCGTGAAGGAGCTGGACCTGTACCTGGCCTACTTCGTCCACACAGGTCAGCGTGTGTGTGTGTATGAGACGTGACACTGCTGGTTGTGTGTCTGCTGCAGTGCTGATGTGGGACATGACGACACTGTAACATCATTACACACAAGCCACACACACAGTTCTTCAGTTGGTGAACATCTCGTCACTTTTCAGTTTCAAGTGTCTGGGATGAAATAATTACTGATTAGGAGTTTTGATGAGTGTTGTGGTGAGATGTTGTGTGTCTGTCAGGTGTGGTGAGATGTTGTGTGTCTGTCAGGTGTGGTGAGATGTTGTGTGTCTGTCAGTTGTGGTGAGATGTTGTGTCTCATCACAACAAGCTCCGCTCGCTGCCTCTCGACCTTCATCAGCCGTCAGCAAAGCAGAATCTGAGGAGGAAGAGACGTTCCTGCCAAAATAAAAGTCACGCCGGCTGAGCAGAGCGTTCTCTGGATGAAGCTGGCACGTCCTCGCCACGACTCGCACTGCAAGAAAAACACACAATTATCTGCTGTGTGATTGCTCAGCACGTTTCCTGATGTCAGTCTGATGCCACAGGAAAATGATTGGATGATTTATGTGGTTTGAATATTTGCGAGCGGCGCTGGCAGCAGACGTTTGGCAGACGGGTGAAACACTTGGCTCCGAGCTCAGGTGGAGTTTGTTTTCTTTTACAAGTGAAACCGTTTCCAGGTAGAGCAGGAAGATGTGGTTCAGGTTCAGGTTCAGGTTCAGGTTCAGTCAGGTTCAGGTTCAGGTTCAGGTTCAGGTTCCTCAGCAGCTCCCAGGTTTGTTTTCAGCTCTTTTTATCACCGAAGTTTCAGAGAATGTTTCCATTAAAAAAGACCTGAAATAATAAATCCTGGTTTATTGACTTACAGAACTTGTTAGTTGAGGTCCTACAGATTCTAGAGATGTGAAGCATTTGAATACGATCAAAGGCACTGGAGGAACATTGGTGTTGAGTTTGAAGGGTTAAGTTCTAATGTTTCTAAAGTTGGTCCTCGTCACATGACATGAAGGTTTAAAGATCACAGCTTCACAAAGTCCAGATTCTAACGAGACCTTGTTCATCAAAGTTTCCTCCGGGTCCTGTGGTGTTTTCATGGAGGTGAAGTTTCAGCCGAGACCCTGAAGCTTGATCACAATGGTTTCCTGTGGCAGACTGGAGCCTCTCTGATGCCCCCCCCTGCTCCCGGTCGTCTGACGTGTTTTCACTTCACACTGAGCTCCTTCAGGTCCAGGCTGAGACGCTGCCGCTGCTCTGTGGATTCATTCTGAGCAGCCTTCAATGACTGGCACCATGTGAGGAACTCATGGAATAAACTGCTTTTCATTTCCAGCAGCCGCTCGCTGTGGTCACAGACACAAAGCCGAGGGTTTGTGGTGGAGACAGAAGCAACTTTCAAATTAAAAACTAAATGTGCCTCTCCTCCTCAGAGCCGGGATTTAAAGCCTCGTCCTGACGGAGGCTTGGCAGGATTGAGTCTGGTTTGAACGAGGTGCAGGGGGGGAGGGCCGAGGCTGGCCGCCCACAGACCCCCCCCCGCCCCCCCCGAGGGATCAGGTTTCATGCCTCCTCTTATTTAAGGCGGCGGAGCTTTTCTGGAGCAGCGGTGTTTATTAAAAGCCACGTGAAGGCAGGTTGACCTTAGGGCTCTCAGGCCGGAGGCGGGGTCTGTCGGGGCCGCCCGAGTCGGTAATTAAATTCATCCCCATACCACTGACTCGATAAAGACCAGCAGTGTTGCCCGTAGAAACCACAGCGCACGACCAACCATTTATTATTTAATCCTGTTCAAGTTCAGCAGCTGAAAAGTCAACCAGACGAAACCTGCAGACGATTTTAAACAAAAGGAGAAATCAGTTCTTCACCTGCTGCTTCTCCAGTGTTTTCATTGTGGATCTGTAAAGAGGCGGAGCCAGCTCCTGCCCTCAGTGGTCACCTCGGCTGCTTCTGGACTCTGGTTCGGTCCATCACAGAGGTTCTGACACCTTCCTCCTCCTGCATAGATGCTCTCACAGTTTAAATAGAACTGCACTCATTCTATCATCAGGTTCAAACAGGTGTTGACCTCAGGAAGTCAGGTGGAGAGCTGAACAGGAAGTCACACTCTCACTCCCTGTAGTCAGTCTCACACACACACAAACACACACTCAGCAAAGCCTCCATTCATAGGTCTGAGCACCAGCTCTGAGTGTTGTGTGTGTGTGTGTGTGTGTGTGTGTGTGTGAGCACCCGGAATCCTCAGGAACAAGTGTTCAGGAGGTCAGAGGTCATCCCTACCCCCTCTTCCTTCCCACCCCCCACTTCATTGATTTACGAGCTGCCTCATGGCGGCGGCGGTGGCGGGTGTCACTTTCACAGGAACGCTTGACACGTGCCGAAAGGTCAGAGGTCACAGCGTCAAGGTCCTGACCCCTATCATCGGGCTGTTTAACCTCTAGGATAAACACACACACCCCCTCATTAGCAGCCAGTCATGCACACACACACTCACAGAAGGGAGGCGTGTGTGTGTGTGTGTGTGTGTGAGTGTGTGCGTGTGTGTGTGTGTGTGTGTGTGTGTGTTGCTTCGGGAACAAAGGGTCGACTGGTTGACGTCTGTGATTTAGATCCTCGCAGGCTGAAATAAAGACGTTAACATTTACTGCAGACGAGATAATATTAATATTTATGTGCCGCTAAAGTCAATTAAACATAATTAGAGAGATGAAATCGTAAAAGTTTGATCGAACAAGTTTTTACATCAATGCCAGCGACTCACTTTCCAGATAAGATGATCCAGCAGAAGAGGATTCTTCACTTTATTCAACAAAACATCTGATACCAAACTTCAAAAAGGCTCAGTTATTTGATCTGCAGCTGAAACATATGAAACATTAAGATCAGAATTAAGATGAACTTAGTGTTTATCACTTGTTCACTGTGTTAAGTAAGTTCAGGGAGTATGAAGACCCACGTGAGACGGGGGCAGCAGCAGAATGATTCTTTAATATGTGACTTGACAGCAGGAGTGTTTTTAGTTCATTTAATAATATCTGATATATTTGATTTGAATGATCTGATAACTGATCTACAAACACTCTGAACTGATCTCAGGTCAGCTGGTCTGAGACAGGACCTGGTGTTTCCAGGTTGATTCTCGACCTTGAGTTCTGATGAAGTGATTCTGAGCCTCTGAGGTCTGAACGGATCTGAACGGGTTGAACCCTGCGTGAGGATCTGTTTTGTCACTTGGAGCTGGCTGCAGGTCAGAGGGCTGTGATTGGTCGGAGCGGTGACTTCACTTGTTTCTGGAGGAAGCTCCTCCGGCAGCACAATTGGAGGATATCTGTGTTTCTGTGTGATAACGAGCCGACCTGCAGAATGTGAAGGTTTCTAGAGCCGCCACCGAAAGATGTTTATCTGCCCGTCACCTTATATGACCCGAGGGGCTGATATCAAGCAGTGTGTGCATGTGTGTGTTTGTGCCTGTGTGTGTGTGTGTGTGTGTGTGTGTGTGTGTGTGTAAAGACGTCTGACCCAGTTGCCTCTGTCCTCCTGAGCTCTTAAAGGGATTTGGAGCTTGGTCTCGAGCTGCAGCTCTGAGTGACCTGTTCTCTCCACCCAAAACAACAACTACACAACTCCACTCCATCTTGACTTCTTACTGCCGTCTGACCTTCGCCACACAATTGACACACACATTTATATGAGCTGACACCCCCCCCCCACCCCCCCCCCCCCCCCCAACCCCCCCCCCCCCCACCCCCCCCCCACACCCCCCCCCCCCCCCCCCACCCCCCCCACCCCCCCCCACCCCCCCCCTCCCCCCTCCACAGTCAGGCTTACCAGGGGGGGTAGGCTGAAACCATGGGGGGTGTCACACACCAGCACGGGAACGACTATCGACTGCGATAGACACTTGAATGAGTCAAGTTCATATTCACTCACTTCATTATCACATGGCTCCTCTTCTAGGGAAGAGACGGCGAGAAGCCTGCTTCCTTTGTCCTGTCCTCCTCTTCTCTGTACCTCCTCTGAAGAAGGCAGAAAATCTCACTATATCTGAAGAGTGAGAAGGTGAATTAAGAGGAAGAAGGTGAAGGGAAGGGGGGGGGGGAGGGGAGGGGTGTAAGAAGAGGGAGAAGGGGAGAGAGGAGATAGCTTAGGGGGGGGGGGGGGGGTCACAGAAGACTTAATAATGGTAAGAAATCTTGCACTACATCACTCTGTACCTGCGCGTGTGCGCGTCCTGTAACCTACATCTGAATAATCATATGCTACACATTCCACTTCACTCTGTCCTCCTACGTCTGGCCTATTAAATGTGGGGGACATCTATAGGGGAATTAGTATACAGATCTAAAGACAATATTTTGATCGAGGGGGGGGGAGGCAAGAAGGGGAGAAGGGAAGAAGAGTTAAGAAGAGGAGAAGAGGGAAGAAGGGGAATAAGAGGAAGAGAGGAAGAAGAGGAGAAGGGAAGAAGGTAAGAAGGAGAAGAGGAAGAAGGGGAAGAAGAGGAATAAGATGAATAATATAATAAGTTAAATGTGAATAAGTGAATAAGAGGAAGAAGGTGAATGGGAATAATATTACTACTAAAAAGTTTTTTTTAATAATATTAATAATCTTAATATATGATGTTTATATGTAGTATTGGGGGTATGTTTTTGATTAAGGTAAAACCACTCACTCAGCTGTGGTTCCTGAAGTACACAGTGTAACCACGGGAACACCCCCACCCCACCACCAACCAATGAACACACACACACACACACACACACACACACACACACACACACACACACACACACACACACACTCACACACATTGTTCCATTCACGGTCATTGAGCTTTGAACTCATTCATAAAAAGGAAGCCACTGTTGCAGCTGATTGAACCACAGACGTTCACAGACGTTCACAGACGTTCACAGACGTTCACAGACGTTCACAGACGTTCACAGACGTTCACAGACGTTCACAGACGTTCACAGACGTTCACACGTTGAGAACAAACCATGTGATCCGATGAGGATCATCTGTTCTCAGCTCAGTTCGATTCACAGATATTGACTAAAGAAATAAATGGAATATTTAATGTTGGACAGAAATACAGAGCTTTAAAAACCTGTTGCTGTCACATCATCATCACTGACCTGTTGTGAACTGGAGTGTGAATCAGAGTTAAACCACAGAGGCAACTTTACATGAGGCTTCAGACGGAGGTGAACAGAACAGTTTGATTTAAACATTGAAACTGAATATGACTGACTGTGAGGAACTTGATCAAAGCATAGAAAGTTAGAAACTGGTAGATTCAGGCCTCGGTGTTGTTCTGTGTCAGCTGATCGCAGACGTCACCTTTAATCTCATTTAAATCGTCTAAATCGACGCTTGTGTTCCAGTTAGAGAACATCTCTGATCTCACAGCAACACCAGAGGAGTAAGAGCCG
>CM076724.1:24616867-24736867 GCA_038501795.1 Pseudopleuronectes americanus
TACAAAAAAGAAAAAAAAATCTGCATGTTTTAGTGTTAGTGACACATTTTTCCATAGATGATGTAGTTAGTGCAATAAAGGCACTACATTGTAAACCAGGCCCCAGCAGGCGTCTTCCCTTCGGCCCCTGACGCTGTGGGGCCCCTGATGCTGTGGAGCCTCTGACGCTGTGGAGCCCCTGACGCTGTGGAGCCCCTGACGCTGTGGGGCCCCTGATGCTGTGGGGCCCCTGATGCTGTGGAGCCCCTGATGCTGTGGGGCCCCTGATGCTGTGGAGCCCCTGACGCTGTGGGGCCCCTGATGCTGTGGGGCCCCTGACGCTGCTGGGCCCCTGATGCTGTGGGGCACCTGACGCTGTGGGGCCCCTGACGCTGCTGGGGCCCCTGACGCTGCTGGGCCCCGTCACAGTCGTTTTCTATCGCTCTTCACAAACAACCAGCTCTCTTTGCTTCTCCGCTTCTCTCCATCCGTTTCTCCTTCTTCTCGTGTTTCTGCTCTTCCTGAACTTCCTCTTTCATCCGAACAGAATCAAACTGATCCTCCTGCTCAGTTCATTAGAGGATCTTTGATAAGTTAGCTATCAGCTAAACCAGTTAGCAGTTAGCCAGCGGCTGGGACGAGTGGTTTAACCCCTCAAGTGAAAACTGTTTGTTCCTGAGCTAACAACAGGAAACAGTTCAAATAAACAGTTGAACACTTCCTGCTCGTTTCACTGAGGCTCAAGATGGATGGAGGTCGATGGAGCAGAAGCAGCTTTGAACTGTTCAGTTAATCCAGCTCACACCTCCTCCCTCCTCTTCATCCTCTTCATCCTGTCCTCCTCCCTCCTCTTCATCCTGTCCTCCCTGTGGTGGAGGAGAAGATGAACAGCAGAACCTTTTCTTTTTGAATCTTCCTCTTTTCATTCGTTTGTCCGTTCTTCTTCTTTTGTTCCCACGTCTAACGGGGACGTAAAATATGCAAAACCTGCTTGAACTCACTTAGACTCGTTTGTCTTCTTCTGTTTATTCTCTCTGGTTTTTCTTTCTCTAAATCTTCACCCAGAGTTTGAAGCATGTGACCGGCCTCGTGCTCCCAGTCGGTCTCTAAACATGTTGAAACCAGCTCGGCAGCAACGCTCCAGCCAAGCTGAGGCGCTGCTGCTCGGGATGGGTTCCTCCCTTCTTTCCTTCCTCCCTTCTTTCCTTCCTCCCTTCTTTCCTTCCTCCCTTCTTTCCTTCCTCCCTTCTTTCCTTCCTTCCTTCTTTCCTTCCTTCCTTCCTTCTTTCCTTCCTTCCTTCCTTCCTTCCTGTTTATGATAATCTACCAGGCCACCACAACACCACATTCGAATCTCTTTCCTAAAGGTTTTTATTTGATTTTCTGGCCACGAGCCTGAAACAAGTGCCGCTCCTTCTCCATCACTGCTCCCTGGTTGTGAACACGTGGGACTCGAGCTCTGCAGTGTGAGGCTGCGATGGGGAAGTGGTTCCACTTGTGTGGGTTGTGTGTTTCCTCTTAGTGTGTTTGTTTTGTCTCTGTTCTCGACCCTTTAGCCACGAGTTGGGCATTACTTCCTTAATTATCTGCACTAAATATGAAATAAATGAATATAGTGAAAAAGTATGTGATTTTAAAAATACAGCTTCCAGGGCTTAAAAAGAGCGAAGGGAATAAAAAAAATTGCACGGACATTTTTTTAAAGTGTCACAAAAACCTTGTGAAACAGCCTAGCATCTAATCAGCGACTTCGGGCTGTTTGTGTAAAATAACGACAATATTGCACCCTTTTTAAAGAAAGAAAAAACGAAAAAGAATATAAAAGCAATAGTTTGGGCAGTGTGTTGTTTTGTTCTTGTGTTGTGTGTGTAACTTAGTTCTGGTACAGCAGCGGAGAGACACAGGGGAGAGTTAGCTCTTAACGGACGGGGGGGCAGAGCGGCACGGCCACTCGGCCTGAGAGACCTGTTTCTATGTTGTATAGTTTTATTAATTACACTGATTTTAAAGCTGCCCTATTTTATAATGCAGGACTTTTGTAACATTGATTAAATGAGGAAAACTAGTGTTGTGAATTTTCTGATTGTTTGTATCGAGGCCACATTACTAGAACTGGTTTGGTTTGTTTTCTGGAAACTGGATTTAAGTTGAAAACTTTCCTGTTTCCTTATTTTCTTGATTTTTCTTTATGTGCTTTCCTTTTTGTATGTATTTAAGGACATTTCCTCTTTGATGGTAAAGCATATTCCTGTACTTGAAAAGTACGGGTGCTGTGGTGATGAGACCATTGTAAATGGATGTTACAGTATGCACTATGTTTGAAGGTTATTGTTGATCAGTGCTGATGAAGCTGAATCTGGCTCATTCTGAGGAAACTGGTAAAGCGAGAAGCGAGTGTTTTTTATGCATTTTAAAGATTTAGTTTTAGGCAGGAGACGATGACATAGCCAGCCGAACGATGCCCCTACTATAAATGCATCTAGGCATCTTTTTTTGTGTTCACCATTCCATGCAGGAAAATAAACAGCTTGATTATGCAACATGATTCTTTTTCTTTTCCATCTGTTTCTTTCTTCACGAGCCCACGAGATCACCTCCTCCTCACCCGCCCCCCCGAGGTCCATCCACACTTCACTGCTGCTCATCACTGCATCACATGCATGGAGCAGAGAACCAGCCGAGTCGACGGGATGGACGAACGTTCACGAGTTTCTGCTCATTTCGGTTTTTACTCGTCATCGTCGCTTTACTGTGAAAAACTCACGACCTCAACGATCAATGCAAACGCTGCAGCTGCTGTGTGAACTTAAAGCCATGAGCACGTCCTCAGGTCCTAGTTTCATTTCTCCTCCATGTTGATTCACAGCTTCAGTTTCAAAGTTCACTCTTTAACAGACTTTACCAAAAATCCTCTCAGCCGGTTATTGATTTAAGACTGTTTCTGTTCCCGTGGCCGATGAACTGAAACACTTTGAATCCTGATCAATAAACACGTCTCACAAAGACTCCATCATCAGGAAGCTGATTGGTTGAGAAATTAAAAACAATCAATTAAACATAATACGTGAAATTTGTACAAATCAAAGAGACGGAACATGAAAGTGTCTGTTTGACATCTTTCCGGGCCAGTAGGTGGCGATAGAGTCAAACACCACGTGTCAGTAACGTGGAGCAGTGATGCTAAACGTAGCTGCTAACTGGAAACTAGGCCGAGCTCACGTAGAGAAACAGGTGGAGGCCGTTGTTGTTGTTGTTGTTGTTGTTGTTGTCTGACACGTGTGAAGTAAACTGTGACGTCATTGTTTCACAAACACTTCTGACATGAACACACAGATTGTAAAGTTCTGCACTTTGGAAGTTTTTTGTAAAAATCTTTTTAGAGACTTTGTCCACAGCAGCGTGGACGGGACGTTTGTCTCCATCTTCACAAACTCAAAGATCTTTGTTTTAAATTCAACTGAAGATTTTGTGGAGCTGACGTCACAAAAGGTTTTTTTACTCAGTTAAATTAGACGTTCATATTTTGTGGATTCAGGGAAACGACTTTTGTGCAAAAGAATCGTTTGAAAAGTGAAAAACTTGTGCAGAGAAGTTTCAAAGAACAATGTTTCATCTGACTTCAGGAGCTGAGTGATGCAGAAGCTAATATCTGGAAAATGTGAATGTGTCCAAAGTTTCAGTCGCTGGTTGTTTCTGTGGTTTGAGGACTGAGAACATTTAGGTGTAAATATTGAAATTTAAAACTTAACTAATGAATCAATGATGAGAAATGAGCAGAAACTCCGAACCCACAGGAGCTGAGTCCTGAGGGGGAAGCTGGGACGAGTCCCGGGGTCCGATGCCGGTGGAGGAGACGGACGCTTGTTCTCGTCCTCCTCCAAACACTCGAGTCAAAGCGGAGAGAGAAAGAGCTCAAGCAACAATCACCACATTAACACACACCAGCAGACGTTTCCTGATTCCTCCTGAATCTTCTCCACAAAAAACTGATCTGAGAACTCGAGCGAGAGACAGAGACTAAACCCCGAGAGGAGAAACGCTTGTATTCGCCCCCCCCCCTCCCTCCCCCGCACTCAGATCATTTGGGGATTTTGACTTTGACAAATTCTGCCGCTCCATCAGGAAACAGGGTTGAATGAAGGCTACGTTCTTCACGTTGATGCTTTTATCGTCCTCACGTTCGTCCAAATTCTCCTGGGCAGAAATCCCCTCCACCTGAGCTCCAGACCCTTCGGACCTCGCTGTGCTCCTCGTGTTCAGGAGGAAGCGATCGAGCTAGAGCGGCTTGACGTGACGAGGGGCGACTTCTTCAGGGTTAGACCAGGGTATTTTGAATCCACCCAAGATTCTCTCATCACTTTCCAGACCCGAGTTCGTGAATCATAAAGACGATGAGGCGACAGCTCTGTACGACAATCGTGCAAAGAGAGAGAGAGAGAGAGAGAGAGAGAGAGAGAGAGAGAGAGAGAGAGAGAGAGACAGAGAGAGCTTCAGTGACACCTGATTGGCTCTAAACTGACGTGAAGTGAAATTGTTTCCGAGGCGACAGCTGAAGGAAGTCGTGACCGTGTCGGGGGCGTGTCAGGGAAACGAGTACAAACGGCCTCACTGGAGAGAGATGTGATTGGCCGAAGAGGCAGGTGACACTGAAGCTTCTCTCCGGCTGTAACCAATCACACGTGAAGATGTTTAATAACCGAAGCCATCACACGGTGCTAAGTGTCGGTGCCCGAGCTGCCACCTGTGACGATGTGAACTCACTCTCATGCTTCCTGACGGCCAATCACAGCGTAGCAGTCTAATCTGCATGAGAACTATGCACTGACTAAAAACAGCCACGTGCACGCGGGCTCACATGCGTGCGCCTGCCCACGTGGACTCTGGTATCTACTTTGTGAACTATCTCAGCCTCTGCCTTCTTTCACGGTCGATCCTTCCGTCTCCAGATCCCGGCTGCGACCGAGCGACTTACACGAAAAACCTGAAAAAGAAATGAAAAATAAAAAACCAGCATATTACACGATATATTGAAAAGATCAAATGTAGTGCCTGTGAAAACCTGTATTATGATGCTCTTCTGAAAACTGAATAACTGTTTGTAACATTTCTGAACACCAGTAGCCTTTGCTGTCTGTCAGGCTCCTCTGATTATAGCTAATGTACAATAATCATAATATAACTGCATGCTCCCATAATCGCCTAGTAACTGTTACCAAGACAACAAGTGAGAAAAAACGACAAAGACCAGATTCTTCTGTTTTGGTTTCTTCTTTTTCATTTTCTTTCCCTCAAACTGTTTCTCATCCTTCACCTTCATCCTTCACCTTCATCCTTCATCATCCTCACCTGGGACTCTTGTCACTGGTCAGACGGGTGTGCCACCATGATGACCGCGGTGGGTTTGATTCCGACAACCTCCAGCTTTAACCATCAAGCAAACACTCGGCTGGTTTGGCCTCCCCCCTCCTCCCGCCCCCTGCCCCCCGGTCCATTGACCAGCAGATCGCTGCTCTGAGTGATTGCTCCTCCTCCTCCTCCTCCTCCTCCTCCCCAGGCAGTTTCCTGCAGGAGACTGAATCAATGGCTTCGGCCTTTTTTCTGCAGCTCAGCACTATCCAGCTCCTCATCGAGCCGCCCCTCCGGCAGCACTTCAAACGAGGATGAGAAAAGAGACAGAGGTCTCCAGCACCTGGGAGAGACCCCCCCCCTCCCCCAGGCCGGGGGGGTCGATGGGCTCGTCTCGCTCACCTCCAGTGGCTCCGGACGTTCCTCTGTCGATGAGCTCGGCTCTTTGAAACCAAACGGATTCTTTGACTCGTGAATCTGAAGGAACTTTGTGGAACTTTGTTGATGAGCAGGTTTTTTCTTTCAAAGGACGAAGTCGCTGCTGCAGCTTCACTTAGTTTCTCATATTGATTTTCTGCTAAAGAAAACATAACTGTTATCTGAGTTTCAGAATATGACAAAAAAGACTTTCATGGTAATTCATGGTAATTAGGAAATAAATAAATACGAGTGGATGGAAAATAACTTCAATTCAAAACTAAAAATATTTGAGCCAATCACCAATAAAGAGAATCAATCAAGTTAATCAGCGTTTCCTGTTGCCTTTCCCCCCCGGTCCTCTGGAGGCGCCGCTGAGCGAACCCAGCAGACGGAGCGAGCTGTGTCCCGAGCGGTCTGAGTCCCACATCACGTCCTCATGTCATCATGTCTCACTGCCCCAGCACCAGGAACCAGGTGACAGCCTCGTCCTGATCACATGTTCAGTTCCTTCATCACATCCGTCCATCGACCTCCACCCTCACCCACAACTGACTTAAACCTTGTGCCTCTACAACTCTTTTACGGAACAGGGCGGCATTTTCTGCCGCCGCCGTCTCACGGGTCTCGGACCTGGTGTCACCCGTTTGTTCAGTGTGAACTAGTTTCCATTAGTTGTGTCCGGTGCCTGTTTGTCCATCGTCTGTCCTGAAGCTGAGAGACGCACTGACGTCCTCTGTCCTCTGACTCACTGCTTCTGTCCTCAGCTTCTGTTTTTACCTTCTTTCCTCCAACTGTTGTTTCTGTTGAACTGGTGTACCTCCCCCCGACCATTAGTGACTCCATGTTCACGCAGACTCAAGTTACTGGAAGCAAGATGTGCATTTCCTATGCAACGACGACAAAAAATAAAGACGCTAATGCTCTAAAGGCCGTCTCTGGTATTGTGTTTTCAAGTGTGTGTGTGCGTGTGTGTCTGTGTGTGTGTCTGTGTGTGTGTGTGTGTGTCTATTGAGACTGACACTGGGTCTCTAGTGGTTGTTGTTGAAAAAAAAACACATCACATTAAATGATCAGGATGTTTGATCGATGGATCCAGTTTGATGTCAGGACCTGAACTGAAGTCCTGACGTGTTCCACACGTGTTCCTGACGTGTTCCTGACGTGTTCCTCACATGATCCTGACATGTTCCTGACGTATTCCTGACGTGTTCCTGACGTATTCCTCACATGATCCTGACATGTTCCTCACATGTTCCACACGTGTTCCACCCCCACGTTCTGTCTGTGAGAACTCAAATGTCTGAGTCAGTGTCTCAGGAGTAAAGTCCAGACAGTATTTTCTGAGGAAAGTTTTATTGAAGTGATCAGAGTCATGATGAAGACGCCCCTCAGTGTGTTGTCGTCTGGGCTCAGGTTCTCCCCCTGGTTCTGGGGGGGGGGCGTCTCCCCCCCTCCTCTCAGGTTTCTGGGAGAGAGACGACCGCAGAGGAGCGTGAATAATTCAGCCGGCCGCCAACTTCAGGCATCGTCTTTCTACAACACACACACACACACAAACACACACAGACTCACACAGACACACACACAGACTCACACAGACTCACACAGACACACACACACGCACTCTCTCGCAAAAGACCACACCCTGTCTCAGTCTCAGCAGCAGATAAACATAATCATAATATGAATAATCATTTATAGAAATGAAATGAGAAAACAATGTAAAACATTTCTAATTTACTTTATTACCACATATCATCTTCATTCTCTCGGAAAAGTATAAAGTCACTAAAAAAAATTCTGAGATTTTGAGAACAAAGTTGTAATGTGAGATCAAAATAATAATAAAATGAGAATAGAGTCAATTTGAATATATCAGAAAAGACCAGCAGGTGGACGTCAGGTGAAACTAATCCATGCTTTTAATCTGAAGGATTTTGATTCAACATCTTTGTGTTTCCTGTGAGTTTGACCCGGAGCAGCTGCAGATAACGAGCAGACAGGAAGTTAATGAGGAGCCGGGGCTGCTGGGAAACCACCAGGGGGCGACACGCAGGACGGACTGGTGCCACAGGCGGAGCTCTGAGCCGTGGAAATGATACACAGAAACATAGTTACCTGAACACACACACACACAAACACATCACACACAATAACATAAATGTATTTTTTACATTATTGTATAAAAACATTATTGTGAAACATACCAATGACCACCATTTTAAAGTATAGTCGGTCTTTATTTACATCTACTTTGATTTTATAGTTTTGTCAATGTCTGTTAACATGGAGGGGGCAGGTTTTTGACCTTTACTGTAGTCAGCCACCAGGGGGCGTTGAAGATGATTTGGCTTCACTTTTGGGAGCCATCATGTCTGTGAGCTGAACGTTCCTGGTGGATTGGAAAGTAAACATCTGCTAATGCTAACGTTAGCTATGTAGCATTAGCAAACACTTGATCTATGTCTTAAATCACAATACGATACAAATACAAATAAACTAATATCACCGTATCAAGTAAAAAATAAAGTTTCAGTTCACGACTTTTCTCCGGATTAATGAATGAACGTTTTTTCTTGGTCTCGGCTGCTTCTTCATCCATTCACACCGAGCCGTGGTTACCACGGTGACACCGGCCTAACGAAGGGCCAGGGACACGCCCCTACCACAGACACGCCCCCACCACAGACACCTCAGAATAAAAGAGCAATTAAAGACGAGGATTAAGGCGCTTCACGTCCACACACAAATGAGCATCGATCAGAGAGTGTGTGTGTGTGTGTGTGTGTGTGTGTGTGTGTGTGTGTGTGTGTGTGTGTGTGTGTGTGTGTGTGTGTGTGTGTGTGTGTGTGTGTGTTCTCCACAGTGAATAGTGATGAGCTCCAGGCTCAGTATAAAGTCGTATAATTGCTGCTGGTGTTTCTAATCAATACCGCACCCACCAGCCGGGCTCAGCCAATGGGAGCTTCCAGCAGGAGTGTGTGTGATTGTGTGGGAGTGAGTGTGTGTGTGTGTGTGTGTGTGTGTGGGAGTGAGTGTGTGTGTGTGTGTGTGTGTGTGTGTGTGTGTGTGTGTGTGTGTGCGTGTGAGCGCGCGCGCGCGTGGGTGTGTTTGAAAACAGTTTTGAAAAGTTGCCAAACAACAAAACAGAATAAATGAACCACAACAAGGTTCAAATCAATGAAACCAAAATATTTTAGAACACTGCCATCTTGTAACCCCCCCACATAGGCTCTCCACCAATCAGGAGTCAGTCTCAGCTGTCAATCAGGACTGATTCAAACCAAACTGAGAGAAGAACGACCTGAAACGACAGAAACATCTTTACAAACATTTATTTAACGTCTACTTAGATTCTTTAGTTTGGTCGATGTCCCATCTGCTAACATGGAGGAGGATGTTTATGATCTATACTGCAGCCAGCCACCAGGGGGCAGTCCAGATGACTTCACTTAAGTGAGCTGTCATGTTATTAGTTACTTTAAATGTGTGGAACTTCAGCTTCAGTAAAGGAAGTTTGCTTCTACTCGAGTTGAGTAATCTGATTACAGCTTGTTGAGCCCAGAATATGTCAGGAGGAGTTTCCTGATTATTTATCCCTCTTCTTCCTTCTCTTCGTCTTCCTTGACCTTCTCTTCCTCATCCTGCTCAACCTCCTCTTCCTTCTCTTCCTCCTTTCCTTCTACCTCCTCTTCCTCATCCTCCTCTTCCTCCTACTCCTGCGTCTCCTTCAAGGTTCTTCAAACACGGTGGAGATTTAAAGCGTCTGAGCTTTAAATATGATTTTATCTCCCTGCTGAGGAGACATTTACTCTGACAGGTCGACGTCTCCCCTGAGGAGGAAACCTATCCTCCTCCTCTTCCTCCTCTTCCTCCTCCTCTCTTCTTCTTCACCTCATTTCTCCTGCTCCCTCCTGTTCGTCCCCACTGATAGTTACTGTGATTTACAGGCTCCCCCCCGTGTGTGGTGTGTGGTGTGTGGTGTGTGTGTGTGTGTGTGTGTGTGTGTGTGTGTGTGTTTGTGTGTGTGTCTGTGTTTGTGTGTGTGTGTGTGTCTGTGTTTGTGTGTGTCTGTGTTTGTGTGTGTGTGTGTTTCTCTGTGTGTGTTGCAGTTTCTCCGTCACATAAACATAATGTCTCCTGTTGTAATCAAACTTTGAGTGAAACCTGTTTGTGTTTCCACAGTGACACTGATTGTCCTGAAGGGGGCGCACAGTCTGATTCAGGCTTTTTCTAACAATCAAATTCTTGAGAAAAGACAGAAGACATTTGATCACAATGACCTTTGACCTTTGACCTTTGACCATCATAATATTATTCTGTTATAGTTTTACGTTGATCTTGTGTTTATAACCCAATGATCTGGTTCGCCCTCTGGTGGCTGGCTGCAGCAAAGCTCTTTAACCCTGCTTCCTCCATGTTAGCAAGTTGGACACGGACCAAACAACATATCAGATCTCAACTCCACGATCATGACTTTTAATAACGTCATCACCACCAGGTGGCAGCGTTCCTAATTGAGAAATCTGTCTTTTCTCTTCCTGTGAAACTCGTCAAACTGTTTGATGACTCATCGCTCAGTCTTTCTGCATCCAATCACAATCTGGAGCTACTGTCACGTCACTCTCCGCTCTGCCACAGGGGGGCACTGACACACAGTCAGAGCCATCGGCTGCTGTAAACGACCAATCAACATCCACAACAGTTTCATGTTTTATACCAGAGACACAAACACGAACAAGAACACAGACACAAACAAACACACTCACACACACGTGTTATCAGTTCGGTTGCCTCCTGTGTTTCGTTCTGACTGATGGAACTGTAATTTCATGCCCTCTTTGTTCCCGTGTGTGTGTGTCTGTGTCTGTGTGTGCTCTATGTGTGTGTTTGTGTGTATTTGTGTGTTCCTGTGTTTGTGGGTTTGCTGCTACATGACAACAACAAAATAAATTAAAATAATATAATGAATGATATCATAATAAATCATATTCAGAATCCTACTCAGAGCTTCAGTTCCTCTAATGTCCACTAGACACTGCTGTGGTCAGCCTGATTGAGGTAAACAAATTCATATTTTACTAAATGTTAATTTCTTGAGTGAACAAGTTGTAAATGGAGTTTCAAAATAAAGGACCTGAGCACATGAGCTTCCTCTTTAAAGAGTTTCAAATGTTTCTAATTCAACGTGTTGATCTTGAAATCAAGCGCCAGAGTGAAGCTGTCATGTGACGTCAGGTCAGAGGTCAACATGGGTGTGTACTTGTATTACTCAGGTTGTTGGCTCACACCCTGAGGTAAATACATAAAGTTAAAAATCACACAGAAAATGAATAAGGATCAATGGAATGATACTTTTTGAGAGGATTGAGTTTTTGAGTTTTCATTTGTCCTGAACAAGAACAAACTTATTTGCCTTTAAAGTATATGAATATTATCTAGTGCATCTAATATCTAACTTCCACCTGTCAGAGGAAGTGAAGCCGGGGGGGAAACTGCTGTGATACTTTATACTTAGTTTCCTGCTCATACACTGATTAAACATAAAATAATTATCAATACTGATACAGACAAATAATTAACAGCCACAATTCAAACAACAGGCTTCAAACGAGGGTCAGGATAAAATAAAATGTATATATTGACATGATTTCATAAAATGAGTCGTGTGTAGATCAACACAAAAACTTTATTTACAAAGTCAATTTTCATTGAAGAAAATAAACTTAAATAACACAACAGCAGTGAAACTTCATGTTACAGCAAAAGACACTGAATAGTTTCTATAAAATATAAACTTAAAACAGATGTGAGGAAATAACTGTGCACTAAACAACAAGACAACATAAATATTAACAAGAAGAATGAAGTTGTGATTGTTTGCTCCAGGGCTCCCGGTGGATCACAGCGACAGGTGAGGCTTCCTGAACGTCTGGTTGGTGATGGAGAGGCGGGTCAGCCGAGCGCCGTAATAATCCACGATGTAGCTGGATCCGTCTGCTGGACCCACAATCTGCAGCAGGACACACAACAACACAACAGGGAGTCAGATAAAAACCCAGCTGAGCTCCTGAGGCTTGAACTCTGAGGATTTCACGTTCGTTTAAAGAATCAAACTGAAAATCTACATTATAAATGATAATAACTTAGAACTAGAGATCAGTTTACTTTCTGAAATAAGTTTTCAAATTGAGCTTCCAGCTTTATGATGATCCAAGAATAATAAAGATGTTTTTGGTTTTCTTGTTTGTGACGATCATCATAAAAACAGAGAATATTCAAATCTGCGGAGAAAAACTTTTTACAATAAATGATTTCAGTCCAACAACCGTCTCATTATCGGTTAAAACCGCTAATCTGACGGATTCCCCTCCTCTTCACCTCCTGCTGACGGATTCACCTCCTCTTCACCTCCTGCTGACGGAGTCACCTCCTCTTCACCTCCTCTGAAACCCTTCACCTCCCGTCTCCCTCACCTTTCACTTCTAATCCCTGGAAGCATCGTTCATCCTGACGCAGCGCTGCTCCACAGTAAATCATAATCAGAAGGCCCCCCCCCGATTGAGCAGTTATTGTTAAGTTATGAGGCTGATGTCGAGGAGGAGCTCTTCATCAGAGAGCTCCTCCTCGACTCATCAATTATCAAACTACCAAAACTTTTTTGTGTTGATCAACCTATCGAGTCAGTTCTGCTTTTAACTATTGATCAGAATAGATTCACATTAATTTGTTTTTTTACTTTCTTCTGACTTTTGTGTGTTTGTCCACAGAGTGGGTGTGGCCCAGGTAGCTGAGCAGGGGGGCGGAGCCGGGGGCGGGGACTCACCTGCATGGCGATCAGTATGAAGTCGATCAATGTTCCAATTCCACAGAAACCAACAGTACAGAACTTCAAGAGTCCTGAGACAGAGGAGGAGAGAAGTCCAGTGAGTCAGAACAAACAGCCAGAGTCTGTGATCACACACAGAGAAGATCATATCTATATCTATATCTATATCTATAACATAAACAGAACATTTACTGATGATTGATGAACTTATCTGAAATAAAACTCTGGTTACAGCTTTTTTAAGGTGAAGTTTTGGGTCTTTAGCTTAAACACATTTCTGACGTGTCATTGACCAAACAATTAACTAATTAAAAATACAATGTATATCTTCATTCAACAGGGGGCGCTCAATCAAACAATAAGAAAAGACCTAGTTTTATGACGTCATGAGGCAGTGTGGGAACATGGGAGGTGGGAGTGGTCACCACGTCCTCGGGTGAAGCTCATATCCGGTTCTCAGAGTAACTATGAACCTCTGCACGTGTCGCCATGTTTATCGTTTACATCCTGCAAATCCCGAAGTTCTGATATCTCCGGTGTGCCCTCTAGTGGTGTCCTCCGGTGATACGGGTGAGCTGGGTAGCCCAGGTGTGTGTGTGTGTACCTAGAGCCTGGTAACCAAGGTGTGTGTGTGTGTGTGTGTGTGTACCAAGAGCTGGGTAGCCCAGGTGTGTGTGTGTGTACCTAGAGCCTGGTAACCAAGGTGTGTGTGTGTGTGTGTGTGTGTACCAAGAGCTGGGTAACCAAGGTGTGTGTGTGTGTGTGTGTGTGTGTGTGTGTGTGTGTGTACCTAAAGCTGGGTAACCCAAGTGTGTGTGTGTGTGTACCTAGAGCCTGGTAACCTAGGTTTGTTTGTGTGTGTGTGTGTGTGTGTGTGTGTGTGTGTGTGTGTGTGTGTACCAAGAGCTGGGTAACCAAGGTGTGTGTGTGTGTGTGTGTGTGTGTGTGTGTGTGTGTACCTAGAGCCTGGTAACCCAATTGTGTGTGTGTGTACCTAAAGCTGGGTAACCCAAGTGTGTGTGTGTGTGTGTGTACCTAGTGCTGGGTAACCCAGGGGTGTGTGTGTGTGTGTGTGTGTGTGTGTGTGTGTGTGTGTGTGTGTATGTGTGTACCTAGAGCTGGGTAACCCAGGTGTGTGTGTGTGTACCTAGAGCTGGGTAACCCAGGTGTGTGTGTGTGTGTGTACCTAGAGCTGGGTAACCCAGGTGTGTGTGTGTGTGTGTGTGTGTGTGTGTGTGTGTGTGTGTGTGTGTGTGTGTGTACCTAGAGCTGGGTAACCCAGGTGTGTGTGTGTGTGTGTGTGTACCTAGAGCTGGGTAACCCAGGTGTGTGTGTGTGTGTGTGTGTGTGTGTGTGTGTGTGTGTGTGTGTGTGTGTGTGTGTACCTAGAGCTGGGTAACCCAGGTGTGTGTGTGTGTGTGTGTGTGTGTGTGTGTGTGTGTGTGTGTGTGTACCTAGCGCTGGGTAACCCAGGTAGAAGCGATCCGCTCCGATCCAGCCCAGAAACAGAGACAGAGCCACGGCCACTTTGTAGGAGTAACCACTCCTGAGGGAAAAGATGAATTGAAATAATGAATGAAAATACAATAACAATCATTTTGAGCAAAAAACGTATCTATGGTTTCTATAAATTAAAATCTGACAATTCTAAGAAATCATCAGGCTCGTTCTTCATTTATGAATCAAACAACTTCTTACTCTTGAGTTGAGTCAAAGACAGAAAATGAAAAACATTTGATATGTCTGATTCATGGGACAGGAAGTTCTTTACTTCTTCATGTGCTGCAGCAAAACATGACAGAAGCGTCTGGTGTCACGTGATCAACACCACTTTGAACAGAAATATTTAGTTTCTTTATTAATGAAGTATTTATGAAAATAAGAATGAGACTCAGTTCACAGAACTTGTCTGTGTCCACAGACTCTTCATCTCAGGATTGATTCAGAGCTGTGTGTGTGTGTGTGTGTGTGTGTGTGTGTGTGTGTGTGTGTGTGTGTGTGTGAACACTCACACATTCCTGCAGGAGATGGTTTTGTTGAAGCCCACTTCCTTCCCACTGAATCGTATCTCTGTCCCATTGGAGAGTCGGCAGCTGATGTTTGGAGCAGGAAGACACTCCACTGAAAACACACACACACACACACACACACACAAAGGTGATTGTGTGATTCATGACTTGTGTGTCGAAGACGTAAACACATAAACAGACGTCACTTCCGGTCCCACTCACCCCACGCTGTCGCGTCCCTGCAGTTCTCTGGCTCCTGAGTGGATTCGTCGATCTTTGGTCCGTTACACAAATACATGAGAAGAGTGAAGGAGTCCAACACAACAGGAAGACAATAACAACACAACAACAACACATCCTAACCCAACAGTAACACAAGACTGTCATAACAATAAGACAACACTAACACAACATAAAACAAGCTAACATTTAAACCAACACAAGCTTACACAACAACAACCTGACCCTAATACACACACTGTAACCACACCGTACTAACACAGCAGCTAGCCGGTTAGCTTAGCCTCAGAGAGCTAGCAGGCGGATACTGTCCGAGCCGCAGCTCCTCGCAGCTCCGCGCCTCCTCGGTCACCACCTGGTTGAAGTGGACACACACCGAGAGGAAGAGCAGGGGCCAGAACCAGGAGAACCCGGAGAACCCGGAGAACCCGGAGAACCCGGAGAACCAGGAGAACCAGGAGCACCAGGAGAACCAGGAGCCCGAACACAACACAGACGTCCTGGAGGACGCCATGGCTGAGGCTGTCACGTGACACGGTGCTGCGTTCAACGTGGTAAATTCCAGTTGTGACAGAAAACACAGCTCAGTGTGTATCTGACGTCAGATTGAACTTCTCTCATACTTTGTATTCTCTCTCTCTTACCTTCAGATAAAACACCAGTGTTACTGCAGCTCGTCCTCATGTCAGTGTGATTCATGAGTCTTCACAGTTAATATCATTTTAAAAACATTACTGCAGATGAGTGACAATAAAGTACTTTAAATCTTCTAATTAATTTGGTATTTTAACAGTTGAGTGTAAAACTATTGTATATCAGTTATAAATATTATAGCATAACTCAATTGTTATTGCCTACGACATATATCAAATCAATCTTGGCTTCAGAACATCATGGAACCAAGATTGTTGAACTAATGATTATATAATACACACATAATATATAAGAACATGTATATTTATAATGAATAAATACTATTTTTTATTCATACCCGAAGATTAGCAGTGAGTTCTCACCTCGCCTGCATTATTACTAGATTATTACGAATATAGGTTTGAAGAGGATGGAAAGTAAATTATTAATTAATATAGTTGAAGGGAGAAGAGATTATTTCATATCCTTCAGTTTCTCTGAATTGTATTCTTAGTTTTGTACGGTAGATATTGTCATCGTTTATGAATCATATGATAAACTGGATAAATAAATATTACAGGAAAAATCACGAAATCAGCATCAGAGTCACGAAGCAGAAACAATAAAGACTTTATGAAACTTGATGAAAATATGAAGTGACAAACATGATGTGTCAGTGAGTGTTGGTATGTCCGCCTGCCGCTGAACGCAGCATTAAAGCGGCTCCCCCGGCGGACTCAGCCCAGTTGAGGTGAAGCTTCTCCGGGTTCAGAACCGTCCGCAGGTCGCTGTGCTGCCGGTTCCCCGGTTCTCTGGTTCCCCGGCTCTCCGGTGCCCCGGTCCCCCGCGGCCGCTGCTCGTCCACGGACCCTCGTCCCTGCTCGACCCGTAACGACACTTTCCACTTTCAGAGTTCAGGAAGCTAAGTTAGCATGCTAGCAGGGAGCGGAGGGTGTGTGTGTTGTGTGTCGGTGCAGTTGTGTCGCTGATGGAGGAGAAGTTGTGTGTTTCCAGAAGAGGAGAAAAGGTGAGTTTATAAAATGTCTCTTCTTCTTCTTCTTCTTCTTCTTCTTCTTCTTCTTCTTCTTCTTCTTCTTCTTCTTCTTCTCACGTCCATTCACCTGTTGATCTGAGTTGAAACACAACACAACACAACACACACCACAACAAGACACTTGTGTTGATAACAGTCTATACCCCCCCCCCGTGTTTCACTTCCTGCTTCTCAGGTGAGGTCACAGGTGAGTTTCCCTTCGCACGCACTCAGTTTCAGTCTCGTTGGTGCGTGTGCGTGTGCGTGTGTGAGATCAGTCTGATAACGAGCCTTTCACCTGAACGCGTCACTGACCGGTTCACACCGTTACACACATGTAAACAATAACAAACTGACCATGATCAGTGTTTACTGAGTAATGTTTGTGTTGTGTCCGTGGTTAGGCTGTGTCTCTTTGTGGCTGCTTTTTGTATCTTTGTGGTTGTTTTGCGTCTCTTTGTGGTTGTTTTGTGTCTCTTTGCTGTTGTTTTGTGTCTCTTTGTGGTTGTTTTCCATCTCTTTGTGGTTGTTTTGCGTCTCATGTGGTTGTTTTGCGTCTCTTTGTCGTTGTTTTGTGTCTCTTTGTGGTGTTTTGCATCTCTTTGTGTTTTTTTCTATCTCTTTGTGATTGTTTTGTCTCTTTGTAGTTGTAATGCGTCTCTTTGCTGTTGTTTTGCGTCTCTTTGCTGTAGTTTTGCGTCTCTTTGCTGTTGTTTTGCGTCTCTTTATGCTTCTTTTGTGTCTCTTTGTGGTTGTTTTGCATCTCTTTATGGTTGTTTTGTGTCTCTTTGTGGTTGTTTTGCGTCTCTTTGTGGTTGTTTCTTCTCTTTGCTGTAGTTTTGCGTCTCTTTGCTGTTTTTTTGCGTCTCTTTGTGGTTGTTTTGTCTCTTTGTGATTATTTTGTATCTTTGCTGTTGTCTTGCGTCTCTTTGTGGTTGTTTTGTCTCTTTGTGATTATTTTGTATCTTTGCTGTAGTTTTGCGTCTCTTTGCTGTTTTTTTGCGTCTCTTTGTGGTTGTTTTGTCTCTTTGTGATTATTTTGTATCTTTGCTGTTGTCTTGCGTCTCTTTGTGGTTGTTTTGTCTCTTTATGGTTGTTTTGTGTATCTTTGCTGTTGTTTTGCGGCTCTTTGTGGTTGTTTTGTCTCTTTTTTCGTCGTCTTTGTTAAGTTTATTGACCTGTGTGTACCGCAGCGTCGTTTTATGTCCATCATTGTCTTGTCGCTCCCTGTCAGAGAATCATCCATCGAGTTTCTATGATTTATTTGATAATATTTCTTCTTTGTTCCTCTTGAAGCAGAGCGACAGATAGAAGAAAGAAGATGTTTGAAAACGTCCTGACAGGTGAAAATCATTTTCATCAAGTTGTCATCATTCAGACTGTTGACTTGTGTACAGTAGGTTTACACTCTGTGTCTGTGTGTGTGTGTCTGTGTGTGTCCCCGTCCCCCCTCAGTGTCCTCTGCCGAGCGGCAGCAGGTCCTCGGAGCTCTGGACCGTCTTCACTCCAAACTGGTCCAGAAGGAGGAGTGGACTCACAGTGACTCGGTGGTGAACCTGAGGGAGACGCTGCAGAGTCCTCTGTTCAACCACATCCTGACCCTGCAGCACTCCATCAAGCAGCTGAGACACCAGGTGAGACAAGACCACAGACAAGACCACACACACAGACCACACACACAACTACAGACCACACACACAACCACAGACCACACACACAACCACAGACCACACACACATCCTGACCCTGCAGCACTCCATCAAGCAGCTGAGACACCAGGTGAGACAAGACCACAGACAAGACCACAGACACAACCACAGACACACACAACACACACTACAGACCACACACACAACCACAGACCACACACACATCCTGACCCTGCAGCACTCCATCAAGCAGCTGAGACACCAGGTGAGACAAGACCACAGACAAGACCACAGACACAACCACAGACACAACCACAGACACACACAGACCACACACACTACAGACCACACACACAACCACAGACCACACACACATCCTGACCCTGCAGCACTCCATCAAGCAGCTGAGACACCAGGTGAGACAAGACCACAGACAAGACCACAGACACAACCACAGACACAACACAGACACACACACACACACACACAGACCACACACACAACCACAGACCACACACACATCCTGACCCTGCAGCACTCCATCAAGCAGCTGAGACACCAGGTGAGACAAGACCACAGACAAGACCACAGACACAACCACAGACCACACACACTACAGACCACACACACAACCACAGACCACACACACATCCTGACCCTGCAGCACTCCATCAAGCAGCTGAGACACCAGGTGAGACAAGACCACAGACAAGACCACAGACACAACCACAGACACAACCACACACACAACCACAGACCACACACAAACCACAGACCACACACACAACCACAGACCACACACACATCCTGACCCTGCAGCACTCCATCAAGCAGCTGAGACACCAGGTGAGACAAGACCACAGACAAGACCACAGACACAACCACAGACACAACACAGACACACACACAACACAGACCACACACACACAACCACAGACCACACACACAACCACAGACCACACACACATCCTGACCCTGCAGCACTCCATCAAGCAGCTGAGACACCAGGTGAGACAAGACCACAGACAAGACCACAGACACAACCACAGACCACACACACTACAGACCACACACACAACCACAGACCACACACACATCCTGACCCTGCAGCACTCCATCAAGCAGCTGAGACACCAGGTGAGACAAGACCACAGACAAGACCACAGACACAACCACAGACACAACCACACACACAACCACAGACCACACACATAACCACAGACCACACACACAACCACAGACCACACACACATCCTGACCCTGCAGCACTCCATCAAGCAGCTGAGACACCAGGTGAGAGCCTGTGGGGACACGACCACAGACACAACCAGATGTTTAGAATATTCAAACGGATCAGGATGAGGCCCGACTGATTCTACTGGTTTTATTAATCTGATCATCTTTACTGAGGTGGATTTACTCAATCCTGATTTATAAAACTCAAAACTCATAACAACATCGTAATTACAGCAACAGTTCTTGTGAATGTGGAAAGTGTGGACATGTCCTCGATATCGTTCAGCTGCTGCAGGTTTGAGCTCAGAGACAGAACCTGTCCAGGTGATCTGAAGTGAACTGAAGTGGACGGGTCGGGACACAGGGATCCGGCTCGTCCAGGGGAACCAGCACCTGAAGCCTCGTGGAGGAGGAGTTGGTAGAAGCAGCTTCCAGGTGTTAAACACGTGTGTGAACAGAATCTGGATATTTTAGTGACTTTGTTCCTGCAGGATGTGCGATGGTGTCACCAGGTGTGTGCTGCCCTCGTGTTTTATCATTTGACTCTAACATCAGAGCTACACGTGTCCAGTCAGCGTGTCCTGCTGTGGACGGGTATCAGCCCCCCGGTGCTGTGACCTGTCGCTGGTGCTGAGTGGGGACACGACTCCACTCATCTGTATTCAGCTCCAGCTCAGGGCGACGCACGCTCTTTACAATAAACAATCCGCAGGCCAAATTAACATAATGGCAATAACCGACGGCGGGCTTCATATTCTAAGTGCTGCGAAGGTCAGAGCTGAGTCTGTGAATGTGTCGGTGGAGCCCGGTGGAGGGTGTATGAAGCTGGGACTTCTCTCTCTCTCTCTCTCTCTCCCTCCCCGGCTCTCTGCGGATCTATCAAGCTTTAATATCTCGTGTCGTGGTTTGAGTAACGGCCTTGTCGAGGCTGTATTGATGAAATGGCTCTGGATCCTGCTCCGTCAGCCCGGCCTAAATAAGCTGCAGACTGATAAGTTTCCACAATGTGAGTGTAAAGGTCATTAATACATTACCTGTAGAGAGAGAGAGAGAGAGAGAGAGAACGAGAGCGGGGGAGCACAGGAATCTATCGATCTCTCCCCCCCTCCCCTCTTACCCCCGGCCTCCACTTTATTTTTTTCCTCCATGTCTTTCTTTCTTGTCGACAATGTCCTTGCATATAAGGGTTCCTCCCCCTCTCCCCCGCCCTTCCTCCCTCTATCCTTCTCTCTCTCCCTCCCCCTCTCCCTGTCTCTCCCCCTCCCTCTCTTTTCCATCCCTCTGTCTCTCTCTTTGTGGTACCGTTTGGCAGACTCTCTATGGACAAAAGGATCTGGACGCTTGAATCCTCATGAACGAGCAGCACCACCACATGTTGCTGTTGAGAGACTCAAACTTTAAATTGTAAAAACAAAAATGGATAAAGATGAAGTGATGACACTCTGTAATATTTCATCTGTAGCTGAGCAGCATGCCTCCTGACGCCTGCAGCGAGTTCAGCTTCTCTAAGAAGGGTCAGCTGATCATGAGTGCCGCCAGCAGCTCGGCCCCGCCCACCCTCGCTGCCTCCGCCTCCTCCATCCTGACCAATGGCTCGTCACCACTCATCAATCAGGACCCGCCCACACTGGACGTCCTCCAGAAGTGGATCCTCATTGCTGCCCAGGTGGGTGGAGCCGCGACACACACAGACACACACACAGACACACACCAGGTCATACTAACTGCATATGAACATACACATACCACAACATGAAAACCAACACATGTCCTAACTGTGTCTGTGTGTGTCTGTGTGTGTCTGTGTCTCTGTGTGTGACTGTGTGTGTGTCTGTGTCTCTGTGTGTGACTGTGTGTGTGTGTGTGTCTGTGTGTGTCTGTGTCTCTGTGTGTGACTGTGTGTGTGTCTGTGTCTGTGTGTAGGGCCGGCGCACGGAGCTGCTGCGTCTGACCCGGCCTCTCTCTGGAGGTCTGGGCTTTAGCGTGGTCGGTCTGAATCCAGCAGGAAGCAGCAGTCAGGGAGTCTTTGTGAAACACGTGCAGCCTGGAGGCATCGCTCACAGGTTCGATTCCCGAGCACATTACAAGCAATAGACTAGAATGTGATCATAAATGAGCAAGTGCTGCAGCTGGTTGTGTCTGTGACTCTCAGTCAGTTGTTCTCTCAGGAGATGGAACCAGAGAACAGACGCTCAGGGAGAGAAGGAGGAAACTTTCTCTTGTTCACACTGAACCTCAGACTCACTTTAATCAAAGTGATGATTTAAGGTTAAATCGCTGCAGACTGTTGATTTAAATCCTGAAGTAAAATGAACCCAAAATGTAAAATTATAACTTATCTATTTGAACCTTGGTTAAATCCAGAGACTAATGAAGGTTCACCTCAGATCTCAGCAGCTTTTCTGACTCGTCTGCAGGGACGGGCGTCTCCAGGAGCGAGACCAGATCCTGGTGATTAACGGTCACCCTCTGGAGCCGGGGGTGGACCAGCAGCAGGCCCTGACCCTCCTGCAGCAGCCCGGAGAGACCGTGGAGCTGGTGGTGGCCCGGGATCGCCCCCCCAGTGCGCCCTCGCCCATCACACCGGTCCACAAGGTGAGACGTCCAGTCCTCCTCCCACACACACATTATATCAGTTAGATATCTGACTTGTTTACAGATTCTTTCTCTGATCAGTGATCAGTATTTGTGTTGTTGTGGAGACGCTCAGCGAGCTGCAGATTCTTTCAGGTAAACCGATGTGTTGAACTCCAGATGTGAGGTGAAGGTCTAATACTAAAGTTTTACTGTCGGTTGTGAGAGAGAAACAGGAAGTGTGTCATCACCAGGTCAGAACCAAAGGTTACAACATGAAGGTAGCCCTCAACAAGATCTGCTTCACGTCTGATTTAAAAAACATTGAAGTTAGAGTTGAGTTTCTGTCTTTTTAAAACCTAACAGAAGCAGGTGTGGAGCAGAAATCTGCTTTATCACACACACACACAAACACAGACACACACACTATCAGCTATCAGTCAAAAGAAGCGAGCTGAGAGGGCGTCAATCATACCTGGAGGTCACTTTGAGGCCACTCTTCTGTAGCAGAGTGAGACCTCCTGTTTATGACGAGCCGTAAGTCTGCCGACATTGACTCTGTGATTTTTACGACCTTAAGGCCGAAAGGAAATCACGTTAGTGCTCCGCTTGCAGCATCGCTCCTGACAATATGTATTTAAGTCTGAGAGGAGGAGCGATCGATGAATGTCAACATGTCGGGGGAGTCGGGGAGCGGGGGAGGGGGAGGAGGGAGGAGGGAGGAGGGAGGAGGGAGGCAGAGACAAAGAGACGATGGCGTCAACAGGAAACTCGCTCCATCAGGTCCGTCCTTACTGAGGTGAAAGGTCAGAGGTCACACTGATACCTCCACCTGCAAGACGAGAGTGAGGGAGGGAGTTGACGCTTCTGTTTAACACACGCTGTTAATAAAGATGGATGCTCTGAAGCTTCCTGATCGCCCCCTGGTGGCTGGCTGCAGAATAAGTCCTCCTCCTCCATGTTAGCAGATGGGAACTGACCGGTGATGAGCAGGAACAAACTCTGGAGAACAGAGTGTGAGAGAGTCGTGAACACGTGAGGAGAAACGCTGGACTGTTAATGAGGAGGTCCGCTGCTCTATTGTTGTGTCATTATCACACAGAATTACACTGTCCCTCTGTTCGTGAGCCTCCTCCTCCTCACCCGGCTCGTTGGACCGGGGCCACCTCCTGCATACCAGGCCTCCCATCCTCCTCTTTTGTTTTATTCATGCCCCGTTTCTGTGGAGGCCACGTTTAATGGTGCCGACGGCATGAAAAGCCCAACTCGCCGTTCAACGTTCAGTCTCCTGGAGCCAGGCCTCCTCCTTGGGGCCCTGAAGCCGGGCCTCCTCCTCGGGGCCCTGGAGCCGGGCCTCCTCCTCGGGGCCCTGAAGCCGGGCCTCCTCCTCGGGGCTTATATCAGATTATATTAATGTTCCATATGGAATAGCAAAGAGAACTGCTAAAGAACTGCTGAGTTGCAGCACCATTGTTTTGGTTATTTATGAATAAAAAAAGAAAACATGATAAATGTATATATCTGTCTGTTGTCATAAATCTTTTTCCACAAAAATATACAGAGAAAATCAGTAATGTGATTAATCTTGATTAATCCATAGAAACCTGTAATTAATTTGATTAAAAATTGTAATAATTTCACAGCCCTAATTATAATAATAATGAATATAATGGTTGACCCCGTTCATCTGGTACCTGATCAGTGTTACTGTGTCACATACTTTCTAGTCAGTTTATTAGGTACACGTGGATTCACCATAATTAATGTAGTATAACAGAGAGTTAAATTGAAGGTTTTAATGTTTGAGCCTCTGTGTTTTCACTCTATTTCCCTGTAAAGTCTTTTTATTGACCTGTATATTGACAGTATTAGATGCTGCAGTGGACCTGTCAGTCAACCTGTGACTGACAGGTCCACTGTGTGTTTGTGCTGCAGGATCAGTGGAGTCACGTGGAGGAGATCGAGCTGCTGAACGACGGCTCTGGTTTGGGCTTCGGCATCGTGGGGGGGAAGACGTCGGGGGTGGTGGTCCGGACGCTCATCCGCGACAGTGTGGCGGACAAGGTACGACTCCACTGAAGACACGTGTTTACAGCGTCCTCTCTTTATTCACTGTTCCTTCTGACTTCTCCTCCAATCAGGATGGACGTCTCCGGACAGGTGACCACATCCTCCGAATTGGGGCGACGCCCACCACGGGCCTCACAAGCGACCAGGTCGTCCAGGCTCTGCAGGAATGTGGGAGTCACGTGACCATGCTGATTGCCAGGGATCCTCGAGGTCAGAGGTCAACAGGTCCTCATCCCCCACCCCCTCCAGACTCCGCCCCCGTCTCCTCCCTCTCCCCCCGACCCCCTGAGCTGCCCCTCCAACGCCCTGACCACGCCCCCCAACGCCGCCTCAGCAAGATGGTGAGCAACAAGAGAATGACATAAAGAGGGTCCTCCCCCTTTTTCTGTTTTAAACAAGGTGTGTGGTGCGTGTGTGTGTGTGTGTGTGTGTGTGTGTGTGTGTGTGTTTTCAGCCCAACCTGGAGGGATATGAGATCCACGAGGTTCCTCTCACTAAGGAGGACGGTCAGAGTCTCGGTATCTCCATCATCGGCTACAATCCTCAGACCAGTCAAGGTGATTATTGATCAAAACTCAGACTGGGCTTCTACTGTAAACCAGCCGGAGAAGTGTTGAGAAATTAAAGATGCTTATTAATATCTCTGTCATTCAGATGCAGTCGGAGTGTTTGTGAAACACGTGGTTCCAGGCAGCGCTGCAGACCAGAGCGGGAACATCTGGGTCCACGACCGACTGATGGCTGTAAGAACCTGTGTGTGTGTGGTTGTGTGTGTGTGGTTGTGGTTGCGTGTGTGTCATTCAGTGAAACCTCAGAGTCTCACAACACATTTCATGCATAAGAACAGAGACTTTAAAGCTGTATTCATCTTCGCTGATGTCACTTCCTGTCCAAACAGATGGACGGCGTCAGTCTTCACGGAATGACCAATCATGAGGTGCTGGAGGTGATGAAGCAGACGGGTCAGACTGTGGTCCTCACGGTGGTCAGGAAGAAACCCAGAGCCCTGGAGAGGTCCCTGGATAAAGGTAGATGGGTGGAGGGTGGGGGGGGGGCTCTGAGCTTCTATCAGAGTGTGTTGAACTTCATGAAACACAAATGAAACACAAACTGAATGTAACAAGTGGAACCAGCGTCTGTAGAGCCGCCCTGTTGTCATAGTGACAGATACAGTTACACTATCTGAAATTACAGTGTCGTTTGTGTGACACTGTAATTCTGTATTACTCCTGATTTAAAGAGCTGAACATAAAAACACATTAAAAGTAAAAGTATATGAACCATTTCTGTTAAATTGAACACGTTTCATATTAGAACCATGAATTCCCAGTGATGTAATGAATCAGTTTGTTGTGATGACTCGTATCTGAAATGTGTTGAGGTGGTTTCCTGCAGCTTCACGATTACACTGGGTTGAAACAACGTGTGTGTGTGAGAGAAGCAGAGTGGAAGTTCTGGAGCTGCAGCGTGAACCCTCTCAGCCTCTGTCCGCTCAAAGATTAAAATGACAAATTTGTTTACAACCGGCTGTAATTTCACCAGCTCCCCTCAGAGAGTCTGGGATTCCTCCTGCACCAGCGGCCAGAGATTAATTCTCCCGGTTCAGGGTCATTTTGTCTGGTGATGGTCCGGCAGCCGGCGCTGGTCAGCCTGCAGGCCGGAGAGGAGCGGGGGGGTGCAGAGCTCTTATCTCCTCCAGACCTCTTTAGTTCCATTACCCAGAAAACACAGAGAAGTTTTCAGACTTCTTATGTTCTGCTCATTTCTGAGACTCTTATCTGCAGAGACTGAGGATGAGTCTCATGAGTCTGACAGGAAAAGTAACTTCAGCTTCATAGATGGTCAACAGCAATGATCAGCCAGGGGTCAAAGGTCACAGCAGCATCAGTGTGAGGCTGGCCATGAATCCTCTAATCCTGTGTGTGTGTGTGTGTGTGTGTGTGTGTGTGTGTGTGTGTGTGTGTGTGTGTGTGTGTGTGTGTGTGTGTGTGTGTGTGTGTGTGTGTGTGTGTGTGTGTGTGTGTGTGTGTGTGTGTGTGTGTGTGTGTGTGTGTGTGTGTGTGTTGTGTGTGTGTGTGTGTGTGTGTGTGTGTGTGTGTGTGTGTGTGTGTGTGTGTGGTGTGTGTGTGTGTGTGTGTGTGTGTGTGTGTGTGTGTGTGTGTGTGTGTGTGTGTGTGTGTGTGTGTGTGTGTGTGTGTGTGTGTGTGTGTGTGTGTGTGTGTGTGTCAGTGGAGAGGGCGTCGTCTCGTGTGTCTCTGCAGAGGTCACTAGAGGTGAAGTCTCGCTCTTCTGGCTCCTCAACAATGAAGCTGGAGCAGATGCACCTGAGCACAGCACAGCTCAGCAGAGGTACACACACACACACACACACACAGACAGACACACACCCGGTCCAGATCATCAGACCTCATGCTCAGCAGCAGGTCTAGCGGTCGGCCCACGTGCGGAGGTTTGAATCCTTGTGCAGCTCTGTCTTCACATGTCCTGTCCTGGCTGTAAAAAGGCTTGATGCTAAAACCTCTTTAGAAACAGAGCAGCTGCAAACATAAGATGATCATGATCAGAAGAAAAGAGAAGTTTGAAATCAATGAAAAGTGAGAAAATACAAGTCTGGATCAACTTCTTCAACGTATGCTTGTATGTCAATCAATCTTTATTTGTACAGCACTTTTCATACAAACAGAATTAACAACAGTAGAACCAATAAATATTAACTCCAGAACTCCAGAAGGGATTTAGCATAAGAGTGAGAAAATAAAATCATGGCTCAGTTTCTTCTTGTATTGTAAAGACAGTTTAGGTTTTGTTGGTCTCATTGCTGATGTGACTTCAGAGGATAAAACTATTTTTATTCTATTTAACTTGAATCTATAATTGAAGAAAATGTGGTTCCAGCTCTTCACATGTATTATCTCAAGAAGGATTCACAGAAGGCCTCTCAGTCTCATCGGACAAACACCAGGCTGACACTTAGCATGCCTCCTGCCTGCGGCCGGCCGACAGATGTAAAGTGTCTGAGCTGACGATGTATTGCTCTGTTTATTCAGCCAAACGCGGCAGATTAATTGTGCTGTGAGTGCCGGGGTTAGCATTGCTAATTTAATCAGAGGCTGTAGTTGTAACGCCGCCAGACCCGCAGAAGAAAAGCTCAACATGTGAAGAGACGGCCGAGGAGCCGGAGCTGCTTCTCCGGAGCTGCTTCTCCGGAGCTGCTTCTGCGGAGCTGCTTCTCGGAGCTGCTTCTCCGGAGCTGCTTCTCCGGAGCTGCTTCTCCGGAGCTGCTTCTCCGGAGCTGCTTCTCCGGAGCTGCTTCTGCGGAGCTGCTTCTCCGGAGCTGCTTCTGCGGGGCTGCTTCTCCGGAGCTGCTTCTCCGGGGCTGCTTCTCCGGGGCTGCTTCTCCGGAGCTGCTTCTCCGGAGCTGCTTCTCCGGAGCTGCTTCTCCGGAGCTGCTTCTCCGGAGCTGCTTCTCCGGAGCTGCTTCTCCGGAGCTGCTTCTCCGGGGCAGCAGCAGAGCAACGACTGCTCAGCAGCTTGTTCTTTATTCTGCTCTGAGCGTGGGACGTGTGCAGCCACTCCGATCCACAGAACACAGTCATCCTCTCCAGACTTTTCAAGCTGTCTTTAGGTTCTCTTAAGGTTCTGCTGCAGAAGGTCCAGCTCTAGAGGAACGTTCAAGCTGCTGCAGAGCAGGTTCTTTTCAGAGCTTCTGCTGCAGATCTGTCAGCAGAGGTAGAGGAACCATAGAGCTGCTGCAAAACCAGAAGAGAAACTGTTCTCTGCCGTTCATTAATGTCACTGATAGTTCTGCATCTGTTCCACCGCTATAACAGACTGTCTCTGTGTGTGTGTGTCTGTTGTGTGCGTGTGCATGTGTGTGTGTGTTCACAGAAGCAGAACTGAGAGCTAAATGGGATCAGGCTCTGGGACCAAAGTACCAAGTCCTGGTGAGACCACACACACTGATAATGTCCTCACTGAATAGGATGCTACTCAGATTCAGACATTAACACTGCATTGTGTGTGTGTGTGTCTGTGTGTGTGTGTGTGGGGTCAGGTGGTGGAGTTGGATCCTGTCATTGAAGATGATGCAGAGCTGCAGAGATCCTCTAAAGTGAGAATCATTCTTCTTCTTCTGTGTGAAGCAGCAGATTTCCGGGTCGGATTTCAGGAAAATGTCCAGACCTCAGTTCATGTCTGAAAAGAACTTTAAACAACATGTCACAAAGTTCTGTGATTCAAACCCAGTTCGATGGATCTGATCTTTTCTCTGGATGCAGCTGCTGCCTGTGCACACGCTGCGTCTCGGGGTGGAGCTGGACTCGTTCGACGGGCACCACTACATCTCGTCTGTGGCCCCTGGAGGCCCCGTGGACAGACATGGAGTGTTGAGACCAGAGGACGAGCTGCTGGAGGTAACACACACACACACACACACACACACACACACACACACACACACACACACACACGGGTTTTAGAGACGAACCACAGCTTCCAGTCATCTGTGTCAGAGGGTGAGTGTGTGTTTTGTGTGTGTGCAGGTGAACAATGTTCAGCTGTACGGGAAGACTCGGCGTGAAGTGGTGTCGTTCCTTAAAGAGGTTCCTCCTCCGTTCACTTTGGTCTGCTGCCGACACCCGACCTCCGACCTGGAGCCAGAACCAGAACCAGAACCAGAGTCTGAGTCTGAACCGGCCTCAGGACCCGGACGAGGAGCGGCAGGACGATCGCAGCCCAGCGTGGAGGAGGTGAGAGCCGCAGCTATCACAATGCATCATTACACAGTGTTGATAAATGATGACAATCACACACCCTGAGTTAAACACGTTGTGTTGTGTGATTGTCAGATCGAGTTGAAGTTGTCGTCGATGCTCTGCAGTCAGACGATCCTGAGAGACCAACAGCAGCAGGTAGTTACCTAGCTACACACAAGGACACACACAGACACACACAACAACAACACAAATGCACCACTGGAGTGTCATGAAAGGGGAAATGCTTCAGTTCAGAAGAAGACGTGTTCTTTGGATCCATCGACAGAGTTTTAAATGTAAAACAAAAAAAATGTAATTGTTTGTTTTTAGACAAAATAATTCACCAGAATCTCAGATTCATTCTATAAAATATAAGAATGTTTGTATGTTCTGTGTTTCAGGAGCAGGTCTTATCATCATCGGAGGAGGAGGAGGAGGAGGAGGAGGAGGAGGAGGAGGAGACTCAACACAGCCAGGAGGAGGAGGAGGAGGAGGAGGAGGAGGAGGAGGAGGAGGAGGAGGAGGAGGAGGATGAAGGGGAGCTGGCTCTGTGGTCACCAGTCATTCAGATGTTGGAGCTGCAGAAGGAGCGAGACAAAGGCCTCGGCTTCAGTATCCTCGACTACCAGGTAACAACAACAACAACAATAACAACAACCCTGTCCTCTTCCTTTTCTTCTTCTCTTCTTCCTGTTTAACGTTCATCATAATAAGTTTGACTTTTCAAAGGAGGATGTGACATCATGTTGGTTTATGTTCAGTTTGAATCAAACACTGGACAGAGTCAGACGACTGGAATCTCCTGGTGTTTCCAAGGTGACGTCTTCGTCTTCTACGTGTTCGGCTCCTCTTCTTCATCCTGAGATGTTTGTGTTCTTCCAGTTTCACGTCACGTGTTAGAAACCAACACGTCCACTCGCTCACTGGGAAGCTTCCACACATTCTACTGGGAGGCTGCAGCAGAAGCTCAGGAACATGTCAGGACATCAGCTTGAGACTAAAACAGTTTCTGTGTGAAAATCGTATATCAGACAATTTTTTGTATTTCACATAAAGTTGAACTTAACATCAAGATTTATCTGATAGATGTGAAGTTAAATCAGAACATTGTCTTTTTTTAAACTAAATAGTTTATATATGAGATGATCTCAGAGTTCATCTTCACTGTCTTGGGAGAAAATGTAGGAAATCCTGGTCCCCCCCCAACATCACCACCACCCAGCTGCAGCTCTTTATCTCTAGGCACAGCTTCACCTCCAAGACCTCCTCCTCCTCCTCCTCCATCCTCCTCCTCCTCCTCCTCTCTCCTCCTCCTCCTCCTCCTCCTCCTCCTCCTCTCTCCTCCATCCTCCTCCTCTCCTCCTCATCTCTCCTCCTCCTCCTCCTCCTCCTCCTCCTCCTCCTCCTCCTCCTCCCTCCTCCTCCTTCCTCTCTCCTCCTCCTTCTCTCCTCAGTCATATCGAGCTGAGGCAGCGGAGGAAGCTTCAGGTTAATTCCCTGTTGGTTCACATCCAGGTCGGACTACACACACACAATGTCTGCCCGTGAGAGATATTCTCCCCATAATAAACTGATCAAATACTGAATTCACTGCAGCTGATTAGTAGTTTTAATAAATAAAAAAATATATAGAGAACAAGACAATAACAATAAATAAAAATACAAAATTTAGGTGAAAGTTGCATGCAAGTGTATTATATTACGAAATATTAAAGAAACTGAAAAGGATCATATATAAATACGATATATACAGAACAGAAGATAACTTCTTATAAATCAAGGTGTAATATGGCTCTAATTATCTTTTACAGAAGTATTTACCATTTAAGTGATCACTCGTTCAAAACAACATATCGATATATAAAATATTCTTAACTCTGCAAGTAGGAGCCATGAGCTTCCTCAGGTTCACGTCCCAGTGAAGCCGACCTGCAACACCTTCCACAAAATGAAATTAATCAACTTCTCTCACAAATCTCCACTGTCCTCCTCCTCTCTCTCCCTCCCTCTCCCTCACTCTCCCTCTATATCTCTCGCCCAAGGGCACGTCGGTCCAGTGTCGCTGCCAAAGTGTTTCCTGTTACCGACTCTGCGGCTGTCAGAGCTGAGTGAAAGATGTTCGGAGGCAATAAGAGAAGAGGCGATCTGCTCCGTCTGTCTGGGCTCAGCTGAGAGTTTCCACTAAAACCTGACACCTTTCAAATGGGACTAGTTTCAAACCTGAAATGTGATGAATCAGATTGATCAGCTGTTTCATTTCCACAGTAGAGCTTCTTCACTCGTTAAAGTTTGAGTCCAACGTCAGGTTCAGTTTAAAGAGCTGCAGGCGTTACTCAACAGGAAAGTCCTCTTCTCATCTGTGTGTCTTAGTTCTTTCCACTGTCTCTCACCTGTGAGATGAGGCTGTAGCGTCCGAGCACCAGGGAGGTCCACCAATCAGGAGTCAGCCTCAGCTGTCAATCATGACGTCTCCGCCCATTTTCATATCATTGAATAACTGATTCAAACCGAACTGATCAGAAACACTTGAACAAACATCAGTGAGATGAGAACGACGTGAAAACTGTTATTCATCCTCTACTTTGAGTTATAGTTTGGTCCGTGTCCCATCTGCTAACGTGGAGGAGGCGGATGGAGAAGGTGGAGCTTCACGTTGAGGAGCAGTCAGGTCGTCCATGACGTCACAAGTCTGCTGGCCAATCACAGCTCTCCCCACCAAAGTGGGAAAACCAGAGAGAAATGTAGAGTTGAGAAGAGAATAAATAATATATAGTATATTGTATTCTATATATTATATAATTCATGTCTCAATAAGATTTTCCTTCATTGGAACAAACCAGGGAGACAGGCATGTGTCTTTGTCCATAAAGTTATATTCGTAATGAAAAAACACAGAATTAAATATCGGCAGTGTTTTGCTCATATGATCAGATTCTTTAACTCTGAAAAGAAAAGAATAAAAAGATAAAATGTGAAGCTGAGTCTCTGAGCTCCTAAAAATACTTTAACTGTTTATTTCAGTTGTAGAATCCTCTTGAGTTTCCACCAGAAAGGTCTTAAAAAGTCCAGCTCTGCGTAGACGCCCTGCAACCTACACATCCCAAAAAACATACTCATTGTTTTCTGTACTTTTGGCAAAGTGCATTTTTAATTCCTTTTTTCACACTTTCTCCTACGTTCCTCCACTTCTCTGAGCAGAGGCCTTTCTCTTTTTTCCGGAGGATCTTGTAGGAGTAGAGGACTCGAGTTCTGACTCCTCGCCACCTGTAGCCATCTTGTTCACGCTATAAATACAGCGCGGCTTTGTTCTGGCAGCCGGAAACTTGGCACGGCAGCTCGTTCTGCCGTGCGGGCGATGCCCTGGGTTCAGCGCAGGGGAATTCAAAAAATGCACATGGACTCTAACCAGGAGAGGTTTGTATGGTCGGCATGTGAGTCTCTGAGGGGTTCAGATTCTGGCAGGCCCGGGCCGGCCTCCTGGTTCCTGTGGTTAAGCAGACGGATCAGGAACAGGACACTCAAAGTTTTACTTCTGTTTCCTGGAGAAGAACCAAGTTGGTGCACGGCAGGTCAACTGAACATGTACAAATGTTCCACTTCTGCAGGCAGAGCGTATAATTTAACATGCGTGAAGAATAAAGTTTACAATAATAAATATTCACAAAGTTACTCTGGAAATTAACAGCTGCTTATAACCTCGCTACATTATTTAAAATGACGTCTCGGTGTCGTCTAAAAAGAACTGATGCACATTTAATAAATATAAACATTTTGACTGACGCAGCATCAAACTGGGTCTTCACTCGAGGCATATGTAGATTCTGATTTGGTGTTATGCAAATTGAATTCAATTGAAAAATGTGTGTTCAACATTATTGATTTGTTTTCTGAAGCCGCCTCTCGTCCTCTCTCTCTACTGCCGTGACCTTTGACCTCTTCACTAGAATCAGGATGAAAGTCTCACCTGCAGGTTCATGTGTACATGTGATTGTGAGTTCTCTGGTCTCTGTCGCCCCCTACCTGTCTCTGTGCTGCTCTGCCTCAATCTCACTCTCTCTCTCTCTTTCTCTTTCTCTTAATCTCTCTGACTCTGTCTCTGTCTCTGTCTCTCTCTCTCTGTCTCCCTCTCTCTTTCTCTCTCTCTCTCTCTGTCTCTCTCTCTCTCTCTCTCGCTCTGTCTCTGTCTCTCTCTCTCTGTCTCTCTCTCTGTCTCCCTCTCTCTTTCTCTCTCTCGCTCCCTCTCTCTCTTTGTGTATTTCTCTTAATCTCTGTCTCTCTCTCTCTCTCTCCCCAATGTTCATGGTTTCAGTCTGAACACAGATATCTGTTCATAATGGAGATGAGACCTGTCTTAAAGCTCAGAGGCTATCTGACCTGGGTTCAGTGTTGGTGGACAGTCAGTGGCTGCACTAGGTTCTGTGCTTGTCCAGATGTTTGTCTTCAGTATCTTTGGTTCAGAAGGTCGACTCTTCTTGTTCTCTCTCTTCTCTAGGACCCGTTAGATGCTGGTCGCTGTGTGATGGTGATTCGCTCCTTGGTTCCTGGCGGGTCAGCAGAGCGTCACGGTGGCCTACTTCCTGGAGACCAGCTGGTTTCAGTCAACCACATCCAGCTGGACCTGCTCACCTTGGCCCAGTCTGTGGAGGTCTTAAAGTCGATCCCATCTGGCACTGTCCGCCTGGGTATCCGGAAGCCTCTGGTGGTAAGACCGTCCAGCAGGGGGTAGATCTTCTAGTTTAGGCCTTGATCAGTCTTCTAGCTGTGAGTGTAGATCTATAAATGGTGCCATCGTTTAGTTTTAGGCCCATAACATGTGGTTTCAGGGTTTCATAGGTCCAGATGTTCTTCTTGTATAAAGTCCAAACCTTGTAGCAGTGGATCCTGACCTTCTAGTCTTGGGTGCAGTTATTCTAGTCTTAGTTTCAGACCTTGTACAGTCCAAACCTTTTAGTTGTTTCTACTGCACCTCTTCTTGAAGGTCCAGACATTCCAGCTCTATGTGGAGACCACGTGGTCTAGAACTCCTGGTTCTAGGTCCAGACCTTTGTATGTATATATCCAGACCCTCTTGTTTCAACAGAGACTTGTTAGAACCAAACCTCCAGCCTCTTGCTGGCTTCCTTCAGTATTAGTTGAAGATCTCCTGGTGGTAGATGTTGACTCCACTGATTGTGTGTTTACAGGTGGAGGCGACAGAGAGGAGCCGACAGGACGACAACACAACGTCTCTCAACAACACGCAGCTGCTTGTTCCAAAGGTACACACCATCACAGTCATGTATGACACATGTTATTGACATGTTCAGGAGATGCCCCAGACTTGCCTCATGCGTTTCCTACACACTCACTGGGAGTGGTTGTGTCAGTTGTGTGTCAGGTTGTGTGTCAGGTTGTGTGTGATGACGTTGTACAGTAAATATCGTGATTCATTTTAAAACAATTCTAAAAAACACCATCTTTAAAACAGAGGCTGCCTGATGTGAACCACGTCACTCCCACAAACTGGAGCCTTAAGAGTTCTCCTCTCGCTGACTCTGCTCCTCCTCCTCCTCCTCCTCCAACTCCTCCTCCCTCCCTCCCTCTTCTCCTCCTCCTCCTCCTCCTCCTCCCCCTCCTCCTCCTCCTCCTCACTCCCTCTCCTCCCCCTCCTCCTCCTCCTCCCCCTCCCCCTCCTCCTCCTCCTCCTCCTCCCTCCCTCTCCTCCCCCTCCTCCTCCTCCTCCCCTCCTCCTCCCCCCCCCCTCCTTGCTGCCTCCTCTCTCCATCTCTCTTCCCCCCTGGCTCTTAAATCTCTCGTCTCTTTTCTTTATCTCCTGTCTTAACTCATTTCACTTTAGTTTGCTCTTTGCTGGTCTGGATATGAGAGAGTTTGACTATAAAGAAAAATAAATGGAGGAATAAATAAATGTAAATAAATACGCAGAGCTCGACGGGAGCAAAGAGAAACTGACGCAGGTTTCAAACTGGATTTATCTCTGGAAACCTCCATCACGTTCAGAAACAGATACAAGCAGTGATATGACAAATACAACATGTGGTATTTATAGTATTTAATACGTCTTTTGATAGAAGAAGTAGCTCATACAGTTTATTCTTCTTCTTCTTCTTCTTCTTCTTCTTCTTCTTCTTCTTCTTCTTCTTCTTCTTCTTCTTCTTCCTTCTTCTTCTTCTTCTTCTTCTTCTTCCACTGTTTAATTCTTCTTCTTCTTCTTCCACTGTTTAATTCTTCTTCTTCTTCTTCCACTGTTTAATTCTTCTTCTTCTTCTTCCACTGTTTAATTCTTCTTCTTCCACTGTTTAATTCTGTCTCTACTTCCTGTGACTGTTCAAAAAGGCCAAACTATCCAAAAAAGTGTTTTCACTGCAAACCAACAGAACCAGGTTCAGTTTGATCCAGACCCAGAACTCCTCTTCTGCTCTGAGGAACCTAGTTCTAGTGGCAGAAACTTGGACTATGGGCAGAGAAGGTCTCTGGTTCGTCTCTGGTTTGATTCCAAGGAAAGACAACAAAAAGACGAACCTGGATTGATCTAATCCAAGAGTCTCTCTAGATCCTGTCTAGTGCCCCTGAGCAAGGCACCTTACTCCTCCAACAACAACCGAGCGCTGTACATGGTCGCTCACTGCTCTGTGTGTCCTGCACCAGATGGGTCAAAAGCAGAAGTTACATTTCCCTTCCTGCATGAGTGTGCGTTTGCATGTCTGTGCATGTGTGTGGGATAAATAAAATGCATCTGCATCTACTTAATTTAATTTAATTTTAATGTTCAGGTTCAGATTGAACTGAAGAGTCTGAAGCTCTGAACCCAACCAGGTGTGAACGGTTCCTGAGTTTCTCTGTAGATGTTCATGAGGTCCATCAGAAACATGTTGAGAACTTTCTCTCTGATGTTCAGAGTCACTTCCTCTCTTCAAGAGGAAGACATGCTTCTGTCCGAGCTTTGTCTTTCAGATTCATCTTCTCCCCCTTCCCTCCCTCCCCTCCATCATCCCTCCTTCCCCTCTTTCTTCCCTCCTCTCTTTCACCTTCTCTCACCCTCTCTCCCCCTGTCCTCCCCCTCACTGTGAGGAGTTGCTGACTCAGCAGAAATGTTGGATGTATAAAGTGCTCCATCAGCTCAACCAGCAGCATCTCTCTTAAGTGAGGAGGGGGGGGGGTGCTCTGAGGACACTCCAGCATCAGTACATTGAGTACTGTTCTGAATACTGCAGTACTCAGTGTGTATATTACTGCAGTATTCTGTGTATACTAGAGCAGTTCTACTGCTGTATTATGTAGTACTCCCTGTAAACACCGGTACAGTTCTGATTCCTCAGATCCATTTAAATCATAGACTGTAAATATAGAAGTTGGACACATTGGAAGAGGCAGATTTCCATTCTCTATACTGCAGTCAGCCACCAGGGGGCAATTGAGACGCTTGGGTTTCACTTTTGGAAGCCGTCCATCTTTATTAGGGCCCGAGCACCGGATGGTGAGAGGCCCTATTGAAATTGTAAGTTTTATTTACCTTCTATGTTATAATGTAAATGAGGTTCTTGTGTTGAACTCAAACATATTAAATAGATATATAAAGACCCACAGGGTCCTGTAGCGAGGCTGCAGTGAGCCTCAGCTCCTGTAGGAGGCAGCAGACTCTGCTTCTATCTCATGTTCCCAGCATAGTGAGTGAGGAGGAGGAGGTGACCTTCATCACAGGACGCTGATGACTCTGTAGTGAAGGTGTTTTCATATTCCTGGTTATTGTTATTAACTCTTTATAAGAGAATATATCTCGTTTTTTTTAACCTCAGGGCCTCCGTACTTCACTGATGATCCATCATCGTCATCATCATCATCATCATGTTACTGTCGTCATGGTTACTGCAGATTAACCAGCTCCCCTCTGGACTCTACCAAGTTCTACTGTACTCTTCTTATCTCTATTTTCCTATACTGAGTTCTACTGTACATCTTACTGACTTACGAGTTCTACTGTACTCTTCTTATCTCTATTTTCCTATACTGAGTTCTACTGTACTTTACTGAGTTCTACTGTACTCTTCTTTCCGGTACTTTCCTGTACTCTACTGAGTTCTACTGTACTCGTCTTATCTTTACTTATCTGTAATCTACTGAGTTCTACTGTACTCTTCTCTCCTGTACTCTACTGAGTTCTACTGTACTATACTTATCTGGACTCTACCGAGTTCTACTGTACTCTTCTTATCTCTATTTTCCTATACTGAGTTCTACTGTACTTTACTGAGTTCTACTGTACTCTTCTTTCCGGTACTTTCCTGTACTCTACTGAGTTCTACTGTACTCGTCTTATCTTTACTTATCTGTAATCTACTGAGTTCTACTGTACTCTTCTTTCCTGTACTGTACTGTACTCTACTGAGTTCTACTGTACTATACTTATCTGTACTCTACTGAGTTCTACTGCACTATACTTATCTGTACTCTACTGAGTTCTACTGCACTATACTTATCTGTACTCTACTGAGTTCTACTGTACTATACTTATCTGTACTCTACTGAGTTCTACTGCACTATACTTATCTGTACTCTACTGAGTTCTACTGCACTATACTTATCTGTACTCTACTGAGTTCTACTGCACTATACTTATCTGTACTCTACTGAGTTCTACTGTACTCTTCTCTCCTGTACTCTACTGAGTTCTAATGTACTCTTATCTACTCTTTTCATGTATTTTACTGTACTCTACTGAGATCTACTAAACTCTACGTACCCTGCAGAGTTCTACTGTACTCTTCTTATCTGTACTCTCCTGAGTTCTACTGTACTCTTAATTCCTGTACTCTCCTGAGTTCTACTGTACTCTTCTCTCCTGTAATTTCCTGTACTCTCCTGAGTTCTACTGTACTCTCCTGAGTTCTACTGTACTCTTATTTCCTGTACTTTCCTGTACTCTCCTGAGTTCTACTGTACTCTCCTGAGTTCTACTGTACTTTACACAGTACCCCGTCCTCCTGCGGTCTCGTCCTCTGCTGTTGTTTTATTTCCTGTTTTATATGCAGCCCATTTGGTGGAAGAGGTTCTTTCACAGCCCACAGGTCTCTGATGGGTTTCCATAAAGACCAGCGGCTCGGTGCTGTCACTTCCCCGCCGCAGCGTTCTCTGTCACGCCAGCGTGCTGACCAGTGAGAGACCCGCTCCACCTCCACACCTCGTTAACTTTCAGAGGTCATACACAGGAGAGAGCTGCCTCACATGAGCAGGAGAGAAATCTGCTGTGAGCAAAGTTCACTCTGAATAAAACCAGAAGGAAAACGTCCAGATTCCCTGGAGCTGGAGCTGTTACCATGACAACTGATACCACCACAGCTCCCTTTGCGAGCCTTGGCTCAGTGTTAGTTTGACGGACACTTCGGACAGGAGCCCCACGGCTCCGCTGGACGATCACAGACTGGACACGACGTCAGCTCATGTTCGTACAGAGGCAGGAAGTGGAGGCGTGTCGTCCATCTTTATTTACAGTCTACGGTCTGAGCACCAGCAGTTTTAATTGGATTTAATTGGATTTAATTCAGTCACGTTCATTTGAAATGTTTCTGTTTTCAGGCATTTTAATAAATCAATCATCAATCAATATTTATTTGTATAGCCCATATTAAAAAATCACAATTTGTCTCATAGAGCTTTGACATGGTGAGACATCCTCTGTCCTTAACCCTCAGCAAGAGTCAGGAAAATCTACTAAAAAACCTTTTAACAGGTAAAAATACGTAGAAACCTCAGAGAGACACGTGAGAGGATCCGTCTCCCAGGACGACAGAAGATCAACAGATGTCAAGTGAAGGAAAACATCAGGATAAAGGTTTTAGCAGATTTAACCAACTTTTCTTTGTAACAGAATTTGTAGGTTGGTGATAATTTCCTGTGATAAATATCACATGTTGGGTTTATGTCAGGTCTTCATCAGATAACATTAATAACCTGAGATTTGTTCGTGTGTAGTAAGATAAACCTGAGTTCCTACACGCTGCTCAATGTGAGTCTGAAGCAGCCGACTCGTCATCTCGGCCGTCCTCATCGTCTAATGGCAGAGATATTAAATGACAGTGTCTTTAAATCTTATGAATATGAGGCCAGGCAGTCACAGCCAATACACATCAGTCTGCAGAACATCCTGTTAGCGTTATGAGCTCTCTGCTGCTGCCGCCGTCTGCTCCTCACCTCCATTATATGGCCGCGATGGGCCGGCTTCCCAGGCCCAAATTAAAAGAAGAGCAGCAGAGTCCTTGAGGATGAGGCCTCGTCGATGGAAATTAGACTAAGTGTTGTCATTAATATTTCCCCGCGCGGGCTAATGTCTGCATCGTAATATTAAGAACAGGATACACCCTGGCTATCTGCTGAGGGAGGCTCTTTAGGGAGTTGGAGAAAACCTTAATGTGTCCAGAGATAAAGGCAGAAGTGCAGTTTTAGATGTGGAGCGAGCTGCTGCTGAAGTTTCTTCACTGTGGAGACGAGCTGGAAGAGGTTCACTGAGTTGAGTCTTCACCTGTCCATCAGAGAACCTCTGGATGCTTCTGTCGGATTTCACCTCTGGGACTTTTTCTCTAGTTTGTTTATTAGATTTCTTTAACTGAAGAGGATTTTATTCCTGTGATGTTCAAACTGTTTCATTCCTCTGAGACATTCGGGTAAATCCTGACTGATCAATGTAACTATCAGCTTATAACGTATGTATAAACATATAGAAGCTGGTGGATCAGTAGATGTTCGTGGAGGAGTGGCAGCGATGTGCTCGTCCACCACAGAACCAACTTTTATTTTTACTCATGACTCATTTGTTGGATTATTTATTTCAGCCCCTGACACTATTTAAAGATGGACATGAAACCAAGTCGTCTGCTTTTAATAAACTATATGATATAAAAAATGGGCTGAGACGTCATGAGTGACAGATGAGACTGACTTGTGATTGGTTGAGATCAGCAGGACCTCGGTACAACGCCTCCACTGACTTCAAATGACATCATCAACACAAGATGGCAGCGTTCGGATGTGAGATATTTTAGCTTCATTTCTGTTCAGTGGGAGGATGTGGCGGCCATCTTTGTTTACAGTCTGTGGTCGGCCTCTGGGATGAAGCTGTGAAACCAGTCCAATGAACTGGTGACTGTAACTTCAGAAGGATTTCCTTTTGTCTCAGGGTTTCGCTGACAGCTACTTCCTGCCTGAAGACCTGCAACAGGAAGAAGAAGAAGAGGAGGAGGAGGAGCCAGAGCTTATCCTGGATGGAGGTCTGCCTCGCTACGCCACCTCCTCCCTGACCTTTGACCTCCTGCCTGTAGAAGAGGGTATGGAGATGGCTGTGGACGAGGAGGAGGTGAAGACGACAGAAGAGAGAGAAGAGGAGAAGATGGACTCTCTCTCCAGGAAACCTCCCCCGTCATGGGAGGAGTGGAGACTCACCTCCTCCAGCCGAGGTCGACCAGAGGAGGTGAGAGGTTCACTGTAGCTGAGGATTTAAACTCCACATGTCCTCCATGTTCATGTCTGCTCACACTCAAATATCTGCTCACACTCAAATATCTGCTCACACTCAAGTATCTGCTCACACTCAAATATCTGCTCACACTCAAATATCTGCTCACACTCAAATATCTGCTTGTAACACTTTCCCTCATTCAGAAACACGACCTCTGGTCCACAAGTCGTTTCCTCTGCCGCCCCCTAAGGGTCACAACATGTAGGATTACATGTTACCTCACGTTAATGCTCACAAGAGCTTCCTGTTTGCAACACGCTCGTCTCATTATTATCTGTCCTGAGAACTCAGGTTCTGAACGAATCACAGAATCTGATCTGAAAGTGGGTTTAATATACTGTCACTGTGTATAAGTATATGAGTCGTAGTTTTCTTTGGCAAACTTCATGTCCAGTTCAAAATAAAGTTCAATAAACTGATCCAAACTTCAAGTTACTCTGGGAGAAGATGATGTGAGAGTGGATACCTGACCCGAGGTCATCGAGACCCGACAGGCAGCTGGTGCTTCATGACCTTCTCGACCTAAAGTAGCAGAACCAGGACCTGAACCAGCTCACTCCATGAACTTTCTGAAGAGTTAGATTCTTATGTGATTGGTTGTTTCAGAGCTGGAGTCAGAAGCAGGATGACGAGCAGAAGTCAGAGCGAGAGAGTATCGTGTCTGAAGGAAACCAGATCCTGGGTGAGTATCTCACTTTATACTGTTCGACCGGTTTTATACATGTGTCTGTCTGACATCCAACTGACTGTCTGTCTGTCTGTCTGTCTGTCTGTCTGACATCCAACTGACTGTCTGTGTGTCTGTCTGTCTGTCTGTCTGTCTGACATCCAACTGACTGTCTGTGTGTCTGTCTGTCTGTCTGTCGCTGTCTGTCTGTCTGTCTGTCTGACATCCAACTGTCTGTCTGTCTGTCTGACATCCAACTGACTGTCTGTCTGTCTGTCTGACATCCAACTGACTGTCTGTCTGTCTGTCTGTCTGTCTGTCTGTCTCTCTGTCTGTCTGTCTCTCTGCCTGTCTGTCTGTCTCTCTGCCTGTCTGTCTGTCTGTCTGTCTGTCTGTCTGTCTGTCTGACATCCAACTGTCTGTCTGTCTGTCTGACATCCAACTGACTGTCTGTCTGTCTGTCTGACATCCAACTGTCTGTCTGTCTGTCTGTCTGTCTGTCTGTCTGTCTGTCTCTCTGTCTGTCTGTCTCTCTGCCTGTCTGTCTGTCTCTCTGCTGTCTGTCTGTCTGTCTGTCTGTCTGTCTGTCTGTCTGTCTGTCTGTCTGTCTGTCTGTCTGTCTGTCTGTCTGTCTGTCTGTCTCTCTGCCTGTCTGTCTGTCTGTCTGTCTGTCTGTCTGTCTGTCTTCCAGACTTCAGAGACAGTGAAGCAGACTCTGAGCTCACTCTGACAGACACCGACACAGAGTAAGTATTAACTCCTTGTCCTCCTCTTCCTCGTCCCGTCTTCATCTTCTCCTCTAGATCTTCTTCTCCTGTCCGTCTCCTCTTCATCACCTCTTCCTCGTCCCGTCTTCATCTTCTCCTCTCCATCTCCTTCTCTCTGACTCCTCCTCTCCTCTTCATCTTCATCTCCTCTTTTTCATCCCCTCTTCTCCTCCTAGTTTTGTTCCATGAACTATCCTCTGTCTCCCTCTGCTGGTTGAATCGGTGGTAGCATATTTCATATTTAATATTTCATTTTGAATGAGTTTAAATGATATTTTATATGATATTTATATCATTTAAACTAATTCAGTTATTATGATTCACATTCTCTTCCTGTGCAGGATGATTGACATGGGGAGGAGGAAGAGGCGGACTCAGGGAGGAGCCTCTCTACCAATCAGAGGAGGCAACAGGTAAGAAATGTGCTTCACCTCCGTCTCATTAAAACAGTGACTGTAGAAACCTACAGCTGACTGTGTGTCTGTGTGTGTCTGTGTGTGTGTGTGTGTGTATGTGTGTGTGTGTGTTCACAGGAATCTTCCTGAACGAGAGGAAGGGGAGGGAGAGGAAACTCCTGCCTTCAGTCACTGGGGACCCCCCCCGCAGGTAGAACCACTTCAGACTGTGTCCACACGTCCTGAATCTTCAGTGTTCATCTGTCCCTTGTTTCCGTGGTAACATTTGACCCTGGAGACGAAACCAGGCTAATAACGTGTTTCTGCCCCGTAGGGTGGAGGTGTGGGCGGAGGAGGACGAGTCTCTGGGCCTGAGCATCGTGGGAGGTCATCATGTCATCAAGCGTCTGAGGAACGGCGAGGAGCTGAAGGGAATCTTCATCAAACAGGTTCTGCCAAAGAGTCCTGCGGCCAGGACGCTTTGTCTGAAGACCGGAGACAAGATCCTGGAGGTGGGTCTAATACCTGGAGCTCTGTCTGAACAGCTATGATACAGACGTGGCCGTACATGCACAGAACCTCAGATCTGTTTGTTACTGGCTTTAATCTGGATTCACTGTTTGAGTTTCAGCAGCAAAAGTGAAACTCAAAGTGATGAAACAGACGAATGAACAGAAACAAACGTGTTGTGTGTTTTCACATGTTGAACAAATTCAGCATCTTAAGTATTTTCTAAAATATCAAAGAAACACTTTTGTTTGTGTGTGTGTGTGTGTGTGTGTTTGTGTGTGTGCGTGCAGGTGTCAGGTGTTGACCTACGAGCTGCCAGTCACGAAGACGCCGTCAGTGCCATTAAATCAGCTCCCTGTCCGATCGTCTTCATCGTCCAGAGTCTCTGTGCGACGCCTCGGGTACGAACACACAGCAAAGCTCCCATATGAGGGGAGGAGTCACAGGGGGAAGGTGTTACATCATGTTCACTGGATCCTACTGACTGTTCACTGGATCCACTGACAGTTCCCTGGATCCCACTGACTGTTCACTGGATTCTAGTGACTGTTCACTGGATCCCACTGACTGTTCACTGGATCATAATGACAGTTCACTGGATCCTACTGACTGTTCACTGGATCCACTGACAGTTCCCTGGATCCCACTGACTGTTCACTGGATTCTAGTGACTGTTCACTGGATCCCACTGACTGTTCACTGGATTCTACTGACTGTTCATTGGATCCACTGACAGTTCCCTGGATCCCACTGACTGTTCACTGGATTCTAGTGACTGTTCACTGGATCCCACTGACTGTTCACTGGATCCACTGACAGTTCCCTGGATCCTACTGACTGTTCACTGGATCCTACTGACTGTTCACTGGATCCCACTGACTGTTCACTGGATCCACTGACAGTTCCCTGGATCCTACTGACTGTTCACTGGATCCTACTGACAGTTCACTGGATTCTAGTGACTGTTCACTGGATCCTACTGACAGTTCCCTGGATCCCACTGACTGTTCACTGGATTCTAGTGACTGTTCACTGGATCCCACTGACTGTTCACTGGATTCTACTGACTGTTCATTGGATCCACTGACAGTTCCCTGGATCCCACTGACTGTTCACTGGATCCTACTGACAGTTCACTGGATTCTAGTGACTGTTCACTGGATCCTACTGACAGTTCCCTGGATCCCACTGACTGTTCACTGGATTCTAGTGACTGTTCACTGGATCCCACTGACTGTTCACTGGATTCTACTGACTGTTCATTGGATCCACTGACAGTTCCCTGGATCCCACTGACTGTTCACTGGATTCTAGTGACTGTTCACTGGATCCCACTGACAGTTCCCTGGATCCTACTGACTGTTCACTGGATCCCACTGACTGTTCACTGGATCCACTGACAGTTCCCTGGATCCTACTGACTGTTCACTGGATCCTACTGACAGTTCACTGGATTCTAGTGACTGTTCACTGGATCCTACTGACAGTTCCCTGGATCCCACTGACTGTTCACTGGATTCTAGTGACTGTTCACTGGATCCCACTGACTGTTCACTGGATTCTACTGACTGTTCATTGGATCCACTGACAGTTCCCTGGATCCCACTGACTGTTCACTGGATTCTAGTGACTGTTCACTGGATCCCACTGACTGTTCACTGGATCCCACTGACTGTTCACTGGATCCTACTGACTGTTCACTTGATCCACTGACAGTTCACTGGATTCTAGTGACTGTTCACTGGATCCCACTGACAGTTCCCTGGATCCTACTGACTGTTCACTGGATCCCACTGACTGTTCACTGGATCCACTGACAGTTCCCTGGATCCTACTGACTGTTCACTGGATCCTACTGACAGTTCACTGGATTCTAGTGACTGTTCACTGGATCCTACTGACAGTTCCCTGGATCCCACTGACTGTTCACTGGATTCTAGTGACTGTTCACTGGATCCCACTGACTGTTCACTGGATTCTACTGACTGTTCATTGGATCCACTGACAGTTCCCTGGATCCCACTGACTGTTCACTGGATTCTAGTGACTGTTCACTGGATCCCACTGACTGTTCACTGGATCCCACTGACTGTTCACTGGATCCTACTGACTGTTCACTTGATCCACTGACAGTTCACTGGATTCTAGTGACTGTCCACTGGATCCACAGGAAACTTTTTATATAACATAAGCTCAACGTTGTTTTGACTTTTGTTGAACATGTTTCCTTCTGACACATGTTCTTTTTACATTATCACACAACATAAAAGAATAATCAAGCTTTTCCAACTCTTATTGCACACACACCAGATACTGTGAATATCTCACGGTCCCCTCCCCTCCTCCCTCTCTGTCTGTGTGTGTGTCTGTGTGTGTGTCTGTGTGTGTGTGTGTGTGTGTGTGTGTGTGTCTGTGTGTGTAGCCTGTCTCTCTAACAGCTCCCAGCTTCATTAAACACAAAGCACAGACGATGGACTCTCTGGTAAGAACAGATCCTCACTTCTGGTCACATGCTCACCCGAACCCGGATCAGTTGGGTTTTATTCCTGTAAATCACAGCAGGCGTGACCTGACGGCTGTTTACACAGGGAGACGTTACAACACAACAACTTTACAACACAATGAGGAAACACAAATAAACTCACTAACCCTCACGCTAACAGACCCACACTCAGGGAGCTCAGTGCATGATGGGAGTTCCTGAGAGGCTCGAACTATGAACTTAACCAGAGGAAGGTTCTAGATCTTAGAAATCTTCCCCAGGTGAGGATCCTCCCCCTGAGGGTTCCACCTCCAGTTCCACTGTTAGAATCAGAGAACCTCAGTGAGTCTGCAGTGAGAGACGTGATCTCTGCTGGCGTCATATGAGCTCTTTAAGATACAATGGAGATGGTTTTTACATAATCTGTGACTCCAGCAGAGTCCAGCAGGGGGCGGCACCGACTCAGCAGAGACAGAGACAGGACTCAGGTTCATTTTGTTATTTCATCTGCAGAGAACCACGCCCCCCTCTGAGACAGCCCCCGCCCTACACTCCACCCAGCCAATCAGAGAATGAGCTGAACTCTGACCTGGAGCAGGCCAAAGGTCAGTGTAACACACAAACACACACACACACACACACACAGACACACTGCTGTTCCTCTCTGTCCTCAGTCTCTTTGTAAAACTTCCTTCACAAACACGAGACTCTGAAACTCTGCAGCTGCCGACAGACACACAAACCTCCATCAGCTCAGAAACGTCTCTGTAGTGGATCTGAGGTCCTGACGTCTCAGGTGACGATGAATCTCATGAGTCCAGAAGTTGTGTGATGTTGAGGTAAAGCTCAACAAACTGTGTTTGTGAAAAGCATGGGCCATCAAACCCCCCTCCCTGTGGGATCATATATATATATATATAATAATCAATTTAAATAGAAAAACAAGAATCCGTCCGTAAAACAGAAGAAAATAAATTGTTACACACAAAAACACAATGTGCGTCGAACTTTTATCAAAGCTTTGTGATAAAAAACTGTTTTGCTTGGCCGACATGTTCCTCACATGTTCCTTACATGTTCCTCACATGTTCCTTACATGTTCCTTACATGTTCCTCACATGTTCTGCAGGTTCTCTGTGTGAGAACAAATGTGTGAGTCAGTGTCTCTGGACATGTTCTGGATCTTCTCCTGCAGCCTCCCAGTAGAATGTGTGTAACATGTGTGAGTCCATGTGAGGAACCAGCAGGACAATGTGTGGAAGCTTCTCAGTGAGCGAGTGGTTGTGTTGATGAGGTTTCTAACACGTGACGTGAAGCTGGAAGAACACAAACATCTCAGGATGAAGAAGAGGAGCCGGACTCCAGTTACGTGGTTGCCAGGAGCAACCATTGCACCTGTGATGTTTTAAAACTTGAACGTAGCCATGTGGATGTAGCCTTAAGCTGTGAACTGTGTGTGTGCATGTGTGTGTGTGTGTGTGTCAGTGTGAGCACTTTTCCTAACGAGTTAGTCGACTAGTTTCTGTTTTCATCGTGTTGCTGCGATCAATGCAGCAGTGTGGCAACGTGTGTGTTTATTTTGTATAGGTGTGGGTCAGTATGTTTGTTTACATGAGTTTAGTTGTTGTGCCGGTGTGGGTCAGTGCAGCAGTGTTTTAACGTGTGCGTTTAGTTGTACAGTTGTGGGTCAGTGTGTTAACGTGTGTGTTTCTGTCTTTGCAGGACGTGTGTGAAGCCGCTGCTCCGTCATGTTACATCGGAGGATTTATGTTTTATCTTTACTTCTTATTTTCTTGGTCTTTCTCTGGTTCGGGTTTTTCTCGCTCTGGGTGCGTTTGGTTTGGTGCGTGTGTGGCAGGTGGGCGGGGCTGTGTGGGCGGGGCTTGATGTTTTCCAGGCTGCTGGTTGGAGGGTTTAGCTGGTGTTAAGTTGTCTCTGGTTGTGTTGCTTCTGCTCTTGAACTGGTTTAATTTTACAAATCACATCTGTCCTGTTGATTCTTCAGATCTAATGAAGAAGCCATGTGATTTAGAAATAGTAATAAAGTCCTCAGCTGGGAATCGAACCTGCGTCACTGAGAAACTCACTGATCTATTTATTTTCGTCAAATTTTTTATTTTATTTCTTTGATTTACAAAGTAAACCCTCCTCTTCTCCTATGAACATTTAAATCATCACTTTGTGGTTTTTCCTCCATGTTTGTTCACATTTATCGTCCAAATCCAAATAATCAACCTTAATGAGTCAAATGTGATTTTAAAATCTTAGAATATGAAACAATATGAGCTGCAGAAAAGAGCAGGACATGATTCAAACAGGACTAATGACGTCTCAGATTCAACCTCCAACAGGATCAGAAATCAGAAGATGAGTTAGATGATGTTTAACTTGGATCCAACCCTGAACTGATATCATACTTCTTTAGTGTAATGTTTAAACATTTAAATTAAATTAACAAATGTTGTATTTTGATTGATCAGAGATACAGTTAACGTTTCTTTTAATTTGTTGTTAGAAGATTTTAAATTTGTAAAATTTGAAATGTGTTAAATATAAATTAAGATGTTATGAAAGTGATAAAATTATAATGATTTCATTAACTTGTTTTTACCGAATAAAACTTTCTGTTAAAATCCACATAAACTAAAGTCTCCAGCAGATTTATTTCAGATGAATATTATCAATAGAACCAGAGCTCGTTCACACCTGGTTGGGTTCAGAGCTTCAGTCTGAAGCTGAACATCAGGTGTGAACGGTTCCTCAGAATAGAAGAGGAGTTCTGGGTCTGGATCACACTGGACCTGGATCTGTTGGTTTGCAGTGAAAACACTTTGTTGTACAGTTTGGACCAATCACAGGAAGTAGAGACAGAATTAAACAGTAGAAGAAGAAGCAGTCTACACTTCCGGTGCTAAATTCACGTCAGACAAAATGGTTTATTCCCTAAATTACAATGTGAAACCAAAACTAACAGATCAAATGAAACATGGAACAAACTCATGAAGCTTCAGACCAAACGCTGGGACACAAAGACTCTGTGTCCTCCTGCTAGAGGACTCAGGCTCTCTGGGGACATGTCCTCCTGTGGACACTGAACAACAGCAGTAAAAGGATTCATAAACACACAAACAGAGACGACAACAATCCACTGCGATGCCGGAGAAGGTCTTTATCCTCTTTCTGGACAAATCTGAATGTGTTTACATTTGAACACACAGGTGATTGACTGATTCCAGATCCATCATGTTTGGCTTCATTAGGGAGAGAGAGCGTCCGTCCAAAGGCTTCAGACAAACCTGTGTTGTTAGGACTCTTGTTTTCTGTTCATTCATGGAAGAGACGACTTGTTTCATGTCAGAGCCTGAAATCCAGAACAGATTCTCTCCTTCGATCCGAGGTCTCAGGTGGAGCAGTGACGATACAATAATAAGTTTCCCTGTTGAACGGAGTGACCAGGAGATCCCAGATGTTCATGTTCTGATCAGTGAGGCTCCTCAGGTCCTGCTGCCTCCTCTTCTTCTGTCTCTGCTGCAGCAGCGATGAGTGATTCAGGTTGTTTCTCTCAGAGCAGAAACATCCTCAGAACTCGTGATCCCAGCTGCACCATCCACCATCACTTACTCTACACCAGGCTGTGAGTTTGAATCCCAGTGTGACCAGCTCTGACCTCCAGCTGCTCAGTGGCAGCAGTGAAGTCAGACTGCAGCCTGATTGTTCTTCTACACGCACATAGACTCTCTCTCTCTCTCTTTCTCTCTCTCTCTCTCTCTCTCTCTCTCTCTCTCTCTCTGTCTCTCTGTCTCTCTCTCTCTCTCTCTGTCTCTCTCTCTCTCTGTGTCTCTCTCTCTCTCTCTCTCTCTCTCTCTCTCTGTCTCTCTCTCTCTCTCTCTTTTCACCCTCTGGATCTTTGAGGCTTTGTCCACAAGACTACGTTTCAGTTTTCAAACTCACCACTGATCACTGATTGGTTCTTATGAGTCACATGACTCGACCGCCAGCTCTTTAGCTGCTGAATGACCTCTCCTGTAGCGCCACCTTCAGGTCAGACTTTACACTGTTTCTCAGGCTCTAGGAACTGATGTCGCTCCAGTTTGTTTAAATAAAGATTAATTTGTATTCACAGTTCTGACGGTTAATGAAATCCGAGTCTGAGGGAAAGTGGGTCGCTGCAGCCGAGTATAAATAGAAACTTCATTCAGGGATCAGCTGATGGCTGCAAGCCTCCACTGCTCTGAGACCAGTTCTTATACACACAGCACCCCCCCACAAACACCACAACACACACACAACACACACATAACACTGAACACAACACACACATAACACTGAACACACACAGCACCCCCCACAAACACACAACACACACATAACACTGAACACACACAGCACCCCCCCACAAACACCACGACACAACACACACACAACACACACATAACACTGAACACACACAGCACCCCCCACAAACACACAACACACACATAACACTGAACACACACAGCACCCCCCCACAAACACCACGACACATCACACACACAACACACACATAACACTGAACACACAGCTGCTTCTCCCCAGTCGTCCTGAGAACAGCAGGAGATTATTCACAGATCTGAGATCAGTGTGTTTGTGTAAATGATCTTAATCAAGGATGTGGCTCGGTTGTGTTTGATTTGTGACTCATGACGAGACAGAGGGGAGGTGCTGGTCTGAATGATGATGAGTGGAGTGTGTGTGTGTGCGTGTATGTGTGTGTGTGTGTACACTAACTGTATATTGAAGAGGTTCATTGTGTTTGTTCAAATTCATGTGTGTGGCTCAATAAGCTATGATAACAGAACAGTCGGCTGCAGCTCCTATAGACTCTGATTTGTGTGTGTGTGTGTGTTTGTGTGTGTGTGGTGCAGATTAGAGTCTCTGATTCCTGCATTTGATTACTGCTACACACAGACACACTCATCATGTGCGTATTGAGTGGATCACTCATGTTTGCTGAAAATGCGAATCCTCCCAGTCGGGTTGTTGTTTCAGGGACTCGTGTCTCCAGGAGCTCCACGAGTCCCTGAAGAGGAGATCTGAGGAGGTCCTTCATGTCCTGTCCTCGTGTCTTTGTGGACGTCAGCAGGTAACATGCCTGAGGGTGTGAGGAGGGTGTGGAACTCCTGGATGAGGCCCAAGGTTTATCCTGAAGGAGAATCCAGATGAAGATGAAGGAGGTGGTTCCTCAGCAAGAAACTGACTGAACACATCCACGAGAACATGAGCATCACAGTCATCACGAGTGGTGGAGAATACCAGGTGGAGGACTCAGTCCTTGATAGACTTGAAGAAAAGGTTCTCGTCTGTCTCCTACTTGACCTTCATATTCAGACAAGGTTTCAGGAAGTCATAAATTATGTTTCAGGGCGCCTGTCTCCATTGACTGAGGTGACTGAAGAAGTGGAAGAAGGTTTTGGATGTTGCTGGTGTTGAAGGTGGTTCCTGACCTGGAGCCAATGGAAGGAGATTCTTGACCCTTCACTATTTTCCTTGAGGAGATTCCTGGGATCCTTCATTGAGACCATTTAACTGATGGTCTTTTAAAATCCTCCAAGATGTTCATCCAAGAGGCTTCTTCAGATCTGAGTGATGGGAGAAGCTCAGGCATCTCAGGTTTCAGGACGGTTTCTCATCTATGACAGTGGAGACATGAGGTCTACATCTCTCATCCTTCACCTTCCATGATGTCTGTTCATCCTCCCTCAGGAGATGAACTCCCCTGCACACTGGACCTCAGGTGACTCCAGTGACTCTTCAACGCCTGTCGATACAACATCCAGGAGCAGGAACCACCAACATCTACATCCACTGAGTTCAATACCTGGATCAGTGAGAATGGCCTCCAGAGTTTGTGTTTCACAGATGAACAACTCAGCATCAGATCCTCCTCATGGTTCAGGTGAGAGGTGGAGCAGCCGGGGGGGGGCAGACACACACAGGAAGTGACCTGTTCCCTCTGCAGAGGTCATGTGATAATGTTTAAATCACCTGACGCGTCGTCAGCTCTGATCAACACAAACTCTCTTCATGTTTTCGTGTGAGTCAGCACTTCTTCACCAGAGAGGTTTGTGTTAGTTTCTTCATGTTAGTGAACCCGTGTTAGAAGCACCCCCAGTGAATCAGTGGAGGATCCTCTGCTGTTCACTCTGCTCCTGGATTCAGACTTCATACAGGAGCTCAGGAGGAGGAACTGAGTGTGATCCTCCAGAGAAGATCCAGAGAGCTGAGGAGCTCAGTGTGAAGCAGCTGCAGATGAAACTGAAGGATCATGTTTGTGGATTTATTCAACACAGCAGTTATGAATCTGTAAGAACAGGGTGAGCAGAGAGCGAGGAGGGAGAAGAGAATGTGATGGAGTAATAAAGATGGATGGGAGAGAGAGGGGAAACAGAGAGGGAGAAGGGGAGGAGGGGCGAGCCGCAGGAGGAGGAGAGAGAGGGAGAGAGAGAGAGAGTGTAATCAAGGTTGGAGTGTATAACAGAGCTGCTCATCCCTCACTGCCTCTGTATCAAGGCAGTCAGCACACACACACTCACACAAAGACACACACACACTCACACACACTAACACACACACAGACAGACACACACACACACACACATCCACACATGCACACAAATCTGGATATCGGACCGTTACAGCAAACCTAAACTGAGACGACACACACACATGGATTTATCTCTTGAGTGTGAAGACTGAAGTATGGACGATGCTGCCACCGGGTTCGTAAGCTCTCTAACTGTGTGTGTGTGTGTGTGTGTGTGTGTGTCTCTGTGTGTGTGTGTGTGTGTTCTGGTGGTTTCGTTGCTGCCTCAGCGTGAACAGCTGAGTTGTGTGTTTCTGTTTTTTCCTGTCAGTGTATTGAGTCCAGGTAGAGGTCACCTTTATGTCTGTGTGTGTCTGTTGGCTCCAAACACACACACACACACACAACCACTCAACAAAACAATGCAGCGTATCCCTTATGTGTAGAAATCTACACCCACCTGTTTCTCTGTGTGTGTGCGTGCGTGCGTGTGTGTGTGTTGATGACCAGTGCAGAGTGACTTAATTGGCGCCTCCCCAGGTTATGCTGCATCACTCATTCAGCCTCCTGGCACACAAACACACACACACACATAATCACACATATACTCACACACACTCACACCCACACACACACACATTGAATCTCTGTCTATGTGTATTTTTGAAACATTCTTCTCTGACTCGTTAGGCTAACCCTAACCCTTCAGCAGTTTGTCATGAAGCTCATTTCATATGTTCAGATGATGACAGCAGCAAGTCCAAGAATCTTTATCCAGATTTTATTATCCTTTAAAGAACACCATATGGAGAGGCGGTGGACTAGTGGCAGGAAGTTGGACTATGAGCAGAAAATCCAACGGTGGTCTCCGGTTCGAAAAATAAAAAACATACCTAGATGGACAACACCTGGACCTGTTCCCACCTGTCCAAGTGCCTACCCCACCCCATTGTCTAAGTGCCCCTGAGCAAGGCACCTTACTCCCCCAACACCTGCTCCCCGGGCGCCGTGCATGGCTGCCCACTGCTCTGTGTCCTCCTGTGTTCACCAGATGGGTCAAAGGCAGAGAAAAAATGTCCCCCCCTTGCATGTCGTGTGTGTGTGTGCATGTGTGTGGGACCAATAAATGTATCATCTATCTTCTTCTTATATGAAACAGCAAAATATTACAAAAATACATTTTGTCCAGACACCTTCTTGTACATTTAATGTCCTGATCACTAACCTAGTCAAGATCACGCTCTCCAGGTCATGCTCCTGCTCATGCTCCTGCTCTCGCTCCTACTCTCGCTCCTACTCATGTTCCTGCTCATGTTCCTGCTCATGCTCCTGGTCATGCTCCTACTCTCGCTCCTACTCTCATGCTGCTCCTACTCTCACTCCTGGTCATGCTCCTACTCTCGCTCTTACTCACGCTCCTACTCTCGCTCCTACTCTCACTCCTACTCTCGCTCTTACTCACGCTCCTGCTCACGCTCCTACTCTCGCTCCTACTCATGCTCCTACTCTCACTCCTGGTCATGCTCCTACTCTCACTCCTACTCTCGCTCCTACTCATGCTCCTACTCTCACTCCTGCTCACGCTCCTGCTCATGTTCCTGCTCATGCTCCTACTCTCGCTCCTACTCTCGCTCCTGCTCATGCTCCTACTCTCGCTCCTACTCATGTTCCTGCTCATGCTCCTGGTCATGCTCCTACTCTCACTCCTACTCGCTCTTACTCTCGCTCTTACTCTCGCTCCTACTCTCGCTCCTACTCTTGCTCTTACTCTCGCTCCTACTCTCGCTCTTACTCACGCTCCTGCTCACGCTCCTGGTCATGCTCCTACTCTCACTCCTACTCTCGCTCCTACTCTCGCTCCTACTCATGCTCCTACTCTCACTCCTGCTCTCGCTCCTGCTCTCGCTCCTACTCTCGCTCCTACTCATGCTCCTACTCTCACTCCTACTCTCGCTCCTACTCTCACTCCTACTCATGTTCCTACTCTCGCTCCTACTCATGTTCCTACTCTCACTCCTACTCATGTTCCTACTCTCGCTCCTACTCATGTTCCTACTCTCACTCCTACTCTCACTCCTACTCTCGCTCCTACTCTCACTCCTACTCATGTTCCTACTCTCGCTCCTACTCATGCTCCTACTCTCACTCCTACTCTCGCTCCTACTCTCACTCCTACTCATGCTCCTACTCTCACTCCTACTCTCGCTCCTACTCTCACTCCTGGTCATGCTCCTACTCTCACTCCTACTCTCGCTCCTACTCTCGCTCCTACTCTCGCTCCTGCTCATGCTCCTACTCTCGCTCCTACTCATGTTCCTGCTCATGCTCCTACTCTCGCTCCTACTCTCGCTCCTACTCTCGCTCCTGCTCATGCTCTACCTGCTCATGCTCCTACTCTCGCTCCTACTCTCGCTCTACTCTGTCACTGCTCCTACTCTCGCTCCTACTCTCGCTCCTACTCTCGCTCCTACTCTCGCTCCTACTCTCGCTCCTGGTCATGCTCCTACTCTCGCTCCTACTCTCGCTCCTACTCTCGCTCTGGTCATGCTCCTACTCTCGCTCCTACTCTCGCTCCTACTCTCGCTCTGGTCACGCTCCTACTCTCGCTCCTACTCTCACTCCTACTCTCGCTCCTACTCTCGCTCCTACTCTCGCTCGCTGCTCTACTCTCGCTCCTACTCTGCTCTGCTCCTGCTCATGCTCCTACTCTCGCTCTTACTCTCGCTCTTACTCTCGCTCCTACTCTCGCTCCTACTCTTGCTCTTACTCTCGCTCCTACTCTCGCTCTTACTCACGCTCTTACTCTCGCTCTTACTCTCGCTCCTACTCTCGCTCCTACTCTCGCTCCTACTCTCGCTCCTACTCTCGCTCCTACTCTCGCTCCTACTCTCGCTCCTGGTCATGCTCCTACTCTCGCTCCTACTCTCGCTCCTACTCTCGCTCTGGTCACGCTCCTACTCTCGCTCCTACTCTCGCTCCTACTCTCGCTCTGGTCACGCTCCTACTCTCGCTCCTACTCTCACTCCTACTCTTGCTCTTACTCACACTCCTGCTCTCGCTCCTACTCTCGCTCCTACTCTCGCTCCTACTCTCGCTCCTACTCTCGCTCCTGGTCATGCTCCTACTCTCGCTCCTGGTCACGCTCCTGGTCACGCTCCTGGTCATGCTCCTACTCTCGCTCCTACTCTCGCTCCTACTCTCGCTCCTACTCTCGCTCCTACTCTACTCTCGCTCCTACTCTCGCTCCTACTCGCTCACTCTCCTACTCTCGCTCTACTCTCGCTCCTACTCTCGCTCCTACTCTCGCTCTGGTCAGCTCACTCTCGCTCCTACTCCTACTCGCTCTGGTCACGCTCCTGGTCATGCTCCTGGTCATGCTCCTGGTCACGCTCCTGGTCACGCTCTTACTCTCACTCCTACTCTCGCTCCTACTCACACTCCTGCTCTTGCTCTCTCATTACCTGTGATGATCAACATGAATTTACAAACGTGCATAATGTAGGATTCAATGTGATCACATGATGACACATTGAATCCTGAGTGGTCAGCTGCTGTGTGACTCATCAAGATTTGTGAGGTAAACAAAGGCGTGTGAATCTGAATCAATCAATATCAGTGAGATCAGATCGACATGAAATGACAGAACAACTTTACAAAGATTTATTTAAATTGTACTTTGATAATTGAGTTTGGTCCATGTCCCATCTGCTAACATGGAGGAGGACTTAATGACCTTTACTGCAGCCAGCCACAAGGGGGCAAGCTTTTCTCTGCTGCCTTCAGTCGATTGTTATCTGGACCAGTTCGGGCTGTGGGGAGTGTGTGTGTGTGGTGTGTGTGTCTGTGTGTGTGTGTGTGTGTGTGTGTGTCTGTGTGTGTGTGTTGCAGCAGCAGGCTGAGCTACTGTTGCTGCAGTGACTTCCAGGAGCGACTGCAGCACTGCTTCAAACTGAGGGAGGAGACGCATCCTCTCCACCTCCTGCTCCTCCTCCTCTGTCCTTCACTCTGATTCTCTCTCTTTGCTCACAACCAGAAGGAGATCTGTAAACACTCTTTACAGTTTGTAAAGTTCCTCTCCAGTCTTTAATAAACCTTCTCGTCCTGAGGACATTTCTTCACTGTTTCCATCAAATACCTGGAGGTTTGATGTCGATCAGCTTTTCTGTGCTGCACAAACACACACACAGGTAAACAAACACACACAGGTAAACAAACACACACAGGTAAACCACAGCTCCTGACCCTGCAGGCCACATCAACGTGACACTCACAGTTACACACTGTGTCACATCAGCACTAAATATTAAATGTATGTGTCACTGGCGGCTCGACGATGCTGAGGTGTGTGCGTGTGCGTGTGCGTGTCTGTGTCTGAGATAAGTAACTGTGATTAGCTTGTCTCACCTTGTTCTTCTGTGCAGATACACACACACACACACACACACACACACACACGTTTACTCCATGTCCCTGTTCAACATTCTCTAAATCACTCAGATTTGATTGATTTGCTGTCGTCTCGACACTCGTTGGTTTCACTTCATTACTTTGACAATTGGCTCGTTGAAATCACGAGGGAGGGGCTGAGCCGACTGTTACTCAGTTTGAGTGATGTAATGAAAACACAGAGTCAGACACCGGGTTATTATTATTATATTATTATTATTATTATTATTATTATTATTATTATTACCGGTAGATTCACAAATTAAAATCCATTTGAAAACTAACGAGAACCCAGAGAACGATCGGGACGCTCTGAGGAGACACGACCCCCCCCCGCCCGACAGACACAAATAAAACAGGAGACACAAACCCTACAAACAGGAAGGTCTGTCTGTCTGTGTGTGTGCGTGTGCGTGTGCGTGTGCGTGTGTGTGTGTTTCAGCATCTACTCAATCTGCACATTACCAGCTTCTACTAGAACATGGTGATTCACTCTAACACACACACACGCACACACACACAGACATTGCTGGAGGGAAGCTACTTTCTCTGCCGTTGTATTCACGAAATGTGTGTGTGTGTGTGTGTGTGTGTGTGTGTGTGTGTGTGCTGATTTACTTGGACAACTCACCTTGCTCGCAGCACATAAACACACTGCAGGGTTTTCTAGAATGACAGTGTTCATCAGTGTGTGACAGATGGACCCACTGCTGTCAACACACTGCAGGGTGTGTGTGTGTGTGTGTGTGTGTGTGTGTGTGTGTGTGTGTTGCATTCATATGCCTCTACGCTGCAGTCTTACCTGGAGTAACATTATATTTAGTGGATGACCTCTAATCCAGATGTTGTGGCCCTCTTTACACAAAGGGAACAAGAGGATTATTGTGTGTGTGTGTCTGTCTCCCTGCATGAGGACGATCACACTCAACACAAAGTGTCAGTCACATGATTTATTGTCTCACGTCTTCTCTCGTCCTGCAGAAGCTTCAAGGTGAAGTTGATCCTCAAACTGACTCCAGATCAGCTGCTGCTCTGAAACACGCTTCAAACACTTTCATGTGAACTAAACAGATCAGAAACATGGTCGAGGTGTAAGACGTCTTCAGAAACAGGAAGTGTAACTATCAGTGTGTCCTCCTCGTCCTTCACCACTGAGTGTTACCATAATACATTAATATCTGAAGGACACACACAAGAGACAAGGATTTATAACACATTAGTAAATATATTTACACACACCTATCAGAAGAGAACTATTACACCTCATTAAGTGTGTGCAGGTTTTGTGAAACACACAAAAATATGACAACACACTACATTACATTTCATTGAGCTGAGGCTTTTATGCAAAGCGACTCACAACAAGTGGATCAACAACGAGGAACAAACCAGAGCAACACAATCAAGTCCGTACGATTTGCTTCAGGAAAGCTCAGCTACAAAGTGCAGCATGTGAGTGTTGTGTTGTTCATCAGGTTGTGTTTGTTTATCCGAGCTGTGGTCTGAAGAGATGTGTCCTCAGTCTGGAGGACGAGGTGTGGACTTCCTGTCCTCATGTCCATGTGGAGCTGGTTCCACCGTTAAGGAGCCAGGACAGGAAACAGTCTTGATGTTGTTGAGTGACAGGTGTCCCTCGCAGGGAGGGAGCAGCTGATTGGCCGATGCAGAGCGGAGTGGGGTGGGGCGGGGCTGTAAAGTGTGACCATGTCCTAGATGTGGACTGGACCCGATCCGGTCACGGTACCAAGGTCTAGGGTTATGAAGCGAAACCCGTCTCCACTTCTTCAGAACTGAAGCCAAAATATCAAATACTGCCATCTTGTGGTGATGACATCATTTCGGTCTGTGCAGCAGTGATCGAGTGGAGCCTTGATATAGAGGCCCCGCCCACACACATGCTCGACCAATCAGGAGTCGGTTTCAGCTGAGAAACTCTGACAGGAACTTGACCAAACGTCCGTGAGATGAGAACGTGTGGAAGTGAATCTGAGTTTCTCCGGGTTCAGCTGATCCTCTTTGTCGTGTTTGTTCAGTGACTGAAGCCGACTCGACTCTTTGTGTTTGACAGTTCTTACTGAACAAAGTGATGGATTCTCTGTTTGAAGCTACTTTATATTTAACTCACGGTTTATTTCACAGACGATTCAACAGTATTAAGTTTGACACTGAATTTAATCCTCCACCTCTCACTCTTCTTATTTAATTATCTGCATCTCTGAATCCTTGTTTTCATCCAACTCCTCTCTCCTCCTTCCAAGTCTTCTCTTATATACTGATCTTCCTCCTCCTCCTCCTCCTCCTCCTCCTCTTCCTCCTCCTCCTCCTCCTCCTCCTCCTCCTCCTCCTCCTCCTCCTCCTCCTCCTCTGTCCTACCTGGAGTCAGTTTTCATTTATTTACATTTTTTCCATTTTTTTACCTGTTTTCTGCTCGGTTTACTCAGAAGGAAAAACCAAGTAAAAAAGTTCCTGCTGAGAGCTTTTGTTTTTGAAATGTTTCGCTCTCCACCTGACGTTTCCTCTTCCTCTTCCTCTTCCTCTTCCTCTTCCTCTTCCTGTGGCTGCTGCAGAGCGCTGGTGTGAGCGTTACGGAGACCTGCAGGGGGAGCTGTTGTGCGTGGAGGTGGAGAAGGAGCGTCAGGGTCTGGGTCTCAGTCTGGCAGGAAACAGGGATCGCTCCCTCCTCAGCATCTTCGTGGTCGGACTCAGTCCTGGAGGAGCGGCGGCTCGAGACGGACGCATCCGGGTGGGAGACGAGCTGCTGGAGGTGAGAATCATCCTCACAGGGTCACCTGCTGTATGACATCATGTCACCTCCCAGATCATGTGACATGACGTCACGTGACGAACATGAGATAAACAACACAGCATCATCAGTAAACAAGTAACCATGTGTCAGAGAGAGAGAGAGAGAGGCTGGTCATTTTCTCAATTTGTTTCTCTGCCTCGCTCGCCCCTTCTCCTCATCACAGCTGTGTCAGAGACGCCAGGAGAAATAGATTCTGAGGAACAAACACACAACACACAGTACAACACGTACACACTGTACACACACACACACACGTGAGTCTGGTGGAATCAGTGACTTTAAAGTGAGGATCTTTCACTCTCACTGATTTTGGTGATTTCTGCTGATTTATTTGTGTAAATAAAGAAACATTCTCTGTTTTTTTCTGGCAGATCAACAACCAGATTCTTTATGGGCGGAGTCACCAGAACGCGTCGGCCATCATTAAGAGCGCCGGCTCCAAGGTGAAACTCATCCTGCTCAGGTAGGACAGCAAGGCATGCTGGGAACTCAGAGCAAACACCTGCATCTGTGTAAAGTGTCGTCGGTTTGTCTGAGCTCGTGAACAAGAAGACGTCTGAGACAGTTTCTCATTGGTTCACAATGTGAGGCAGTCAAGGTTGTTTCTTTATTTACAGTCTGTTAGCACGTTAGCACGTTAGCTCCTCACAGAACCACTGCTAAGGGCTTATGTGTTAGCAGCTAGTTGTGGCTGTTTAGCCAACGGCTGTGTTTATTAACAAGGTAACTTGAATCTGGAAAGAGTCTTTACAGATGTTTTTACTCGAGTATGGACCATGTCCAGTTTGGATCAGGTCTCTTCAGGACCTCAGACAGACCTGGTTTCACTCTTTGTTCTTCTTCACTCCCTCATTAGTTCTGTCGCTCTTCCACATGAGCCTTGAACAGGTTGAACCCGAGTCCCAGGGAGAAGGACGTGAGAGCTGGTGTCTGGTTGTCCCTCCGTCAGTGGAGCAGGAGACCTGCGGCTGCTCTGATTGGCTCAGGCCGGTGGGGGGGGAGTTCAGCCAGATGACAGAATCTCGTTAGAGTCGTGTCCACAGGCCGCAGCTGATGATTTATCTCTGGGTAAAGGTCGCCACGGCAATGAGCGATGGGATGTCGACAGGGCCCGGGCCTCCCGACACATCGCCATGGAAACGGGAACGGTTTCGCCCTGCGGGTCGAACCATCTCGATCCGGGCACGTCTGATTTACTTTCTCATGAATGAATCAGACTGAAGAAACGTTTCTTTGAAAGAAAATCTTTTTATTTAACTCGACTTCGATGGAAAAACTCGACAGTGAAACCAGAACATGACAAAGAGAAATGAAATCAAGAAACGTTTGTGATTCCTCAGTGAAGTCAAATCATCAGAGCTGTGGATTATAGTTATAGATCAGTTGTTTCATGTTGTCGCCTGTTGGTGGCGTCGTTTCCTCTGTAATCTGACTTCCTCCACATTGACCTGTTGACCTTGAACTCACTGGTGATCTGAGGTTCATCAGAAACTGAATTTAATTCACAGCAGAAAGAATCTCTAACGTCCAGAGTATCCGGTGGTTTGTGTCGTAGCTTCTTGTGACTCACGACAAACCTCCTGCTGTGTTGTGTGTCTAAGTCAGTGTGTTTGTGGTTTTGTCAGTTGTGTAATTGCAATTAATTAATTGTGTAATTAATTATCCCCCCCCCCGTAGAAATGAAGATGCTATAAACCAGATGGCTGTTCCCCCGTTCCCTCCTCCCCCTCCACCCCCTGTGCTCAGCCCCGAGGTAAAGACACACACACCTGAACACACACACACATACATACAGAGACACACACACAGATACACACACAAGGCCAGAAGTATGTGGACACCATTGACCACAGTTCAGCAACTTTAATGTGAATATTGTTAAATCAACACTGTAACTTCCACTGAGCAACATCGCCCTCTGCAGGGCGTCTCTCCAGCTGCCCCTGGTGGCCCCGCCCCCTCAGATGGGCCGTGCCCCCCCGACAGCCTGCCGCTCCACCCACCACCATCCTCCTCCTCCTCTTCATCGTCTGAGACAGCGGTGAACCACACTCACCTGTGTGGTGAAGCTGAGGTGGTCACAGGGACGGACCCGTCGGCACCGGACCAGACGAGCGATGAGGCCGAACGCAGCCACAGGACCAGAGGCAGCGTGAGCGCCCCCCAGAGTCTGAGAGAGGATGACCCCCTCAGAAAGGTGCTGCCCTCGTCCGTCTGCTCGTTAATGAACTGTTACCTCAGAGGATCCTGATTGGTCCGAACCATTGACCGTAAATAACGATGGATGACATCACAGCTCCCAAAAGTGAAGCCGAATCATCTGGTCGCCCCCTGGTGGCTGGCTGCAGTATAAGTCATAATTTGAATCGTGGATATTCTACCGAGAGATGCGTCGTCCGTCTTTATTTCCAGTCAACGCTCCGAACCCAAACTGATTTGATCTGGTTCACCACACAACGTGGACTGGTGACACGTTGACACGTGTCTGTGTGTGTGCGTGTGTGTGTGTCTGTGTGTGTGTGTGTGTCTGTGTGTGTGTGTGTGTGTGTGTGTGTGTGTCTGTGTGTCTGTGTGTCTGTGTGTCTGTGTGTCTGTGTCTGTGTGTGTGTGTGGGTTTGTCATGCAGAGACAAAAGGAGTCCTCAGTAAACGAGCTGCAGGCTCCCCGGGCGTTGCTGGAGCAGCAGGTAACAACAGAATCAGAAATCACGTTCATCCTCAATCATTTGACGATTTTATATTTTTTTATGTCAAAATTGACTGAAATGCTCAATATAGTGTGATAATTAAAGATATTAAAATATCAAATATTTGTCTTTTACTCAGACTTTGGAGGCGTCTTTAAAAACATAAACAATAACTCTGATTGTTTTTTCTGATCAGAAACTGAAGCTGAGTTTAGTTTAGGAAAATCTGGGGATTTCACGTTTGTGAAACCATTAACTCCCCCGATCTATCAGGAAAAAGATAGTTCCACATTTAATTTATTTAATCTTTATTTGTGTGTGTGTGTGTGTGTATATGGTGTGTCTGTCTGTCTGTGTGTGTGTGTGTGTGTGTGTGTGTGTGTGTGTGTGTGTGTGTGTGTGTGTGTGTGTGTGTGTGTGTGTGTGTGTGTGTGTGTGTGTGTGTGAGTGTGTGTGTGTGTGTGTGTGTGTGTGTGTGTGTGTGTGTGTGTGTGTGGTGTGTGTGTGTGTGTGTGTGTGTGTGTGTGTGTGTGTGTGGTGTGTGTGTGTGTGTGTGTGTGTGTGTGTGTGTGTGTGTGTGGTGTGTGTGTGTGTGTGTGTGTGTGTGTGTGTGTGTGTGTGTGTGTGTGTGTGTGTGTGTGTGGTGTGTGTGTCCAGTCCTGCAGGTCGTTCAGCAGCTCCAGTAAACAGACAGCAGCTGCTCCTCTGATCAGCCCACTGCAGACTGTTAACAGAGGTACACACACACTGTGATGATGATGATGATGATGAAGAACATTATAGATTTATGTAATAAAGAATGTTCCACCTCAGACCCGTCGTGCTGTGCCGTGGTGCCTGGTCAGGAAATGATGTTGGAAATCTGTAAAGGTCGATCGGGACTTGGACTGAGTATAGTGGGAGGAAGAGACACACAGCTGGTAACACACACACACACAGATGGTAACACACAGACACACACACACACAGACACAAACATCCAACACTCTGCTTCATGTTTTTCTATCTCCCTCTCTCTCTCTCTCTCTCTCTCTCTCTCTCTCTCTCTCTCTCTCTCTCTCTCTCTCTCTCTCTCTCTCTCTCTCTCTCTCTCTCCACCAGGATGCCATAGTGATCCATGAGGTGTATGAGGAAGGAGCCGCAGCCAGAGACGGTCGCCTGTGGGCCGGAGACCAGATACTGGAGGTGACTGATCATCTTCATCTTCATCTTCATCTCCCTGTTGTGCTCAGATTAGTGGAGTTTGGTTTAAACCTCTCACAGTGGACATCACACACATTCCATCACTGGAGGTTTTCTGAACCGACAGTAAATCAAATAATCCTTCAGCTTCATGTGAGATCATCTCAGTGAAGCTTGTCCTCCAGCTTCTTCTTCACGTCGCCTGAGAGACGTTTATCACAAATCAACCTGTGACCCTGAAGTAGAACCACTACAGTCACTCAAACACTATGTCTCCCCCTGCTGGACAGACACTGATGATCCAGTCTCCTCTGTGTGTGTGTGTGTGTGTGTGTGTCTGTGTGTGTGCTCTCAGGTGAACGGGGTGGACCTCCGGGGAGCGTCCCACGAGGAGGCGATCGCCGCCCTGCGTCAGACGCCGGCCTCGGTCTGTCTCACGGTGCTGAGGGACGAGGCCCGGGACCGGGACGAGGACAAGCTGGACCTGTTCCAGGTGGAGCTGCAGAAGAGGAGCGGCCGAGGACTGGGACTCAGCATCGTGGGGAAGAGGTCCGCCTTGAAACCAGTATCACCAGCACCACCTGCAGGACACTGGATGTAATGTGTGTGTGTGTGTGTCTGTGTGTGTGTGTGTGTCAGGAGTGGCAGTGGTGTGTTTATCTCTGAGGTGGTCAGAGGGGGCGTGGCTCAGCTGGACGGTCGTTTGATGCAGGGAGATCAGATCACGTCAGTGAACGGAGACGACACGAGACACGCCTCCCAGGAAACTGTGGCCGCCATCCTGAAGGTAGCACACACACACACACACACACACACACACACACACACACACACACACACATACACACACACTGATCAAAACCTGCTGTAACACAAATAACTGTTTTCCACAAAGAGGCTCAAATATAATCTGTCCAGTAACCGAGTCAGAGGTGTGTGTGTGTCTGTGTGTTTGTGTGTGTCTGTGTGTGTGTGTGTGTGTCTGTGTGTGTCTGTGTGTGTCTGTGTGTGTCTGTGTGTGTGTCTTGCAGTGTGCTCGGGGTCCGGTCCTGTTGGAGCTCGGTCGACTCAAAGCTGCATCCTGGATCTCATCCAGACGTAACTCACAGGGAAGTCAGGTGAGTGTGAGTGTGTATGTGTGTGTGTGTGTGTGTGTGTTAGTCTGAGTGTGAGTGTGTTTTTCCACCCATCAGTTACCTGATCACTCACATTGTATTTGTGTAGCCCATATTCCCAGTTTGTCTCATCGTCGACCTGAACACAACCTGTGACGTTGATCATGTGATCTCTGTTTCTCTAAGATGAGTCGTGTGAGTGGAGGCAGCTCAGGTGTCGTAGCTCCGCCCCTCACACAGCCCCCAGCCTCATCTGACCCCCCCGCCTCCAACCCTCCGGCCGTGACCTCCGCCGTGACCTCATCCGTGACCTCCTCCGTGACCTCCTCCGTGACCTCCTCCGTGACCCTGCTCCTCAACAACAACGTCACGTCCACCTCTGACATCACTTCCTCCTCTGCCAACAACACAGGTAGAGACCCACAGAATAACCTGAACACAACCTGAACACAACCTGAACACAACCTGAACACAACCTGAACACAACCTGAACACAACCTGAACACAACCTGAACACAACCTGAACACAACCTGAACACAACCTGAACACAAACAGAACACAACCTGAACACAACCAGAACACAACCTGAACACAACCTGAACACAACCAGAACACAACCTGAACACAACCTGAACACAAACAGAACACAACCTGAACACAACCTGAACACAACCAGAACACAACCTGAACACAACCAGAACACAACCTGAACACAACCAGAACACAACCAGAACACAACCTGAACACAACCTGAACACAACCTGAACACAACCAGAACACAACCTGAACACAACCAGAACACAACCTGAACACAACCAGAACACAACCTGAACACAACCAGAACACAACCAGAACACAACCTGAACACAACCTGAACACAACCAGAACACAACCTGAACACAACCTGAACACAACCTGAACACAACCAGAACACAACCAGAACACAACCTGAACACAAACAGAACACAACCTGAACACAACCTGAACACAACCAGAACACAACCTGAACACAACCTGAACACAACCTGAACACAACCTGAACACAACCAGAACACAACCAGAACACAACCTGAACACAAACAGAACACAACCTGAACACAACCTGAACACAACCTGAACACAACCAGAACACAACCAGAACACAACCTGAACACAACTTGAACACAAACTGAACACAACCTGAACACAACCTGAACACAACAACAGATATTGTTAGTTCAGTGTCAGTTGTTATTTCTCACTGAACTAGATAAATATTGACGGGCCTAATTTATCTCTTGTGTGTGTGTGTGTGTGTGTTTGTGTAGACGCAGGCTCCCGCACAGTGACTATCACACGGGTAAATTCCTCTCACACACGTTTCCCCTCTCACTGGACTCTTTGACCTTTGACCTCTGTTCTCATGGTGTCTGCTCGTATGTTGAGAATCTCTCTCTCCCCCTCCCCCTCCTCTCTCAGGGCGTCAGTGACTCCCTCGGGGTGAGTGTAGCGGGGGGGAAGGGGAGCCCGCTGGGCGACATCCCCATCTTCATCGCTATGATTCAGGCCAATGGAGTCTGCGCCAAGTCGCATCAACTCAAGGTACAGGAAGTGATGTCATACAAAATAAATAATACATTTTATTTAAAGGCAACTTTTCAAACAACAATGGAGACTTTGTGTGTGTGTGTGTGTGTGTGTGTGTGTGTGTGTGTGTGTGTGTGTGTGTGTGTGTGTGTGTGTGTGTGTGTGTGTGTGTGTGTGTGTGTGTGTGTGTGTGTGTGTGTGTGTGTGTGTGTGTGTGTGTGTGTGTGTGTGTGTGTGTGTGTGTGTGTGTGTGTGTGTGTGTGTGTGTGTGTGTGTGTGTGTGTGTGTGTGTGTGTGTGTGTGTGTGTGTGTGTGTGTGTGTGTGTTCAGGTCGGAGACAGGATCGTCAGTATCAACAGTCAGTCTGTGGAAGGTCTGTCACACAGTGAGGTCGTCACCATGCTGAAGAACAGCTACGGAGACATCAACATGCAGGTAACACACACAGACACACACACAGACACACACACTGACACAGACACACACACACAGACTGACATAACGTTCACAGCATAAACTAGAAGTTCTGTATATTTAAGCTGCAGGAGAAAATAAACAGAAACAAGTTTCATGAATTGTTCTTAACGTGTGTGTGTGTGTGTGTGTGCGTGTCCGGGCGTGTGCGTGCGTGTGTGCCTGTGTGTGTGTGTGTCTGTGTGTCTGTGTGTGTGTCTGTGTGTCAGGTGGTGGCAGACACCAACATCAGTGCCATCGCCACTCAGGTGGAGAGTTTGTCCGGCAGCTTTAGTCTGACAGACAACATTGACACACACACAGCAGAACCAGAGTGAGTACACACAACCACACGCAAACACGCACACAGTGTGTGTCGACAGATTTCATGAATGTGCCTGCCCCCCCCTCCCCCCCCCCTAGAGGTCCGCGGCCCCACAGCATCAGTCTGGAGAAAGGCTCTGAAGGACTCGGCTTCAGCATCGTGGGAGGCTTCGGGAGTCCACACGGGGACCTGCCCATCTACGTCAAGACCGTGTTCAGCAAGGTCAGAACCAGGCTAACACTTCCACCTGATCCCAGTCTCTAAGCTAAGCTACGCTAGCTCAGCTCAATACCAAATGCAGAGGATTACAAGACTTTATCTCAGATATTCAGAATAATAGAAGAAGAAGAAAGAAATGTCCGTGATCGACCCTCAGGAACTCTTCAAGCTAAGTGTGAGTCTGTTGTTTGACATCGTTAATCCTTGTTGTCTTTGAGTCCTGGTTGAACCGGTGAGTCCGGTGGGTCCGGTGACTCCGGTTAGTGAGGTGAGTCCGGTGTGTGCGGTGAGTCCGGTGAGTCCGGTGAGTCCGGTGAGTCCGGTGACTCCGGTTAGTGAGGTGAGTCCGGTGAGTCCGGTCAGTCCGGTCAGTCCGGTGAGTCCGGTGACTCCGGTTAGTGAGGTGAGTCCGGTGAGTCCGGTGAGTGAGGTGAGTGAGGTGAGTCCGGTCAGTCCGGTGACTCCGGTTAGTGAGGTGAGTCCGGTCAGTCCGGTGAGTCCGGTGAGTCCGGTGAGTCCGGTCAGTCCGGTCACTCCGGTTAGTGAGGTGAGTCCGGTGAGTCCGGTGAGTCCGGTGAGTGAGGTGAGTCCAGTCAGTCTGGTGACTCCGGTTAGTGAGGTGAGTCCGGTGAGTCCGGTCAGTCCGGTGAGTCCGGTGAGTCCGGTGAGTCCGGTCAGTCCGGTGACTCCGGTTAGTGAGGTGAGTCCGGTGAGTCCGGTGAGTCCGGTCAGTCCGGTGACTCCGGTTAGTGAGGTGAGTCCGGTGAGTCCGGTGAGTCCGGTGACTCCGGTTAGTGAGGTGAGTCCGGTGAGTCCGGTGAGTCCGGTTAGTGAGGTGAGTCCGGTGAGTCCGGTGAGTCCGGTGAGTCCGGTTAGTGAGGTGAGTCCGGTGAGTCCGGTGAGTCCGGTGAGTCCGGTCAGTCTGGTGACTCCGGTTAGTGAGGTGAGTCCGGTGAGTCCGGTCAGTCCGGTGACTCCGGTTAGTGAGGTGAGTCCGGTGAGTCCGGTGGGTGTTTCAGGAATCTGAGCGAACCTGATTCTGTTCCACAGGTCTGAGTCTCGTCCGTGTGGTTCTGACCCGGGACTCACTCCGAGCTGAACGAGTCGTTTCTATCTTAACATCATGTGCTCTGCTCTGTAGCACTCACTGTTGCTATGGCGATGTGTTTTAATCGGGGCGAACAGAAAGGAAACGATGCCGCCCACGTTCTCTTCCTGATTGGCTCTTATCAGTCACATGACTGGACTACCAGCGGGGAACAAACAGCTGATCTCCTTTCAGCCACATGGGGGCAGTAGAGTGGTCTTAACCATGTAACTGTGTGGGCGTGTGTTTCAGGGAGCGGCGGCGGTGGACGGGCGTCTGAAACGAGGCGACCAGATCCTGTCGGTGAACGGAGAGAGTCTCCAGGGGGCGACACACGAGCAGGCCGTCGCCATCTTGAAGAAACAGAGAGGAAGTGTCACACTGGACATCCTGTCATAACACACAGCTCCTCCTATCGCTGTGAGGACACTCATCCACATTATGCATCTTCCTGCACTGACACTTTCCCCAGATTCAAACCTGAAACTGACAGACAGAGACACACACACACACTCACACACACACACACACACACACACAGGGCTCAGGGCCTCATGTAGCATCTCCTGCTCGTTGACAGAGACGTTCATGAACTGGAGACTAAAGGGAAACGCTGCTGCACACGTTAGCTTAGCATCTGCTCTGTGTAAAGACTGGTTAGCTGTTAGCATGGAGTTATTAGTGTAAATGTGGAATCATCTGGAACATGTGGAGCGTCACATGACCTCGGACAGAGGAACCCTCCGTGTGTCGTGTGTCCTGCTGCGTTCACGTGTTTCCTGTTTGTTAACGAACCATCAGCCACTTTGTGCAGTTTGCCTGTTCATTGCTGAACTCAGATCAAAACTGTGCCAGATTTATGCTTGTTTAATAAAATCATGTATTGATAAGTTATAGATCAGTTATTGTTACTGAGAAGCCGCTCTGTGTTTCCAGGAGGTTACAGTTTGACCTCTGACCTTCTGCTGCAGGACTGATCGGTTATAGAATCTGTTATTGATGATTTATAGATAACAGCAGGTAACTTTATTAACATCTTACTAACATGTATAACGTCTTGAGCTTTATCAGAAAGTGATTTTATTCATGTTAGGGTTGTACGACATCAAAATGTGTTTTATGATCTCGACTATTAAAAGAGAAAGTGAAGTGACAACAGAATCAGAATCAATCACAGATTTAATAGAACTGATCAGATAAATGTTCATATCGATAAACGTCTGCAGATGTTAATTGAAGTTTTTCAGATTTTAAATGAAGTTCGATGCAGAGGTCCTGCAGCTGAAGGTCAGAGGTCAAACTGTCAATCAGAGACGTCTCCTGAGACGACGCGTCCACAGGAGAGAGCTTCTTCTAATGACTAATAACTGATCACTAAATGGTTGATGGGTCTTTAACGATCCATCATTTACAGCTGATAAACTTTAGAATTAAAGCGTCTCCCCTGTGATGCTCAGGGTGTGACATCACTGCAGGGGCGTGGCCACAGGTGTCCCACTTCTGCCGATCGTCTGATACATAAGTTGTAATTTTTATTTCAGTGAAAATTAAATTTCCATAAACTTGTTATTATATCATTGTTATTCAGTCATGAACTTAATATAATATAAAATAAACTACTGATGAGACTCAGGACTCGGTCGCCATGGAGACGCATTGTCGAGACGACATTTAATGAAAGACTTGTGTTCTACTTCAGACTTTAGCTTAGCTTAGCACAAACAATAGAAGCAGAGGGAAAGTGTTAGCATTAAAACTCCACTCATGGAAATTTAAAACTTTAAGATTTGTTTGTTTCCTGGTTTCAGAGGAAACTGACATGAAGTAAATTAAAGTAAAATTACTGATGGAAAGTTCGAGGCTCTCGTATGAAACGATTCACGTGATCCTGTAAAATTCAAAACCTTCAAATGTCACAGTAAACTGATAATCTGATGTTTTGTAATTGTGTTGAAGAGATTCACTGAGACTTTATGCTTAAATATGGAAATGACTCTTTAAAGAACACAAATCTGAGCTCTGGATAAAACCAGGTTCAAACTTCTTGTTTCATATGTTGGACTAAAGGTTTGTACAGAAAACACATTTTGTGACTGAAATAAAAATGCAAATGAGATTGTGAACGACACATGAACAAACCTTCAGAATAAAACCCTTCAGAATAAAAGTCAGACAGTGAAACTATGATTTACATCTTAGACACAAACTGAAATGTGTATTTTATATTATTTGGTCTGACAGAAAAACACAGAAGTTGTGCTTTAACCTTTTGTTTCCATCTCTGCTGTCCGACTTCAAACTGATTATAATTTAAACTTAATGATATGAATTTAAGATCAGATCAGATTTTTGTTCAGACTGAGAAAAGAGGATTTGTTTATTTGTAACTACCTGTTTTATTGACATGAACCTTTTTATTTTAATCTTTTTGTGTCTTAATTGAAATTAGATTTTCTTTCTCTGTTGAATCTCAGTAGAAAACCTGCAGAAGTTTAACGTCTTATTTCTTCATCCTTTACTTCAAACATGGGATTAAAACTCTATATTTTAATGAATCTTTCATCGTCATGAATAAAGACGTGACTTCACTTCACTAAACACACATTGTAAATAACCACTTTTATATTTATATTAAAAACGACTTGAAGCATCGTGTTAAATAATTTACAGTCCGGTTCTTATTCCTCTGATGATTAATGAGCTGACACTGCACTTTGCCACTTAATCATTTATTAGTCAGCACAAAGATCACATGACGGATCACATGACGGATCACATGACGGATCACATGACGGATCACAGAGTAAACAGTGAGTAAACATGAAAAACTCAGACTTGCATTTTATATGAAACATTTCATTTAGGGAAACGAGGGATGAAATCAAATCACAGATTCTTCACAGGAACGTGTTGTTTTATATAATATTTAATATATAATGTCCTAAAGACAATATGTGTTTTCTATTTACGAGTCGTGAAGAGGACGTTAGGAGAACCAATAGGATCGTTGAGGTTGGTCACATGGGAGTAACTTTGTCATCACAGCTGTCGATCTCCAGGAAGTCGAGCACGTTGACGTCTTTGCTCCTGATTGAAAAACAGAAACATTAATATTAAAACTTTAAAATAAACTCAGAAGAATAGAGATGAAAAGGGAACATTTTTATGACATTTTCATCACTTATTATATTTCATATATTTAATTCTACAATACTTTATTTCTATACAATACATGTTATTTCTTCATATACTAAGATATTTTGTGATATGATTTTTATAAAATGTTACTGTTACATAAGGTTTCTTATTTATGTTTTCCAACTGTTTCTTGAGAGGTGTTATATTTTATATATATACTATATTTAATTTTTGTCATCAAAATATACAATTTCACTACAACTGATATTTTCCACCGGGACTAGATTTGATGACTTTATATCTGATCAGTTGTAAGAAAACCAGTTTTCTTCCCAGTGTGATTAAACCCCAGATTGTTTCCATGGTGACAGCTTGTCCTGGGCAGTGATTGGTTGAGAGCGTGTTGGACGCACCTGACCACGTCCCGGCTCGGGTCACACGCCCCCCCGTTGGTCAGGACCAGGTTCGATTCCCTCTCAGACTTCGAACCCCTGGACTTTTCAAACCAGGCCTTCTTCACCAGCAGCGCCACGAACGACAGGAAGAGGAAGCCAGCGACCGCCAGGAGGCCGGTGAGCCACTGAGGCAGGAGGCGCTCGTCAGGCCGCTTCTGACCTGAAAGGGTCAGAGGTCAGAGGTCAGAGGTCGTCCTGACTCAGCTGCTCGTCTGGTGGGCAGTGAGCTGATGCTGCCATGTGATTGGCTGATTGCTATTTGTGTTAACAAGCAATTCAACAGTTCTGCATAATAAAGCTGCCACTGAGTGTGTAGATATAGATAGATAGATAGATAGATAGATAGATAGATAGATAGATAGATGGATGGATAGATAGATAGATAGATAGAGAGAGAGATAGATAGATAGATAGATAGATAGATAGATAGATAGATAGATAGATAGATAGATAGATGGATGGATGGATAGATGGATAGATAGATAGATAGATAGATATATAGATATACAGATATATAGATATACAGATAGATAGATGGATAGATAGATAGATAGATAGATAGATAGATAGTAATAGATAGATAGATAGATATATAGATATATAGATATACAGATAGATAGATAGATAGATAGATAGATAGATAGATAGATATACAGATATATAGATATACAGATAGATAGATAGATAGTTAACATGTTATTTCCAGCTGTCAGTCACTGATGTGTTTTCAGAGGATTAACTACAGACAACCTATGAGTGGATTCACTCCCTCAGTCTCTACCTGTCTGTGCCGTCGCGGCTCCGACGATCAGCAACAAGCAGGAAATCCTCTGTGACACTTTGTCCATGATCGACTCTTTACTGCGTCTGGAGAGAAGAAGTCCTGAAGCCTTGAGGAGTCCTACTGAAGTTCAACGTTTGATCTGAACCTGAGAGTGAAGCTGCAGCAGAGAGAAGCCCAGAGTTTCAGGTGTTTTCAGGTGGATCAGTAAACTTCTGTTAATGTTTAACTCCGATTCTCAGGAAGAGAATGTATTTGTCCCAGTTTATGATTCAGGTGAACAAACATCACGTTGGTGGAGGGAAACACCTGATTCATCTTTAACCCTCCAAACAGCAGCTGGGTTTTATTATTCATTTAAGATCAGAGTTTTCTCCCCTGAGTTTTATAAACTTTCAATGTGACCCACTTATTAAATTATCTCTAAACATTCTTTTAGCCGTGGCCATTCAACTGCCAGAGTTCTGAATCTTTGAAAACTGTTTCCTGCTGAAAACCAGAATCTGCAGAGACGATAAGAACCAAGCAGCTTGTGAGGAAATATGAAGTCAATGAAAAACCACAGAAACAACAAGAGCATCAGTAAAGTTTATATCTCATCAACAATCATCAACAACAATCAGTAGGAGATCGGATGTGTCTACAAGAAAGAGATGAAGAATCATGTTGAACGTTTCAGCTGCAGATTCACATCTGAACTCGACTCTACATGTTAAACTCTGTAACTATGACAACTGATGTCTTCAAACATTCTTCTGATAAACATTCAGATGTTTCATAATAAATCATCAGAACTATTAACTGTCGTTTATAACGTGACGTGTTCACAGAGAATCAATTTCATATGAACATTCAACCAGAGCAGAGTCAGACTCATTCATTTAGCAACTAGGAAAAGATTTTCTCAAAGAGAAAATGAAGGCCCCTGAGGCCCCTGAGGCCCCGAGGACCCCTGAGGACCCCCGAGGACCTCAGTTGGGCCCCTGAAGGCCCTGAGGCCCCCGAGGACCCCTGAGGACCCCCGAGGGCCTCAGTTGGGCCCCTGAAGGCCCCTGAGGCCCCCTGAGGATCCCCGAGGGCCTCGGTTGGGCCCCTGAAGGCCCCTGAGGCCCCCGAGGACCCCTGAGGACCCCGAGGGCCTCGGTTGGGCCCTGCTTTGCTACAGTATGACACAGGTGGACGAGGGTTTGGCTCGGAGCATGCTCATGAAGTTCAGGTTGAACTGGGCGGGGTTAAAGTCCTGGGGGTCGGATCCAGAGTTCTGCTGGACGTCCCGGTTCTTCTCCCTGGAAGTGACTCGGTACTGAGCCTTGATGTTCCTCAGAGGGTTGTAGTCCGGGCCGATGTGGTCTGGGCAGTGGAACACTTCTCTGATGACGGCGCCCTGCTGAGACAACGCCACGAAGCCGTTCCTGAAGGTCACCATCCTGACCACCGGGGAGTAGACGTACTGGACGTACAGCAGGTTTCCTGACAAAGAAGAAGAACTTCACTCAAATCCAGACTCAGACAAACTTTACTGATCAGCGGTGAAACCAGGAGCAGTGACATCATAGATTATATAGGTGAGGCCCATAAATCAACTACGCTGCCCCTAGTGGTCATGTTTCAGAAGACATGCACCAAATGGATAAATGAAGAAACCACCACGGACTCATCATGGAACCTGCTGAGTTTAAACCTGGAGCTGGACCACAAGCTGCCATGGTCCCTCAGGGCCACTGTACAGTTCACCAGACAGGCCAGGGGCTCTGAGCTGAGAGGGGCCCCTGACAACAGCTGATCACTTCAGTCCACCTCCTTTCATTCTATAATCTGCAATGTACAGAAGCCCCTTCAGTTTGATTCATGAGCCCTGGTCCGTTTAATCTGGGGCCCACACAGTCTCCGTCCACACGTCTATGACACAACATGACCCATCGGACACGTGTCATGCTTAGATCTGAGCTCACCTGTTTGAACGTCCCACACTTTGACGGTTTTGTCCTGAGAACCGGTGAAGACGAAGCGGTCGCTCTCGGAGAACGCAGCCGAGAGGACGCCCTCGAAGAGGAACCCCTGAACCCAGAGGACGGTTAATAATCATCATCACTGTCACACAAGTCAACGTGTAATAAACTGTTTATAACACAGGAACATTGAACCTTTTCTCTCATGAAGCAACACACGGACAGAAAAAGATGAATAATGACAATAACCTGTAATAATATAAAATATTACATAGAATATGTCTGTGAAGGAATTTGTTGTTACAGCAACATTATAATCTGTTATAAACTGTTTACATGTTAATATCTAGAATTTCAGGTTGACTTCCTGACCTTGTACTCCATGGTGTGGTCCAGGGTCAGCGGGGTCAAGGCCCACAGCCTCTGCACGGCGTCCTCGGAGCCCACCAGGGCGTGAGTCCCCCAGTTACTGCCCATCACACAGGTCACTCTGCTGCAGTGGGGCTCCAGAGCGGAGCCGGCGCCGCTGCTGAGGTCGTGGAGCCGCACCCCCCCGCAGCTCGTCCCGTACAGCAGCCGGCGGTCGGGCAGCAGCGCCATGGAGGACAGCGGCCCCTGGAGGAGGGGCAGGGGGAGGCGGTGCAGGGGGCCCTCCACCGTGGGGCAGCTGTCTCTGACTGAGATCTCAAACAGACAAACCGAGTCCTCGTAGGCCACGGCCACGTGCTGCTCGCTGCCGCTCAACGCCACGCACAGCACCCTGCTCAGGCTCTGTGGGGGGGGGATGCACAGGGTCTCCTGGGGCAGAGCCAGCGGGTAGATGAGCACGGTGCCGGACGTCAGGCCGCACAGGAGCAGGCGCTTGTGCTGAGCCAACTCCAGACAGCTGACCGGAGCCGAGACGGACAGACGCTCGGACAGACAACCTGCAATCACAGTTTAACATGTTCACCACATGTTAATCATCTCTTTATGAACTGTCACTTTCTGCATGTAGAGGAGCGCTGGTGAAACGGTGTCTGACTGGGTTTCATTCACATCCTGTAAGAAAACATCTGGAAGACAACGTTTGAGGTTCTAACATGTTCTACTTCACGTGTGATGATGACACATGATGAGAAGGTACCATGGGACAGAGTTTGTGTATCTGAAGTTACTGAACATGGTTGTTAACGACTTCTTCTTCTCTTCTTTTCCACTGTCACATGACTTTATTAACATGGAGCATCAAAGGAGACAGATTCTGTTCATGTTCAATATGAACTCGTATTAAAACTGTAAATGTTTTCAGAATCACTGTCGAGTGCTGCAGTTCCTCTTTTCAGCCTCTGTCTCAAACTCTTTTAGTTTCTGTCTCTTTCAGCTCCTCCTCCTGATACAGGGGCGTGTCACGCTAGTGGCTGGAACATTGTGATGTCACTGTCTGACCTGTGCTGTTGTTCCAGCTCATCACTTCTCTCTGACTCGACTGTCGGACGAAGAAAACTCGATCAGCCTCTGTGGTGATGGCGCAGGGGGCGGAGCCTGAGGGGATGTGGGCGGCAGGCTGGTGCCGGGCGTCGTACTTCAGACTCCACAGGTGAACGGAGGCGGCGGCGGCCGAGGCTGAAACCACAGAACCTCTGCAGATCACCACAGAAGTGACGGGAGCATCAGATCCACACAGAGAGTCCAGCAGCGCCCCGGTGGTCACCGACCAGATCTGCAGAGACACGATCCAGACGAGGGTTTGAACCCGGTTCTGCTGTTGACTGAACTCTGAGATTCTATAACACGTGTGACCTCTGACCCGTATGAGCTGGTCAGCTGCTCCTGAGGCGAGCAGGCGCCCGTCTGAGGAGACGCAGGCGGACAGAACCTCGTCCTCGTGTTGGAGCTCCAGGACTTTGTCCACCGAGTCTCTGTCCATGTTAAAGAGGCTCAGAGTTCGTTCAGCAGCTGAAGAGAAACACACCAACACGGTGGAGAAGGTTTACGTGAACATTAGGAGAATTCTGAACATAAAAGATAAACAAAATACAGTGTTCACGTCTGTTCGTTTTATTTGAAGAACGTTGATTTAATCACACGCTGTCCAACCTGCGATCAGCAGCTTCTCGTCTGCAGTGACACAAAGTAAAGAAGGAACCAGAGGAAACTCCACAGCCGAGTGGTTTCCAGTCCTGGAAATCTGTTACAGGAGAACAAATATATCATAATACATTAAATGGTTTTGTATTTATATAGAGCTTTTCTAGTCTTGATGACTCAAAGCGCTTTACAGTACAGTTTCACATTCACCCATTCACTCACACATTCATACAGTGTTCCCAGCACTTTGTTATTCTAGTTCAGGGTTCAGTATCTTGCCCAAGGACACTTCTGCATGCAGATGGGTCAGACTGGGGATCGAACTGCCGACCTTCAGGTTGGAGGACGACCACTCTACCCCTCAGATACAGCCGCCCCCTATCCAGGTTGTGATATGAATAAACATCACAACCTGGATAAATACTCAGATTTTACAATAACAACTTTAACTCTAACCTGAGATCTGATCATATATTCACTTTCAGAGGCTCCTGTCAGAAGGTCTGGATGTGTTTAGTTATTTTAATTAAAAAAAAATTCACTTTGAAATTACACATGAATCCTCATAAGAATGTCAAATATTTGTTGAGCTTTGTTTACACAGGAAACTGTTGAAAAATGGAAAGTTAAAGTTATATCTCTGCACATGAAGGACAAATATTTATTCAGGTTGAGATGTGTGCACGTTTGTGGTGTGTGCATGTGAGTTGTTGTGTAGTTTAGAACACACAACTGTGAAAACATAAGAATACATTTGTAAGTCACATTATTCATCTGAAGATCATGTGATACATGTTTTTTAATATGTTGAACTGAAAGTATCAGCTTTCTGTAAATACTTAAAAAGTACCTTCTGTGTCCCACATTTGAGTTTTATTCCTGATTATTGTCCCTGAAGAAAAGGGTTAGGGTTCTGAGGGACACAGACTGTCCGTCCTGACCTACCTGGTGCAGGACGCCGTCTCTCGTGGCCACAAACACTTTCCCACGTTTCGGTGAAACAACCGTTTTCACCAGACTCCACCGTGTCAGAGAGTTTTCCAGCTGCATCTCCACAGCGTCCTTCAGAGGATGAAAGATTCGGACCAGACCCGAGTCCGTCAGAGAAAACACAGATTCCTCCAGAACTCCCAGAACCACCGAGACGTCCTCCCCGCTGCTGCTGAAGAGCTCCGCCCCTTCCTGCGTCCACACCTTCACCTGGACAGACGAGGACAGACGAGGACAGGTGGACATGTGATGAGAACTCAGACCCGACCCAGAGTCGGTGGAAACAGGTGAGAACAGGAACCTGTTACCTGTGTGCCGGTGTAAACATAGATCAGCTGGTTCTGTTGGGACAGGTGGAGCTGGACCGATGAAGGGGAGGAGTCAACAGGCACCGCCCCCTGGATGCAGAGCAGCTGCTGGCCTGTCATCAGGCTCCACCTACTCACAGAGCCGTCAGCGGCCAATGACAGGCAGTAAGATGAGCTGTCAATCACCTTGACGGACAAGACAGCGCCTGCACACAAAGATCATCATCATCATCATCATCATCATCATCATCATCATCATCACCGTCATCGTCATCGTCATCATCATCGTCATCGTCATCGTCATCGTCATCGTCATCGTCATCATCATCATCACCGTCATCATCATCATCATCGTCATCGTCATCGTCATCATCATCATCACCGTCATCATCATCATCATCATCATCATCATCATTTAAAGTGGGCGGACTGACCTCTGTGTCCCAGCAGGGTGTGAAGCAGCTGCTGGTCACTGAGGCGCCACACCATCACCACGCCATCATCCAGACCCAACACCAGAAGCTCCGCCTCCACACTGACGTCCAGACAGAGGACACCTGCAGACAGGAGGACGAGTCAACCTTCTGCCTGGAGACATCAGAACAACCTGAGCTTGAAGATTCTACTTCCTGTCTGACCTCCCTGCAGCCCGCTCAGTGTGTGCTGCAGCGCCCCCCCTGGCTGCTGCAGGAAACTGCACTTCGGGATGAGGGCGGGCTCGGGACACGTCAGTAACCACTCCTCACACTGACTGCACAGCCGGCCAATCACAGAGGGGCAGCTCGGGGCCAAGGAGCAGAGTCTGGCCAACAGCTCGGTGAAGAACAGGGACATGTCTGCAGGAGGTTTTACACAAGAAGAGATTCAACTCGTCAAGTTTGATCAAGTTCATGTTTCATAATGAACAGAATGTTGTCTCTAAAGGGCCGAACAAACACAAAACACAGAGAGACAACGAACCCATGTGACTGTCCAGGAAGTCCATGGTGGGTTTGATGAGGACCAGAGCGTCCCGGATCAGTCTGGTCTCGGTGCAGTCCATGTGCTGGGAGCTCTGGTCCAGGTCGTGGATGACCCTGGTGACCCCACACACTCTGCTCTTACAGTACAGCCACTCAGCGTTGCCTGGAAACCACGAAGAGGCTTAGTTCATAGTTTAATTAAATCTGTTCAAAGATCTTCTCCTGTTTCAGGGGTGTGGCGTCAGTGGGAGGAGTTATAACGTTACTCGGAGCTTCTTACCGATGACTTCCTGTCGTAGCTCCTCCCACAGTCCGGCGTGCAGCAGGTGATAGGGCAGCTCCTGGAGCTTCCTGACATTAGCCAATAGTGGAGCGAACCACAGCGGCTGGGGAGGGACCTGTGACATCAACAACAAGTTTCAACAACAACAACAACCAGCAGAGTCAAACTGGAACATGTCGCTGTGGTTTCCTGTTTCTCATGATTATTGGTTCATATAAAAAGTTGAAATTTGGTTCAGATTGTTTGAGTGAGTTTGTCCTGTGAGACGCTGCCATGTCCTCGTCCTCCTGGACCATGTGGTTACCTTCCTGTCGGACAGCACCAGCGACAGACCAGGTAACATCACCGGCTTCAGTTTCCCTGACCACCGACCCTGAAAGTACTCTGCTAGGATCCTGTGGCTCCGCCCCCGACGCTCTGACATCAGATAGCGAGATGAAACCTCCTCCAACAGGCGCCTGAAGTAGACAAACATCCTGACTGTGAGTCTTATTCAATCTGATGTGATGACTCATCACGTGCTCGCTGCACCTGCTGTTGAGAGAGAGAGTGGCCACTCCGCCCGTCCACCGCTCCTCCAGCTGGTCCTCGAGGTCCCGTCTGAGTCGGGCCCACAGGAGGGGGGGCAGCCGGATCAACGAGGGGGTCGGAGGGAGGGAGTACCTGTGCACCTCACTGATGACATCATCATCCAGGGACAGGAGGTCGCGCAGCTCAGCTTCCAGTAGCCCCTCCCTGAGGAGACAGGAGCGGACGGGGATCAGCTGATCATCAGGTGATCAGCATCTTTATGTTCTTATACATATTATATATGAGTACATATATATATGTGTACAGGTGTATGTGCAATGACCTCATGGCGCTGTTGTCTCACCTGGCCAGAGCGAGGTATCCTAAGGCTCCACCCACCAGCTCCTTCCCATGTGTCTCCTCCAGCATCAGGAAGAGCTGTGACATCATTTCCTGTGTGCTGGCGCTCAGGTGCCTCTCTGTGAGCGGCGTGAAGGACGACCAGTGCTTGGCGGCGGTCAGGATGAGCCGGAGGTGGAGCGGACAGCCGGTGGAGTCGAAGCTCTGCAGCACCGCGTCGCTCTGCTCCGGGGTCAGAGTCCTCTGGTGAGCTCGCAGGTTCGACTCCATCATCTGCTTCCCTTCACCACGAGACAAACGCTCCACCTCGAAGAAGCTCCCAGAAGACTCCACCTTCAGCCGCATGGTGGCCAACGCCTCGCTGCTGGAGTCCATGGAAACCACCAGGTGGATGTTGGGCGGGAGGTGGAGGGGCAACCAGAAGAGTCTGTGAGCCTGATGCTGGTCTGACAGCTGATCCACGGCGTCCAGGACCAGGATCAAAGTGTTCCCCTGCTGGGACACCTGAGCCAGGAGGTTCCTGAAGAACCTGAGCAGCTCCAGGTGAGTGCCGGCGATCAGCGGCGTGGGCGGAGTCAGGCCACAGGCCCGACACACCTGGAGGCAGACGCTGCAGAGGACATGGTCGATGTCGGGTCTCTGAGGATGGCGAGCTGACAGCAGCCTGATCACCATCACTGATCCGGCCTTCAGGACTCTCTGCATCTCCTGAGCCAGTTTGCAGAGCAGAGCCGTCTTCCCCATCCCAGCCCCCCCGTGGACCACCAGAGGGCCGTGGGGGACACTGGTGGACTCCCACATGGAGAGGCGGAGCTTAGCCAGAAGTCCCTCTCGACCAATGAGACCCCTGCACAGCTCCTCACTCCTGGCGACATGTTGTCCAACCTCTTCAACCATCCAGTCCGACGTGTCCTCCTCCTCCTCGATGCTTCCCCACATCTTCCTACGCCCCCCCCTCTCCACCGGGGAGACGACTGCCGCTGTGATGTCAGACTTCATCTGTGACACGAACTGCTCGCACACGCTGTCCAGGTACTGAGCGTGCTCTCTGCGTCGGGGGTCCACGCCGCCCCTGCTCAGCTCCACACAGTGCAGGTTGAGGATCTTCTTACACGAGATGTAGAGGCGAGACTTGAGGTCGGTGAGAAGTCCCTGAGCTTCTGCGTCCAGCAGCCCGTCGGCGGTCACGTCCAGGTACCTGGCGAGACGTTTGGGGCCGTCCCTCCCCCGCTGCCGGGGGGTCTCTCGGACAAACAGCAGAGCTGACGGCGTCCTGGTGTCGTCCCACAGGCCCTGCTGGAACTCTCTCTCTGTGACTGTGGAGCAGAAGGAGAAGACACTCAGACCTGAGCTAAGACACCATGGGCGCTCGGACGGACACGCCTCTGACCTGATGTGAAGAACTGTTGTTTCTGCTCAGCTGTGATGTCACCGGCAGCCTCAGCGGCGGTGGCGGCAGATCGTAGGAGCTGCAACAGCTGATTCTCTGTGAAACGCCAGGACAGGACGCTGCTGTCGTGCTGAGGCCTACTCTCGGGTCGGAGGTCGCTGTAGTGGGGGAAGTGCGCCGCGATTGGCCGGAGGACGTAGGTGGGCGGGACAGCATTGCTGTCTTTTAGGAACCACTGACTCAGCTGTTTGACGCCTTCAGGGTTTTTGGAAAGTTTGGACAAAAGAACCTCGAAGTGTTTCTCTGGGACGCGGCGAGGAAGAGCGCGGTGGCCGTACCGGTTCCCCAGCAGGGCCTTGGGAGCCGGGAGACAAAGAGAGAGACTGATAACTGCAGAGAAATCATTTTACACAAGTTTTAAACTGAGACGTGATAGAAACATGTCGAATATGCAACTTTTACAGATTTCACAGCAAGTTACATTTTTCAGTTTTTTCTTCATCATAGCAGAAATAAAACTCATAATTTTTAAATCTGTTATAAATTAGATCAATACTTGAGATCTAATCATAGAGGTTTATAACAAATGCTACTTTCAAAATGTTGTGACGATAAAAAGGTTTTCTGGTCATTTTAAAAGCCTCACGATGAAATGTGGACCGGCTGAGATCCTCTGGCAGCTCTGGATCTCCTGCAGGAAGATCTCACAGGAGTCGTGGTCTCCAGAGGAAACGTTACGAATCCCCCAGCGCAGATCCACCACCTGACAACAAGGACAAGCTTTTACAAACGGATCATTTGTCCTCACTGGTTGTGAAGCTGAGAGGAGGTGAAGCCGACCTCCAGCACCAGGCCCAGGCCGCGGCAGAACGCCAGGACTTCTGGGTAAGCTCTCTCCAGCAGCACCTTCCTCTCACTGCTCATATCTGACCAGAGAACAAGAGGAAATCATACGTCAACAGTTTGCAAGTCACAAAACGTTCACATTACAAACATAAAGTTATGTTTTCTCATCATTCACCATTGAATCTATTATAACTTTTATCTACATGTAATTTTTCTATTTTTAGAATTTTTCATTTTCCACAATCAAAGGTTAGATAAATCAGATCAAGTTTTAAATCAGAAATTATAAAGAGTTAGTGACTCTTTCATTGATGATTTATAAATCAGATATTAGTCATTAATAAGATATTATAATTATAAACTGATTATTGACGGTTACAGGATGTACACACACAGGAAGAAGACGATCCACAACATGGAAACACAAACCTTCTTGGTTCATAATGGATTTATTAAAATGAATAGAGTCATTATTTACAGCTAGTTACCGCTTCATCAGAACAAGAGGAATCTGACCTGTGAACGTGGAGCTGACGAACACCCGGATCATGTTGGATCTGCTCTTCATCCTCTGTCCTCTGTCCGTCTGTCCTCTCAGGACGTCCTGCAGGTTGACGTCTGGATGCTCGGCCATCGTCTTCATCTCCACTGTCTTCTTCTTCTTCTTCTTCTTCTTCTTCTTCTTCTTCTTCTTCTTCTTCTTCTTCTTCTTCTTCTTCTGTGGGATTCCCTCGCCCTCAGATGCTTGTCTCCTCTGAGACTTGTCTCCAGGACGACCAGGTCCCTCCTGCTCGTGCTCACAGGGCCGCTGCTACTCATTCAGGTGCCATGGGCTTCACTGCTTTGTGATGACCCCCACAATAAGGACATTTGTGTTAATATTTATTTGTATAAATATCTTTGTTGGAAAAACACAAGAAAATAGTCACACAGATATATCCAAAGAAATGTCACAAAACTTAGCAAAGAGAGCAGATATTGAAATATAGAACACGCAAAACAGCTACACACGTTTATAATTAAATATAATTTAAGTATCAATGTTGCTGCTGTTGTTAAAAATAAGATATATAAAGAAATAGGTCTACAAATAATTCAAACTGATCTGATACACACAGTTGGTTGCTACTGTTATTAAAAATAAATTAAATAACTGATATACACAAAACAGAAGAAAAGTTTTAAACTTCTCAAACTCTGTAGAAGACAGTGTACATGGCAGTACAGCCCTCATTGCTGGGCAGGGGCCCAGGGGCCCAGGGGCCCGCCCAGGGGCCCGCCCAGTCCGATAGCACTCAACCCGCCACAGCACCACTGATGCTGGGGGGGGGGCATCCAGGGGCCCTGACAACATCTCCTCCAGGAGGCGGAGCTCACACAGCTGAGGTGGGGACCACACACACACACACACACACACACACACACACACCCACACACACACAAACACACACACACACACACACACACACACACACACACACACACACACACACACACACACACACACACACCACTAACCCTAGCCGCTGGGGGGGGTTGGGCCCCGGGGATAATGAACAAACAGAGATACAGTCGAACCTGCTGCACCTGAACCTTTTACACAGAGACTCTTAAAAACCCCAGGACAGAAAACATGAAACTATCATTTTAAAAATCAGTTACTGATAAAATCAAATCAAAACACGGGACATCTGTTGCTTTAGTGTCCGTCCTGGGAGACGCGTCCTCACATGTGTCTCTGAGGTTTCTACCTTCTCCACCTGGTGAAGGTCTCAGGAGTTTGACTCTTGTTGAAGATCAGAGGACGTCTCACCTGGTTAAAGACCAGGAGACAAACTGTGAAGATTGGATATATGAATAAAATGTGAATGAATTTGATCTGACGGATCCAGACTTGACTTAATATGATGTAGTAATAAAAATAAATCTGTGATTAGAAGACAAAGTCATAATATTAAGAGAATAAAGTTCTGAATTGTCTGACAATAATAAGCAGTCGTTAGGACAGTTGATCATATTTAGATAAATAAATATATATTTCATCTCATGAGGATGAGAATCTGTTATAGAAGAAACATTAGTTTGGAGTAAATCTGTTAATACACCTGCTTTGACTTCCATCTGTTATCCCTCGACAAATCCTCAATCACCCTAACATGGAAAAAGTACATCGTATATAAAAGTATATAGCAGTACTTTCCACACAGTATTTTAAACAGTTTCTATAAAGCTTATGCTACGATCAGTGACTTGAACGTTTCTGATTGGTTCTGAGGGAAGTGGATCTCAGGAGGTTTGACTGACAGATTATTTCTCTGTGAGCGGATTCTCTAAGTGTTTTTCTGACGACATGTTTGTTCTGCTCTTTTACCTTCAGGCTGTTTTTTTACCACTGAGTTGTTGATGTGTAATTCTCTGAGGATATTACATCATGAGGTGCAGCAGGAAAACAGCTTGAACCTGCAGAGACAGAGCTCCTTAGTGGGAGGAGTCAGAGCTGCAGCTCCTTAGTGGGAGGAGTCAGAGCTGTAGCTCCTTAGTGGGAGGAGTCAGAGCTGCAGCTCCTTAGTGGGAGGAGTCAGAGCTGCAGCTCCTTAGTGGGAGGAGTCAGAGCTGTAGCTCCTTAGTGGGAGGAGTCAGAGCTGCAGCTCCTTAGTGGGAGGAGTCAGAGCTGCAGCTCCTTAGTGGGAGGAGTCAGAGCTGTAGCTCCTTAGTGGGAGGAGTCCTGAGTCAAGTGAAAGTGACTTTTATTGAAGAATACACCAGCGTTCAGGACCCAGGTTTGAAACATGTGACCTCTACTGTCCTATCACAGAGTGCATGTGTGTTTCCATGTGACATCAGGTATGAAGACACAGAAAATCACTTCAAATCATTTTATTCAACTCGTTTTTTCCATGTTTGGACACATTTTACGTTTTTTTTTCTAGAAAACCTCAGTCCAATGTTCTCTGTGGGGGCGGAGCCAGCTGCTGTGATTGGTCAGCACGGACACGGCGTGCCAGCGTTCTGCTCTAGGGTCAGTCCTTTGCTCAGCAGGAACGCTTCCTGTTTGGGTTCCCGCCCGAGGAACTTCCTCAACATCTCTGAGGCATCCTCGGAGCCGCCGGGCCGCAGGATGAACTTCCTGTAGTCCATCCCCACCTGGAGGACCAATCAGGGGACAGTCAGTTACATGCATTAATGAGAGGTCAACCAATCAGGCTGCAGACACAGTGATCCAGGTTATTCATTAAACATGGTGTCAACATGAAACCTGGTCTCTGACCTTCGGGTTCATGATGCCTTCCTGTTTGAAGCGAGCGTGGAACATGTCCATGGAGAACACCTCGCTCCACAGGTAACCGTAGTACTGAGCGTCGTACCCGCCGGCCAAGTGTCCGAAGGTCGCAGGCATGTTGGTTCCTGTAGGACACAGAGGGAAGGTCAGAGGGAGAAGGTCAGAGGGAAGGAGGCAGTCTGCAGGCAGCGTCATGGAAACGGCTCAAAGTTCAGAGCACCTCGACAGCCCCTCCTACTGTTCAAACTTAACACTACAGCTCAGAACAAGTGATATTTCCGTTTAATTTTATTTTATTATTTTATTATAATGTAATATTTAATATATATATATATATAATCGCTTTCTCTCATTTTCTATCAACTGAACAGTTTTGTAGTTCCTCACTGAGCCACCAGGGGAAGTCATTTTCTGTCTGGACTGTTAAACAAGTGACCTGGTGACGCAGGAATCCCCAGAAGCTCCTGACAGAGGCGTCCATACTCCTCCGCAGGGTCGAGTCCCATCCTGGTGTGAAGAGACTGATCCACTTTGGCCAAGACGATCTGCCGCAGGTTAAACAGACCTGAAGAGTCACAGGGACGAGAGACACCAGAGCTGAGACGCTGGACGCACTTACAGCATGTGATCGACAGGTTGCAGGTAACACAGTGACGACAACAACACAACACAACGCACAGGACAACAGTGTAGAAGGTTGGATCTGTAAGTGACTTATTCATCAGTGAGTTTATATTCTTCACATGTGTAGGACAGACATTATAAATCTGTGGGTAGTTTCTAAGATCTGCTACGACTAAACCAACATATGAGATGTGAATCCATATTTAAAATGTCTGTAACGATCTCATCGTTAAGGTCTTTCTCTACCAGGTCAATCAAAGGGATTTGTTTCTGTTACTTCTGGATATGAAACATGAAATCACATGTGTGTTATCTGTGGTACCACATGTAGTACTGGTGAAGTACTACATGTAGTACTGGTGAAGTACTGTGCGTACCGGTGTTGGCGAGCCGGGACTTGATGAGTTTCTCCAGCAGCTCCTCTGGGAGGCCGCTGCCGGTCTTGTAATGTCTCGACATCCTCTGCAGAGGCTCCTTCTCCCAAACCCAGTTTTCCAACATCTGAGACGGAGCCTCCACAAAGTCTCGCTCCACGTGAGTCCCGCTGAAGATGGCGTAGTCCGCCTGCACACACACACACACTTAAAAAAAATTCTGTAGATACATGTTAAACATTCTCCTCATAGCTCCGCCTCCATATTGCCTGACCTCAGCACACAGCTGGTGCATGACATGTCCGAACTCGTGGAAGTACGTCTCCACCTCGTCATGCTGCAGGAGGGCTGGAGCATCGGACGTGGGCTTGCTGAAGTTAGCCACCATGGCCGCCACCGACATCTGGCGCCTGGCGTCGGGCAGCAGGCAGCCGGGCTGGAGGCCGAAGCAGGCGGCGTGGCCGTACTTCCCCTCCCTGCGCAGGAGGAGACACACCATGGCTTCAGATTGGTTCTCAAAATATTTCTCATGTTGTCGGCTCTTTCTGCTGCAGTGGGATTTGAACTGGTTGTTACTGGATGTGTGAAGGTGTGTGTGTTTATGAAGATGACCTGGGGAAGAGGTCCAGGTAGAACTGTCCCACCGTCCGTCCACTGCCACGGTCTTTCACGCTGTACAGAGTGACGTCCGGATGCCAGACGGCGGCTCCGTCCACCAGCTCGAAGGTCAAACCCAGCAGCTCCTGGTAGATGTCCAGCAGCCCTTGAGTCACCACCTCCATGGGAAAGTACTCCTTCAACAGGTTCTGATCCACAGCGTACTGTTTCTCCTCCACCTGGACGAGGGAGAGGAGGGAGAAAGGAAATCGATTAGAAAGAGCAGGAGAAGAGGAGAGAGAGGGAGAACTTTCCTCTGCAGCGTCAACATCTGAGCTGCTCTGTCAGTCAGGCAGCTACAGGTTCAATCCAGCCCTCACCTGGGTCATAAAGTAGCGTGTCCCAGGCGTGTAGCCTTTACCTAGGTCATAAAGTAGTGTGTCCCAGGCGTGTAAACTTTACCTAGGTCATAAATTCACGTGTCCCAGGCGTGTAGCCTTTACCTAGTTCATGAGGTAGCGTGTGCCAGGCGTGTAGCCTTTACCTAGTTCATGAGGTAGCGTGTGCCAGGCGTGTAGCCTTTACCTAGGTCATAAAGTAGTGTGTCCCAGGCGTGTAAACTTTACCTAGGTCATAAAGTAGTGTGTCCCAGGCGTGTAAACTTTACCTAGGTCATAAATTCATGTGTCCCAGGCGTGTAGCCTTTACCTAGTTCATGAGGTAGCGTGTGCCAGGCGTGTAGCCTTTACCTAGTTCATGAGGTAGCGTGTGCCAGGCGTGTAGCCTTTACCTAGTTCATGAGGTAGCGTGTGCCAGGCGTGTAGCCTTTACCTAGTTCATAAAGTAGTGTGTCCCAGGCGTGTAAACTTTACCTAGGTCATAAAGTAGTGTGTCCCAGGCGTGTAGCCTTTACCTAGTTCATAAATTCATGTGTCCCAGGCGTGTAGCCTTTACCTAGTTCATGAGGTAGCGTGTGCCAGGCGTGTAGCCTTTACCTAGTTCATGAGGTAGCGTGTCGCAGGCGTGTGTAGCTCTCACCTGGGTCATGAAGTAGCGCGTGTCCCAGGCGTGTAGCTCTCACCTGGGTCATGAAGTAGCGTGTGTCCCAGGCGTGTAGCTCTCCGTTAAAAGGCAGGCCACGTTTCTGACACTCCTTCTCCTTCAGCTTGAGGATGACCTCCCGCTCTTCATCGCCCAGAGGCTTCAGTTTACAGGCCAGTTCCTCTGAAAGACAGCGGAGTGAGAGAAGTCGGTCAATGTAAAGCAGTGATTAAATAGGTACATCCACTAGGGGGCAGACTGGGGCCAGAGCCTTGGTGAACAAACACAGAATCTCTTCCTCTTTAACTTAAACAACGTAAACAGAAACCACGGAGACGCTCAATGACGAGAAAATTGCGCCTCCTGCAGGTCAGAAGCTGAAGGTATAAAATCCAACGTTTATTTAAAACTGAACTTTGGTTTACTTTAGTTGCAGAAGATAAAATGGAAGTTGGTCAGGTGACCACAGCCATAAGGGTCCGGATCTGGCTCCACTGTCAATCAATCAAAGTTTATTTGTTTAGCCCATATTCACAAATCACAATTCGTCTCATAGGGCTTCAACATGGTGAGACGTCCTCTGTCCTTAACCCTCAGCAAGAGTCAGGACAAACTACTAAAAACCTTTGAACAGGTAAAAATACATAGAAACCTCAGAGACACATGTGTGTAAACATTCACACCCTCCTCGTCTGTGACTGTTCAGTTGTGGATCACATTTCTCTCAGTACTTTTACCATCGTTACACAATCACTGAGGTTTACTGTCTAAGAACGACTGAACACCTGATCTGTGACGTGATTGGACAACGTGTCTTACAGAAGAGGCAAACTGCTGACTCAGCTTCACTGCAGAGCTGAGTCATGTGACTCCATGAGGAAACAACCAGCGACCACAGAGTGAAATGATGGCCGTTCTTCTATCGTCACATGACTTATGACGCCTCTCACAACATGTGACCTCAGCAGCTGGTCCGACTCACCCAGGAAGCCGGCCACCTTCTTTCCGGACTTGGCCATGTTCATCTCCAGGACGAAGTCGGCGTGTGTGCTGAAGCCGAGCAGAGAACACTTCTGAGCCCGAAGCTCCACCAGCTCCTTCAGGATCGCAGAGTTCTCCTGAGAAGACACAGAGCAGGAAGTCAAGAAGGCCACCGCAGGTTCTACTCACCAGATATAGATTTATAATTGATCAGTCAAAGTTGTTATTGTCTGTTTAACATCTGAAATATGACTTTGATTCAAAATGTTCATTTTATTCTTGAAACGTTTTTTTGTCCGGTCGTTCTTTTCTCACTGACGTTTGTTCAAGTTTCTGATCAGTTTGGATTGAATCAGTTATTTGATGATATAAAAACAGGCTGAGACGTGATGATTGACAGCTGAGACTGACTCCTGATTGATTGAGAGCATGTATGGGCGGGACCTTGATACCACGGCTCCACCCCCAGTCGTCAAGATGTCATAACCACAAGAGGGCAGCGTTTGTATCTGAGATGTTTTGGCTTCATGTTGTACAGTGGGAGGAAGTGGAGATGTGTCGTCCATCTATATTTAGTCTGTGGTCCTGCTACTATTTGTATATAATTATTAATAATTAATGTATTTCAACATTTATTGATCTATATCTGTTTGTTTTATCTTCGTCCATCCAGACTGATTTAGTTGAAACATCTAAACACCAGAGTGAGACGTCCTGTCGACTCGTCTCACCTCTTTGCAGCGGGAGTTGAACGCCTCCTCCAGCTTCCTGCGGCTTTCTGGGATGAAGCACTTCTTCATGGTGGGGAAGTAATGAGGATACTTCAGAGTGACCTTCAGCTTGTCTCCATCGCTCTCCAGCGAGCTGAGGAAGTCCTCGGGGAGGCCGCCTGAAACCAACAGATCTTAGCTTCTCTACTGAGGAGGAGCAGGTGTGACCGACTGAAGCTCCTCAGAGCAGCACTCACCCAGCTCGTCTCTGGTGAAGGACAGACTGGTGGTGTCCTCGTTCAGGTTCTTGTTGAAATCTATACACAGGTTGCTCAGCTTCTTCTTGATGGTTTTGATCTCCTGCAGCAGAGGAAGAGGAGCAGAACATGTTTTGACTCAAAGGTCAGACCCAGAGATCAGGTTTTCAGGTCAGATGATATTAGTGGTCACTTTATTTCCAGATGTTCACTGTTAAAGGACTGATCTCAGATATGAGGTGAAGGTCTGAACTCACGTCCTGCGTCTCCTTGGGCAGGTGGAGGCCGTTCCTCTTCCCCAGTTTGATCAGTCGCTCCATGTAACGCTTCGACTCCGCGGAGATGCTTCCAGCCTCCACCTTCTTCTGCTCACACACAAAGAGAGACGACATTCAGCTGGGACTCAGCAGTGGTGTTGTACTTATATAAATAATCAAATATAGAAATATTAAATATGAGTTAAACAAGAGTTCAATAATGTTTTGGTTTTTAGAAGTATTAAATAGACGAGTTAATTGTTTTCCATGGATCATTGAGTTGTATGTATTTAATCCAGTTCTTTTGAACATCAGGACTCTGGCACCTGTTTAGCTAAATCTAGAGTTAATGTATTACATCCACTTTACAGTGAGTCTACGTGCGTCCTGTTGCAATCCCTCCTCCTGCCTGTTGGTGGCACTATTTCAGGTTCTCTTCTGAAGTGAATTATTCTTCCTCAAAGACCTGGTTCAGGTTTGTGTCTGTGGTTCTGTCTCTTCTACTCATTCTAACTCTGAGGCGGAGGACTATCTTCTGAAGAGGTGAAGAACCAGGTCTTTTATTTTGGCAACATCATTTCCTGTCTGTGCAGGTTACCTGGTGACACGTGAGATCTGAACAGACAAAGCCTGACGGACCTGAAGCCTCTCATCTACTCTACCAGTACATCTGCCTGCTGATTGGTCGGCTCACCTCCAGAGCGACGATCCTCAGGTACACGTCCTCCCTCATGCTCATCTCCACGTCGAACTCCGACAGGCGCTTGTCGGCCTCGGTGCTCGCCGCTCGGACCTCCTTACACGACGCCACGTGCTGCGGGAAATCCAGCATGTTCCTCTGGACTGAGAACAGGGGCGGGGTCACAGGTGGAGGGGCGGGGTCAGATATCAATCAATCAAATTGTATTTGTATAGCCCATATTCACAAATTACATTCATCTCATAGGGCTTTAACAAGGTGTGGCCTCCTCTGTCCTTAACCCTCAGCAAGAGTGAGGACAAACAGACACATCACTGATGGATTTCTTCATTTAAGAATAAACAGGAGATGACAACTGAAAACATGATTAGGATTATTCTGGATTAATCTACTAATTTATTTTGTATTAACATCATACATTTTTTATAAAAACATTATTGTAATTGATGATGGATTTTCATCTACAGTGTAGGTGGTTATCTTCAGAAAAAAATGTATGTCGACAAACAAAAGCTCTTTTCAACCGAGGAAGTTCCAGGGCCAGTTTGGTACCAGTTACCTCATCTGGAACCAGTTCCTCATCTGGAACCAGTTCCTCATCTGGAACCAGTTCTTCATCTGGTACCAGTTACCTCATCTGGAACCAGTTCCTCATCTGGAACCAGTTCTTCATCTGGTACCAGTTACCTCATCTGGAACCAGTTCTTCATCTGGAACCAGTTCTTCATCTGGAACCAGTTCCTCATCTGGAACCAGTTCTTCATCTGGAACCAGTTCTTCATCTGGAACCAGTTCCTCATCTGGAACCAGTTCCTCATCTGGAACCAGTTCTTCATCTGGAACCAGTTCTTCATCTGGAACCAGTTCTTCATCTGGAACCAGTTCTTCATCTGGAACCAGTTCTTCATCTGGAACCAGTTCTTCATCTGGAACCAGTTCTTCATCTGGAACCAGTTCTTCATCTGGAACCAGTTCCTCATCTGGAACCAGTTCCTCATCTGGAACCAGTTCTTCATCTGGAACCAGTTCTTCATCTGGAACCAGTTCTTCATCTGGAACCAGTTCTTCATCTGGAACCAGTTCTTCATCTGGAACCAGTTCCTCATCTGGAACCAGTTCCTCATCTGGAACCAGTTCTTCATCTGGAACCAGTTCTTCATCTGGAACCAGTTCTTCATCTGGAACCAGTTCCTCATCCTCTTCCATTTACTATATCGTAAATTTAATCTACATGTGAATTTCAATTTGAGCTGACACTAATGAATTAATGATGAAATGTTTGATCTACTAAGTTGGATTTGTATTGTATCTTAATTTCATTGATTTACTTTCCGTCTTGTTCCAGCACCGGCGCCGGCTGTTTTCAGGTGTTTGTGTGAACAAAGACTCGGAGCTCATTGTGCAGCAGCAGCTGGTTCAGCTGCTTTCTCTACAAACTGCTGACGAGTCTCTACCTCCACACACTGAGGATTCTGCTGACTCGGCTTCACTGCAGCGCTCACAATGGACGACCTGCCCGAGTCCTGTGACCTCTTCACCTCAGGCTCGTCCTCCAGAACGGAGCGAGCTGCAGGATCATATCTGATGAAATCAAGTCTGTGACTTTGTTTCAGCCGTTAGAAGCTTCGACCCCGTGTCCACGGCTGGATTCAGGTTTAATACCGGTTAGGACACATCGTTACAAGTGACTGAAGGAAAAGACAAACACAGGTGGACTCGGCTTCCACTGCTGTGAGATGGTCACATGTCACTCAACAGTAACAGAGAAATCTCTTCGTACAAAGTCTATAATAACACAATAATACACAGTACTTTGAATCTGTCAGTTAGGAAAACAGTCAGATTTAAAGACTCGGACCAACACGAGACAACATGTGGACACGTACCGGTGTACTCCACCTCCACGTCGGCGAGGGCCTTCAACGTGTTCTCGAAGGAGACGCTGCCGAGGTCCAGCGCTCCGACCCGGTCGTACACCAGCTTGGTGCTGGAGATCAGATCATCAGAGAGCTGCTGGATCTGCTCTGGGTTCAGGTCCCATCGCAGCCGGTTCTCAGAGCAGACCGGCACCGGGCTGTCAAACACCACCTCACCTGAGGCAGGACAGGAGAGGACAGGTGAGACAGGAGAGGACAGGAGAGGACAGGTGAGGACAGGAGAGAACAGGTGAGGACAGGAGAGGACAGGACAGGACAGGAGAGGACAGGAGAGACAGGAGAGGACAGGAGAGGACAGGAGAGGACAGGTGAGGACAGGAGAGAACAGGAGAGGACAGGTGAGGACAGGTGAGACAGGAGAGGACAGGTGAGGACAGGAGAGACAGGAGAGGACAGGTGAGGACAGGAGAGAACAGGAGAGGACAGGAGAGGACAGGACAGGACAGGAGAGGACAGGAGAGACAGGAGAGGACAGGAGAGGACAGGAGAGGACAGGTGAGGACAGGAGAGACAGGACAGGACAGGTGAGGACAGGATAGGACAGGACAGGACAGGAGAGGTGAGGACAGGAGAGGACAGGAGAGGACAGGTGAGGACAGGAGAGGACAGGTGAGGACAGGAGAGACAGGACAGGACAGGTGAGGACAGGATAGGACAGGACAGGAGAGGTGAGGACAGGAGAGGACAGGAGAGACAGGAGAGGACAGGTGAGGACAGGAGAGGACAGGAGAGGACAGGAGAGGACAGGAGAGGACAGGAGAGACAGGAGAGAACAGGAGAGGACAGGACAGGACAGGAGAGGACAGGAGAGACAGGACAGGACAGGAGAGACAGGAGAGGACAGGAGAGGACAGGTGAGGACAGGAGAGAACAGGAGAGGACAGGAGAGGACAGGACAGGAGAGGACAGGAGAGACAGGACAGGACAGGAGAGACAGGAGAGGACAGGACAGGACAGGAGAGGACAGGTGAGACAGGAGAGGACAGGAGAGGACAGGAGAGGACAGGAGAGGACAGGTGAGGACAGGAGAGACAGGACAGGACAGGTGAGGACAGGATAGGACAGGACAGGACAGGAGAGGTGAGACAGGAGAGGACAGGAGAGGACAGGTGAGGACAGGAGAGACAGGACAGGACAGGTGAGGACAGGAGAGAACAGGACAGGAGAGGACAGGTGAGGACAGGTGAGGACAGGTGAGACAGGAGAGGACAGGAGAGGACAGGAGAGGACAGGTGAGGACAGGAGAGAACAGGACAGGACAGGTGAGACAGGAGAGGACAGGTGAGGACAGGTGAGACAGGAGAGGACAGGAGAGGACAGGAGAGGAAAGGTGAGGACAGGTGAGACAGGAGAGGACAGGACAGGACAGGAGAGGACAGGATGGGACTTGATCGGCACTGTGATATGAACGTATGTTTATAGAACATCTAAAACAACAGAGCAGTATGAGGATGTCAACCGTCTCCATGTAATCACAAGTGTCAGATATTTCTAGTTATTAAAACATCCAGCAAGTTGAAGAGTGAAGCTGAACTGAGATCAGTTAAAAACAGAGTTTATCTCCAATATTCAGCAGGAAACGTTAAACATGAAGAACTCTGAACAGTTTGGTGGATTAGTCACAGCAGCAGCTGTTTAGGTCCAGGAAGCAGAGGATCATGGGTAATATCCAGTGGGACATTTAGTTTCTACATGAAAACACTTCACTCAGAGAGCAGCAGGGCTCATGTGAGGCAGCAGGGGGCGCTGTGGATCACTAACAGTTACACAGTGTTGCTTTGAGAGATGTGAGGTATACAGATAAATACACACACTTATTGATCCTGCATCATGGACGTGTTCAGAGAAGCTGGAGTTTGGTTCTGGATCCAGATTCATAAACAGATTCAAACCTTTTACATCAGTTTGTGTTGATAATTGACAGATTGTGTTGCATGTTGTGTATCATGTGCTGATAATCCAGCAGGATCCTGAGGGAGAGGAGGAACTGCAGCAACACGGTTAGCTCAGTGACTTAGCATAACGAGCTAACATGCTAACACCAGACCACCACGGAGCGTGAACCCCAGAGGAAGCACGATCCCCGGGCTGGTCCCTGAACGAACCCGGGGCTCGACCGTCACCTGCTCCAGGTGCTGCCGCCGCGAGCTAGCGTTAGCGGCTAGCAGCGTGTGGAGCCGCCGGTCCTCAGAGAGAGAGAGACAGAGACACAGAGAGAGAGAGACAGAGAGAGACAGATGGAAGGAGAGTGCGGTGTCACTCACCTGTCGGGGCCATCGTGGATCGCTACCTGCAGCTCGGTCACAGATCGACTTCTGACGCTCACGGTTCAGACCGCTAACCAGAGGGAAACACCGCTTCCGGTCCCACACTTCAAAATAAAGCTCGCCCTGAGGATGCTGTCCAACCAAAAAACTGATGATTCAGACAAATTAAATTACACATCATGGTTTATTGTTTACGTGCGCATATACATTTCTATCTCAATATGCATATATTTATTTTTATACAGAAATGCGACCAGTGTATATTACTCACATACTCTTATGTTGGAGACTTGAAGACTTGAGTGGACAGAGTTTGAGAAATAAGAGTGTGAGGCTGTGAATAATCCATCCAGTCATAACTTCCTATGAACCAAAGCTTAAAACCTACTTTTATCCTGAACGCTAGTTTTATTATTTTGATGGGGTCATGATTAAACTTCTGAAAAACATTTAGTTCTGTTTTTCTTTTATCAATTATTGTATGACTTTTATTTATTTGTACTTATACTTACACCTGTTCATGTCTGAGATATTTTGACTTCATATTTGGATAAAGTGGAGACTTGTCATCATCTTTATTTACAGTTTATCATATATGATCCTGAGTCAATACATTTTTCTATTTTATTCTGAAAGCAAGTTTTGCGTATTTCCGTTATAATACGTTTTTTTATCGATCCCTTGACGTCCATGTTGGATTGGCCAGTTTAGAAATGAAGGCTGATGATTGGTCCGAATTTCCGGGTCATCCAATAAGAGACTGAGTTAGGGTGGGTTATAAGTAATTGTTTTATAATAAGAGTGGACCTGGTGCTGCGTCACAAACACAGTAGGGGGCAGTATTGAGCCCTGACGATGGTTTTTACCCTTCAATAAAACCAACAAGGAAGAAGAAGAAAAAGAAAAATTAGAAGAAGAAGAAGGTACGTCAACATGTTCAATGTTTCATCATGACGTCGAGACAGAAGCCACGCCCACCAAAATCGTGTTAAACTCATAGTTTTTTATTAGATAAAGTAAGAAACAATACAATAACAAAACTGTTTCCTCAGATAAAACTGATTTGATCTGGAAATCATATGTTACTATGAACATGCTAATATCAACCACGTAGCATGCTAACGTCAACATATTAGCATGTTGTTCTCATGAAGCAGCGATGAGTCACTTCCTCGTGTTTTAATGTGATGAAGGATTTTTATTTCTTATACATCAGTTGATCATTATCTCATGTTTGTGTTCTTACCAAATAATAAATAAACAGAAATAATAACCTCACTCACTCTGACACACACACACACACACACACACACACACACACACGGTGATGTTCACATTTGAAGGTGTTTTGATTCTGATACATAAACAAAGTGACTTGGTATAAAAAGGGTTTTTCTTCATCAGGACGTTGATTCTTCTTCACTCTGTCTCCTCCTCTTCCTCTGCTGCTACATGAAGAACTGAAAACAAACAGAAGCTGCTAGAGCCTGAAACATTTCATACCTGATCTAATAACTACACAGTTCAATAAAACAATCAAACGTTCACTGATGAATGAGATAAATTCAGTTACAAGAAGAAGCATAAAGACTTTGATTATTTCAAGTAAACAAATAGAAAATATCTGATGTGTAAAATAAAGAACACATGGTTTTATTTATAATTTTGGGGGAGGGGAGGGGCTTCAGCTTAAATATCCGTTAAATATACAGTTTTAAATACTAATTTTAGAAAAGTCCAGAGATTTAAAACGTCAAGAGAAGAACCAGACAGGAGAACTCCAAAGTTTTGTACCTGTCAAATATGTGATCATCTTACGGTCAGTCAACACAGACTTCATCCTGACGACAGACACAAACACACACACCCACACACACACACACACACACACACACATACACACACAAAGGAATAGATAAGTCAACAAAAAGACTCTGTCAGACAAATGATTCAGTAACCAACAGGAAACACATCACATCATTCTTCTTCTATGACATTTAAAAAGGGCAGATCAGTCAGCGAGCGGTAGGAATCAGATGTTCAGGTCTTGAAGCCAACACCACAGTTACAGAGTCCAACATGCTAACACCACATTCACAGTGAGTCCAACACGCTAACACCACAGTTACAGAGTCCAACATGCTAACACCACATTCACAGTGAGTCCAACACGCTAACACCACAGTTACAGAGTCCAACATGCTAACACCACATTCACAGTGAGTCCAACACGCTAACACCACAGTTACAGAGTCCAACATGCTAACACCACATTCACAGTGAGTCCAACACACTAACACCACAGTTACAGACTCCAACATGCTAACACCACATTCACAGTGAGTCCAACACGCTAACACCACAGTTACAGACTCCAACATGCTAACACCACATTCACAGTGAGTCCAACATGCTAACACCACATTCACAGTGAGTCCAACACGCTAACACCACAGTTACAGACTCCAACATGCTAACACCACATTCACAGTGAGTCCAACACGCTAACACCACAGTCATAGTGAGTCTAACACGCTAACACCACAGTTACAGAGTCCAACATGCTAACACCACATTCACAGTGAGTCCAACACGCTAACACCACAGTTACAGAGTCCAACATGCTAACACCACATTCACAGTGAGTCCAACACGCTAACACCACAGTTACAGAGTCCAACATGCTAACACCACATTCACAGTGAGTCCAACACACTAACACCACAGTTACAGACTCCAACATGCTAACACCACATTCACAGTGAGTCCAACACGCTAACACCACAGTCATAGTGAGTCTAACACGCTAACACCACAGTCACAGTGAGTCCAACATGCTAACACCACATTCATAGTGAATCCAACACGCTAACACCACAGTTACAGACTCCAACATGCTAACACCACATTCACAGTGAGTCCACGCTAACACCAGTACAGAGTCCAACTGCAACACCACATTCACTGTCAACAGCTAACACCACAGTCACAGTGAGTCCAACACGCCAACACCGAAGTCACAGTGAGTCCAACATGCTAACACCACAGTCTCATTGAGGCCAACACGCTAAAACCACAGTCACAGTGAGTGTAGCACGCTAACGCCACAGTCACATTGAGTCCAACACGCTAACACCACAGTCACAGTGAATCCAACACGCTAACACCACACTCACAGTGAGTCCAACATGCTAAAACCACAGTCACAGTGAGTGTAGCACGCTAACGCCACAGTCACATTGAGTCCAACACGCTAACACCACAGTCACAGTGAATCCAACACGCTAACACCACACTCACAGTGAGTCCAACATGCTAACACCACAGTCACAGTGAGTCCAACACGCTAACACCACATTCACATTGAGTCTAACACGCTAACACCACAGTTACATTGAGTCCAACACGCTAACACCACAGTCACATTGAGTCTAACACGCTAACACCACAGTAGATCCAACACGCTAACACCACATTCACATTGAGTCTAACACGCTAACACCACAGTTACATTGAGTCCAACACGCTAACACCACAGTCACATTGAGTCTAACACGCTAACACCAAGCCAGCTGACTTACCGGGCTGTTAACCCAGGAAAGGCTGGAACAGGTGAGAGGACACAGGAGTTAATATCATCCTCACGTCTGTTCTCATTAGGAATCAAACATGTGACTTACTTTTCACTGGGGATATAATAAAAGTTCAAAGTTCACCTCTAATGAGTCATACTTCAGCTAAAACATTATATTTTGTCCACCAGGTGTCGCTGTTACAGTGGCATTAAACTATCAAGGATCCATCCTGTGGAGAGCATGAACCTGATGATAAGAAACCTGATAATAGATCACGTGCACTGACAACAATCATCCACTAGAGGGTTAGGGCTAACCCTAACCAGCTCAGAATAGAATTCCAAATATGGCTCAGGTGGAGGAGGTTGTGTCAATCAAGTAAATAAGTGGCTGAGGTCCAATGTCCCAACACAAAGTATGTCCTCTTCAAGTCCCACCACTGTTGACACTTGAACTTTTGGCTACACTGCCCCCTACAGACTTCTGGTGGTTTTGCTGCGATTCTTCAGTTTTGTTCATATCCGTAAGTAAGAACCGAATGTACGAACAGGAGGCTCCATTCGTTTCTGTATCGAACATTCACCATGAACTAACCTTTACTCCTTCCTCTTCGCTGGCTTTGTGCCCTTGGCCCTCAGATGTGGTCACATGACCTCTGTTGTTGTACTAATGATCTCTTCAAGAGGAAACTGAACCAGGAGCAGGAAGCAGATATATACGTACGGGTCGTTCTTCACTCGGCTGGGACGTAGCTCTTCTAGCTGCTGATGTTTCCATCGATGAGCTCGGTAAACTTATAGCTTCAGCCTCAGTGACCGGCGGCAGTGGAGTCACCAGAGCTTTGTTCTTCACCAGAGAGGACAGGACTGAGGCGAGGGACGCAGACAAGAGACAGATTATTCACTCTGACCAAGATCTGAGGCGCTGTGAAGCCCAGCTGGTCAGTACCTTCTCTGGTGAGGTTCTCTGCAGCGTTCATGGCCTTCCCGCTGAGGTCGCTCACCATGTTGTCCACCGTGGCCTCGTGGCGGAGGAAGACGGGACGCACCACCCTGTCGTAGATGACCTGGGAGCCGTTCCACGCCATCGGGGCCATGCACCACAACAGGAAGAGACACTGGGGAGGGACACACCAGGTTTACTGGACTCACTGGAACAGGACTGTAGATCATTTCACTTTGAAACAGTTTGAGATCTCGATCTTCTGTGTCTGTTGTGATTTTACTTCCTGTCTTTGACTCTTTCCTCTCATTGGTCCGTCAGTCCACGTGTCTCCTCACCTTAAATGCGTAGTAGAATGGAAACCAGTAGAGGAAAATATCAGAGAAGAACTCGCCCAGGCTGAAGACGCCGTACACCACCCAGTACGTCAGCCATTTTGTGTCGTCTTCTTTGCTTGGACTTTCGATGGCTTTGATTCTGCAGATAGAAAAAAGACACAAACTGAGGTTAACATATCTACACAACTGAAATAAAAAAGAAAAATACAATAAAATACACAAAGCTGAATCCCAGAAGTAAGTTTAACTGTTTTCAGACATGAGGTTCGGAAAATGTCCAGAGACAGACTCAGTCAGGAACACGTCAGGAACACGTCAGGAACACGTCAGGAACACATCAGGAACACGTCAGGAACACGTCAGGAACACGTCAGGAACACGTCAGGAACACGTCAGGAACACGTCAGGCCTTTTACGTCACATCAGTGTAGTAACCACAGAGTCAAGACGTTTTGAGGTAAGAAAGACGTCTGAAAAGGACGGAAACACAACAACTCACGAAAAATAAGCTGGATATGCAAAACCAATCAGGTTGCAGACGAGTGAGGCTCCATACCCGTACATCAGATAGAGTCCAGTCAGTGAGACGGCACCTGGATGAGACACAGGGGACGAGACGTCAAAGGACAAAGGTTTAATTTCACCTTTGTTCAGAAACACTTGCTCCGATTCACACACAAACAGGAAGTGGTGTAAAAAGCTTCCTACCTCTGATCAGCTTACATTGCTGTTCACACATGGAGGCCGCTCGGCTGCCGGCTCCACTGATAATCTGCTTTAACTTCAGCTCAGACACAGACACACACACACACACCGGGGAACAGTGTGCACCAGGCACACAGAGTGTGTGTGTGTGTGTGTGCTGCTGATGCACTGCATGAATACACTGCTGTTCCCTGCTGTCTTTCAGTCTCATGTTCATATGACGATCAGATCGTCTTCATCTTTAAGTCTTTTCTCTTTCCACAGACACTGTTCTCATTTCACAATAACTCTCATCAGGATCCAGGCTGAGATCACAACATGAGATCAAACCCCTGACCATCAAAACTCTGACTGATCAGAAAGAGGTTTCAGAACCTGAAGGAGAAAAGTCTTTCTCAGTCTCAATCTTTGATGCTAGACAGATTATCAATGTGAACATTAATAAAATAAGGTTTGACATCTTTCTTAAAGACTGTTGAACAAACAGCTGTGCTCCACATGACCGGTTACAGATCAACTCGATGGTTCCTGAGGTGTTGGAGTCCAGTGTTTCCTCTGTCTCCACCACTTCATGAGGAACATCAGGCTCCTCTATGTTCACCAGCTGCTGAAACTGTTTTGAGACGTGAACTCTGTAAATTATCATCAGGACATGTTGTGTAGTTAGTGTTTGTGAAGCAGCAGCAGGTTGTCGGGTCCGACTGGTTCACAACAACAGGAACATGTGGGAACATCCAGGCGAGGGGCGGAGCCTGTACAGCAACAGGTGTTTCAAACTGGACGTCTTCGTCTTCTACGTGTTCGGCTCCTCTTCTTCATCCTGAGATGTTTGTGTTCTTCACGTCACGTGTTAGAAACCTCATCAACACGTCCACTCGCTCACTGAGAAGCTTCCACACATTGTCCTGATGGTTCCTCACATGGACTCTGACATGTTACACACATGTTACCAAGAGGCTGCAGGAGAAGATCCAGAACATGTCCAGAGACACTGACTCAGACATTTGTTCTCACATAGAGAACTTGCAGAACATGTGATGAACCTGTCAGAGCGTCTTCTGCTGTTCGTTAGTGGACAGAGGCTGTTCACTAATGTTTACAGATTTTTCGAGATGTTGTGCAAGTGACAGATTTGAGGAAACCTCCTGAAAATCTAAAGTTAGAAGCTACAAGAAGCTGAAAGAGATCCTCAGAGCAGAAGAGGTGAGAACGTACAGTCATTAGATCCCTGCAGCACAGATGCTGACCCAGACAAGTTCCAGAACATGAGCCGAGGCTTCGTGTTAACGGAGGATTAAGTGAATCCTCTTCAGTTTTCCATCCACGTGCAACAGGAAGCTAAAGACAAACAGAACCAACAGATCCAACATGTTCCTCATGGAGCAGAACACGAGAACCACTCACGTACCTGCTGCAAGGAGCTTCTTCTTTATCCCAGTCTTCTCCTCCAATTTCCCCAGAAAGTCTGTCAACGCGTTCTTCTCATTCAGGAACTTCTCCGCTCGCTCTCTTATGGAGGAGAGCATGTTCAGAAGGCCCATGGTCCTCAATCAGGTCCTCAAACAGCTGAGGGTCACAGGAGAGCAGCCAGACAGAATACAGCACAGTAAGTAATCCTCTGATTTAATACAAGAAGAGAGGGAGGAGAGAGGGAGGGGATGATGGGAGAGAGGGAGGAGATTAGAGAAAAGAGGGAGGAGACAAGGAGTGAAGCCAAATCTTCTCCATCGCCCCCTGGTGTCTGTCTGCAGTATAGATCATAAACCCTCCTCCTCCATGTTAGCAGATGGGACATGGACCAAACTCACATATCAAAGATTGATTTTAATTAGTTATTTAATGATATAACAGAGAGGTCATGATTGACAGCCACGAGGTTATGTTTACCTCCGTCTCCTTGTGGCTGTAATGCACACTGCAGCCTCCAGACGGCGCTAACAGGACCTCTGTAAACCCAGCAGGTGTGAAGAGGCCTGAACCACATCAGACGACAGCAGGGGGCGGAGCCTCTGGGGAGGAATGCGTGGTGCAGGCCGCCACACGTTCGATTCCTGCAGTCAGGTTAGAAGGAATCCAACGTGTCCTCAGTGTGAGGGACGGACGCTGCTGAGAGGAGATGAGAGGATACAGAGGAATCAAGTACACGCTGTTCATCTGCTGCTACGTCTTCTGGGTGAGTCTCCGTCCAAACACCTCCACCTCACAGCTGCTCTGCACACGAGGGTCAGCACCAACACCAGAGGACCAGGATCTGAGAACACAGCAGGGAGCTGGAACTCTTCTGCTCACAGTAGAAACTGGTTTCAACTCGTCTCTGATTAAACCATGTGCACCCAATACATTTCATATATATCATTAACTTTCTGCTCAGTCACAACGTGGTGCCAGATACCTTGAACCAGTTTAGACTGAAACGAGCAGCGTGTGATTCAAACTGAATTAATACGACTCCTGGTGATTTCTGATCATCTGCTGAGAAGCCTCACGTCATGATGATGATATCTGCTTCCTATGATAGAGTCAAAACTGAATTACACATATCTGATCGTCACCATGACGTCATCAATAACAATCACACGAGTCAAGATATCAACAGATTTCTGTCAAGATAATTCAGGATCGGTCAAACTAAAAATGTCTCATCAAAGAACTCGTCCCTTTGACAGAAATGTCTTTCTGTCCGTTGGCTTCTGTGTGACTGCAGGTGGTTAGCTCCGCCCTCATCGCCGTGGGGATCTACGCCAAGATCGCCAAGGAGAAAGGTCGGTCACATGACGAAGGAGACATAATCTGAGACGGAGACAGACAACGTCTTACCTCTGTGGAGCTGAGCGAGGACAGAGGGGATGAGTCTCAAAGTGAAGACAGGGGGAGACAGGGGGAGACAGTGGGAGACAGGAGGAGACAGGAGGAGACAGGTTGAGACAGGGGGAGACAGAGGGAGACAGTGGGAGACAGGAGGAGACAGGAGGAGACAGGTTGAGACAGGGGGAGACAGAGGGAGACAGTGGGAGACAGGAGGAGACAGGAGGAGACAGGTTGAGACAGGGGGAGACAGAGGGAGACAGTGGGAGACAGGAGGAGACAGGAGGAGACAGGTTGAGACAGGGGGAGACAGTGGGAGACAGTGGGAGACAAACTGTACGTGTGTGTGTGTGTCTGTTTGTGTGTGTGTTATTAAAAACAAAGATCTGCTGATAACATTCCTGCGGATGAGTCACAATAAGATAATCTGACATGTTTCAACATTCACTGCCTGTGTATGTGTGTGTGTCTCTGTGTGTGTGTGTGTGTGTTTGTGTCTCTCTGTGTGTGTGTGTTTGTGTGTGTGTGTCTGTGTGTGTCTGTGTGTGTGTAGATGTTGTCGACACTCTCACAGCGGATCCAGCTCTTCTCCTGATCGTCGTCGGCTCTGTGACGTTCCTCATCACGTTCCTCGGGTGTTGTGGGGCCCTGCGTAACGCCCCCTGTCTGCTGAAGACGGTATTACACTCGGGTCCAACACCAATTCAACTGAGTAAAATACTCAATTATAAGTTAAATCTCCTGTGATTGATCCTGAGTCATGTCCCTGTTGAAGCTGCTTCATACATGAGTAAATGTACTTTGTTACTTTCCACCATTGGACACCAGGGATCTGCTCCTGAATGAAAGTGGTTCTCAGTGTTGTAACCGTTCCCTCCTGTAGTTCCTGGGGATCCTGGTGGTCATCCTGCTCCTGCAGATCACTGCTGGAGTCGTGGGATACAGCTTCACTGACATGGTAACGCTCAGATGGATTACTTAAGTAAAAGTAATTATACCACAATGTAGAAATACTCTGATACAAGTCACAGACTTAGCATTGAAATCAACTTGGCGTAACCACAGCAGGTGATATGTTCGATCCTGAGGGCGGAGCTGTGGACGAGTGTTGTGTTCTGTGTGGACGGCTCGTCTGTCCCGGGGGACGTCCAAACTGTCAGGACCAGCTCCAGCTCCGCCTCCGTCCTAAATGGAGGAGGGTTGGATCTGAGCAGCAGAGATCTGTTAAGTTAGCGCCCCCTGCTGGAGCACGTGGAGACCTCTGAACTAACTGAGTCTGTTGTTCAGGTTACGGAGAGGACGGAGACGCTGATGATGAAGGCCATCGTCAGATACAGGGAGGACCGGGACCTGGAGAACGCCATCGACTTCATCCAGAAGAAGGTGAAGGAAGCGGAGTAGCGCCAGTTGGTCAGCAGGTGGCGCTGTGGCACTGACTGCTCTCTCTTCAGTTTCAGTGCTGTGGCGTGGAGGGCTACGCCGACTGGTCCCGTAACGTCTACTTCGAGTGTTCGGACTCGAACCCCAGCCTGGAGGCCTGTGGAGTTCCTTTCTCCTGCTGCATCCTCCTGCAGAACCAGGTCAGGTCTGAGGAGGGCGCTGTGACATCTGAAATCTGTTCACCTGAAGTTATCAGCTCAAACAGGTGATCATCTTCAGGGCCGAGGAATTCCAATCCTACATTTGATTTAGTCGGTAACGGTGGGAAATGATCAAACAGTGTTAAATCATCAGAGATCAGAACCACGACGTGTAAATATGAACCACGCGTTCCTTTCTGAGGTCGTAGAAGTCGTTACCACGGCAACACCCTCAAGATTCATCTGTTCTGAAGGGTTTGAACATTAGTGGAGCTCAACAGAGGAATCAGTGAGTCATAGAGATCTGAAGGGTTCATCCCAGCTGTGTGTCGGTGTCTCCTGCAGACGGTGCTGAACACCATGTGTGGTTACGAGAAGCAGAAGGAGGAGGAGCCTGTTGCCGCTCAGGACGTTTTCACCATCGGCTGTTTGGAGAAAATCATCTGGTGGACCAAGAAAAACCTGCTGCTGGTGGCCGGTCTGACAGCTGGTCTGCTGCTGCTCGAGGTTTGTCTCAGAGGTTAGACCACCGGGGCTAGACCACAGAGGATAGATCACATAGGTCAGATCACAGAGTTTAGACCACAGAGGTTAGACCACATGGGTTAGACCACAGAGGTTAGACCACCGGGGCTAGACCACAGAGGTTAGACCACAGGCGTTAGACCACAGAGGTTAGACCACATGGGTTAGACCACAGAGGTTAGACCACAGAGGTTAGACCACAGAGGTTAGACCACAGGGGTCAGATCGCAGAGGTTATACCTCAGAGGTTAGACCACCGGGGTTAGACCACAGGGGTTAGACCACAAAGGATAGACCACAGAGGTTAGACCACAGGGGTTAGACCACAGATGTTAGACCACAAAGGATAGACCACAGAGGTTAGACCACAGGGGTCAGATCGCAGAGGTTATACCTCAGGGGTTAGACCACAGGGGTCAGATCACATGGGTTAGATCACAGAGGTTAGACCCCAAAGGTTAGATCACAGAGGTTAGACCACAGAGGTTAGACCACAGAGGATAGATCACAGAGGTTTGACCACAGAGGATAGATCACAGAGGTTTGACCACAGAGGTTAGATCACAGAGGTTAGACCACAGAGGATAGACCACAGAGGTTTGACCACAGAGGTTTGACCACAGAGGTTTGACCACAGAGGTTAGACCACAGAGGTTAGACCACAGGGGTCAGATCACATGGGTTAGATCACAGAGGTTAGACCCCAAAGGTTAGATCACAAAGGTTAGACCACAGAGGTTAGACCACAGAGGTTTGACCACAGAGGTTAGACCACAGAGGTTAGACCACAGAGGTTTGACCACAGAGGTTAGATCACAGAGGTTTGACCACAGAGGTTTGACCACAGAGGTTAGACCACAGAGGTTAGACCACAGAGGATAGACCACAGAGGTTTGACCACAGAGGTTTGACCACAGAGGATAGACCACAGAGGTTTGACCACAGAGGTTTGACCACAGAGGTTTGACCACAGAGGTTAGACCACAGAGGTTAGACCACAGAGGTTTGACCACAGAGGTTAGACCACAGAGGTTAGATCACAGAGGTTAGACCACAGAGGTTAGACCACCCCTCACAATGACAATGGAGCTTTGATGAACCATCAAGGTGATAAGTTGTCAGTCTCCAGGTGTGTGGACAGGTTGTGATGTCGGTGGACGGTAGCCGGTCTCTGAAGCTCTGGTCTCTGAAGCTCTGGTCTCTGAAGCTCTGGTCTTTGAAGCTCTGGTCTCTGAAGCTCTGGTCTCTGAAGCTCTGGTATCTGAAGCTCTGGTCTCTGAAGTTCTTGTCTCTGAAGCTCTGGTCTCTGAAGCTCTGGTCTCTGAAGCTCTGGTATCTGAAGCTCTGGTCTCTGAAGCTCTGGTCTCTGAAGCTCTGGTTCTCCTGCAGGTCTGCATGATCGGTCTTGCTGCAGCTCAGACCTCCTGGATCAAGAAGGCCCGAGGGCGTCAGAGAGAGAGCGCAGCGAGGAGCCGGTCGGAGAGGAAGGAAAGTCTCTGGTTTCCTGCGTTTGCAAACTTCGACGAGGACGAGTAGAGTCCAGTTGTGACGGATGTGGATTTGTTGTGGTGACGGATACATAATCAATAGAAACATGAATAATAACGATATCAGAATGTGGACGGAGCGTTTTCACTGTGAATCTGAGGCTCCACATATCAGCAGGATGATCTACCTCATGTGAAATCCTCTTTATGTCACATCTCTTATTAGAATAAGTTTAGCACTCAAACGATTTTTACATGTTGCTTATAAAATATATATTTTTCTATTTCAGAAATCTGTTGTAGAGGATTTCAAAGTGAACAACAACATGTGTGTATTTTCTATATTAAAGCTTCTTTGTTCTCTTGGTGAATTCACTTATCATTCATCATTTCATATTCAGGTAATTTGGTGTTTTCCTCTTTAAACTGTTTAATCTTTGATCCTGATTCAAACCAATAAAACCTGCTGACTTCCTGTTCTACTGGTGACCCCTAGAGGCTGCTTTGTGAACTGCACAACATGGTCCCTCCATGTTAATCTGTGGAGCAGATCAGCAGCTGAGCACCTGCGTGTTGTCAGTCTCACGCTCACCTGATTGGATTAATGGCTGCCGGCTGCGTGAGGGTCAAAATAGCAGCGGAGATGATGTCACTCTGTAGTTCAGCTCCACGTCTTTTCATTCAACATCTAACGTTCTGGTTTGTTTCAGTTTGTTTTTGACTTCCTGAACTGATCAGACGTGAAACCATCTTTTATAGGATGATAGTTCGAGGTTCAGAGAACCTGGAGACCAGCAGCTGACAGGACCTGGATCAAACACAAACATTTGCACAGGTCATGTGACGTTGATCTCCTTCAGTTAATCAGATCATGATGTTTACATGTCAGAGCACTGAGGCTTGTTGAGAAAAGGGTTCCACTAACTTCTAACTTCTAGTATTTTCCATAAAGAACTTTTGAAGTGAGACTCATCGATGTCTCTCTCAGATGAGCTGTATTTCAGTTGATGACATGTTTAGCCTAGCTTAGCATCATTAGCATTCCTGTTGTGCGTCTCTAATGGAGCGAGTTGGATCCAGATCAACACAAACCTGAATCTGGTTCCTCACCGTCCGTTTCTATCTGTTTCTGATGAGTTTACACCTGCTCACTATCTTTGTGCTAAGCTAGGCTAAGCTAGGCTAAGCTAACCTGCAGTTTTATTGATTAAACCGGTTCAGTCCCAAACAAACACTGAATTAAAGAGAGAATTCTGTTTATTAACAGTTTTCACATATAAATAAACAAACAACACAAACATATTTCATAAATAAAAAAGGAACACATATGTACTCGGTGAAGTTTGAGGAACCTGACGGTTTGTGTTGGCAGATGAACATTGAGGTTTAAAGAGGATCAACATTCAAATTAAGGCAGATCTACGTTTTTACGTTGAAACAACACAACTAGTGAACAGTGAGATCCGGTCAAGGAGCACTTCACAGCGAACACACAAATATCTGCTGTAGTTCAACATTACAGCTTAAATTCATCCTGAACGTGGAGATGATCACGATGCTCGAGCTTCGCTGTCGACCATGTTCAGTTTCTGTGGTTTACGACAAAGCAGCAAATCCTCAGATTTGAAAACAAAATTGTTTTCAAAAATGACATTAAAGATATTCTTTTAGTTTTGTTGATCGAAACATTGTTGGAATCCAACTCTCCAATTAACCAAAAATAAAAACAATCAAATGAAATAGCTGCAGTTATATTCAGCACCTGATGCTTTAACTGAGCCACTTGCACTTGATGCACGAATGGAAACAGAGTTTGTGTTTCCACCGATCATCAGTGAACTGAAGCGTTTTGTCACGAGAGATAAACACAACTCAAACTAGCATCTGTTCAAGTTTGTGTTAGTGACCGTGGGAAATCCCAATAATTCCTACAGCACTTAGTTTACGTTCAAACATTCAATCAAAACAAGAAGAAGAAAATAAAGCACGTAAAGTTGGAGCGCATGGCAGCATGCTGTCGAATACAAACCAACCAGGAGGAGGAGGAGGAGGAGGAGGAGGAGGAGGAGGAGGAGGAGGATTCTGCGAGATGAAGAGCACTTGATTCATTCAGCTGTCTGATTGGGCGGATTTCCCTTTAACCCTTCAGTCAGTCTGAAGCAGTGAGAACCAGCCAATCACAGTCCAGTCAAATCGAGTGTAAGCACCCGAGTTACGAACATAAGACAAGAGAACAAACGGCAAATGAAGGAGTTCATCCTGTTGGGGGATTCCAGATAAATCACCAGCTGATGCATCTTAGTTCTCTGGATCCGACATGTTTGAGCTTATTCAGGTGAAATGTAACATTTGATCCGATGTGGTTTCTTCAGGTCATCTGTCTCAACACAAGGACACTGGTTCTGGCTCTAAAGTCCAAGTTAAGATGAGGAACACATTCAAACTTATCCACCTAAAGAAACAGGACCAGAATGTGTTCACGGTACATCTGGACAAATTACCCTCGCTCGACTGGCCGTCTTCTAAAAGAGCCCCTGTGGTTTCCAGAGGTCTCGGGTCCTAAACCGATAACAAACCAGTTCAACAGACAAACAACGCTACTGACCATCCATCTAAACTCTGCATGAATCCCAGGAGTCACGGTCGTCCAGACGTCTTCCAGGCTGAACAAGCGCCTCCTGGTTGTGGTACAGAACCGAGCCCGACACGCACAGGTCCATCAGGTCTTTGGGCCTAAATCGTATCTGGGACTGAACTAGAACTTGGGCCACAAATACAGTGAAAACCCACCGGTGGAGTTCTGGTTGAGATAATGATTCCATTGTAGGTCACCAGAAAGGGAAGGGATCCTGAGGGGCTCTGTCTTCTAGGTGGCGCTGTCGGACCAGATGAGGAACTTGCAGCCGCTCTAGGGACGGTGTTGTGCTACCATAATCCTCCAGTGCAGATCAGGCTTGTGTTCATCGCTTCTCTCAACCAGAGACGCTTCCCAAGGTGAGCTGGTTAGGGCTGAGGGCGGGTTAGAATCAAAGTGACCTCATTGTCTGTTTGCCCTTTGACCCCTCACACTCGCATCAGTGAGCAGGAGAATCACTGAAGCTCAGGTCACCTGAACCTTCTCAGTCCGTCCAGAAGGAGCTTCCTGCTCCGTGTGCAGATCCTCACGTCTTCACGCTCCTGTTCACTCGACCGGACGCTGCTCCGTCAAACCTGACAGATGTTGTAGTAGACGGTGTGGGCGTGTCCCTCACCTGCTGAGTCGCCCAGCGCCTCGAACATACAGTCTTTGTGTGTGTGGATCTCGGTCATTGGCATGTTGACGCTGTGGGAGTTGTGAGGAGTCTGGGTTCCGTAGGACGGCACAGACTGGAACAGTAGAACACACAGGAGAACACACGTGAGCGCCACACGGTGGTTGGTGGGTTCACATCTTTGATACAACTTCAGTAAATGAATAATACAAATATCTCAGGATGAAAACGAGGAGCCAGGACCTGGACGAAGACATGAGCTTGAAAAGACAATAAAATTCCAGAGCTTTGCCGGTAAATGCCGGTTTGTATCAGGATGTTGTTTTTACCTTTCCAGTTTCACCGAGAGGGAAATCCTTCCGACAGAGGTGGGCGATGATTCCTGCAGCGAGGGCGTCACCGAGGACGTTGATCATGGTCCGAAATCTGTCCCTGCAGAGACAGAAGAGACGAGAAGACACAATAAGACACAAAAAGACACAAGAAGACACCGTGAGACCAACGTCAGACGATGGATTTATATCTGAATCGCTTCGTCTTTCACCTCATATACATATGTGACCGTTACTTACAGGATCCAATCAATGGCCACGATGAGGGTGATGTCATCAGGGGGTAACCCCACAGACGTCAGTACGATCACCATGGTAACCAGCCCAGCCTGGGGAATCCCTGCTGCACCGATGCTGGCGGCTGTAGCCGTGATGCTGCCGGACAACAGGTGGAAAAGAAGAGTTCGTTCCCCAGTTACACAATCCAGGCTGAACTCACTCACTTAATGACAACTGTCCATCTGTGTCTCCATGTGAGACAGTTGACGTCTTAGCAAATTTACAATAGTTGCATGTTTTGTTTTTTTTATTTTATTTTATTTTTTTATATTCTTTATTTATTTGACAGTTGTACACAAAAATTTACATCAGCCCAAGGGCAATTTTCTTTCTTCTGCTGTCAACATTTTTCGAAATTGGGTAACTTTGTACATTTTGGGAGAGGTACAGTGCGTACATGTAGACAATAATCACAGATCAATAGAGAAAAACAAATAAATGAATAAAAACAAGCTGAATAAAAAACAACAACACATTAGAGGGTGATTTGAGAGAGAATGAGATAGAGGTCGGTGATGCTCGCTAAATCAAGGCAACATTACAGGGTCATTCATTCAGTACTTCCACAAAGTCTGGCCTTAGGGGTTTTACATATCTCACCCAATTGCTCCATAATTGGATGAACATAGTTTTCCGAAGACGAAGGGAGAAAGTAATCCTTTCCTTAACATAAATCTCATTTACTATATCTATCAATTCCTCTATCGTGGGGGGCTCAGGAAGCAGCCAGCGTCTTGTGAGCGCTTTTTTACAGGCGGTTGTTAGTATGCCAATCATATATTTATAGTTGCATGTTTTACAGTAAATAGTTGTTTTGAACGTTTGATTCGTGAGTTGATGCTGTCGTCTCAAACTGAGATCCTGATCGGACCTGAACATGTTGAGGAGGATTCTTCAGCTCTTAAGAAATGAATGAAACAACACAGACTTGGTATCAGAGGAGCTTCAGACTGTGTTGCTGTTGTTTTACCTGATGGTGACCAGCTGACCGAGGTCCAGCTCATAGTCGTTCACCTGAGCGATGAAGATGGCCGCCACCGCCTCGTACAGCGCCGTGCCGTCCATGTTGATGGTGGCTCCGACAGGAAGGACGAAGCGAGCGATCTGCCGGTCGACGTGGCAGTTCTCCAGCAGACACTTCATGGTGATGGGCAGCGTAGCAGAGCTGAGGACGGACGGCAATCAAATAAAACTTCCAAGGAGACAGATGTGAGGGTCAGATTAAAGCAGGACGGGACTCTGACCTGGAGGAGGTGGCCAGGGCGATCACCAGCGCCTGCAGCAGCCCGCGGATGTAGGTGAACGGGTTCTTCCTGGTGAGGAGGAAGTAGAAGAGAGGAAGCAGGACGAGGCCATGGACAAAAAGGCCTGCGAGGACGGTGATGCCATACCAGCCCAGCTTCTTCCCCAGGGTGCTCGGGTCCTGCATGTCCAGGATCTTCCCAGCCACCAGGAAGATGATCCCAAAAGGAAAGTACCTGAGAGGACAAAGTCATTGAGGGTTTGTCCTCTGGAGAGCAGGAATGGCAATTTCATGGCAATCTGAAAGTGAGATGTTTCTTTCTTTGTTCTTTAGCCTGATGATACTAAAGAAGTCAAGGAGTCATGGGGTCAACCTCCAGCACTAGTCCGAGGCTCAGCTCAGATCTTTGAGTCATGTTTGGACTCTGCTGCTGTTTTTAATCTGCTCAGTGGCTGAAGCTGCAGTGGGAGGAGCCCAAAAGCAGTGATGTCACCGCCGGCATGTTTTCACCAGCTGACAGGTCATCAGGTCAAACATCAACAGATCATTCAGTAGAGAGACAGAGGCCGCCACCACTTTGTCCAGTGTCAGAGGGACGACCTCACTACACTGGGGCCGGTGTCGGTTCCACTCATCAACATGGAGTCCTAACGACGCTGGAACTCACCAAACAGCAGCGTTGATGATCTTCATCACGCACTCGTTGATGCACTGACAGACGTTGACCAGCGGAGCCCCTCGTTCTCCCATCCTGCCCAGCAACAGACCTGCAGCCACAGTTTAGACTCACATCATCACCTGATAGAGTCTAAGGCTCGTGTAACAACAAGGATATGAAGCAGGAGGAGTTCACTCATAACAATATGATGAACACTGGACCATTGGACCAATCACAGGAGGTAGAGCCAGCATTAAACAGAAGAAGAAGAAAGAGAAGAAGAAGCAGCTGCATGTCATGCTTGATCCATGGGTTAGGGTGAGGCTGAGGAGTACTGTAGTACTGTGGAGTTATGTGGAGTACTGTGGAGTTATGTGCAGTACTGTGCAGTACTGCGCCTGAAGGTGCTGATACTGCTAGCAATACCATCATGATGTAACCATGGCAACCAGGTGAAGCTTCATTCATGTCCTCCATTCAAACAGAAACACTACTACCCCCCCACCTGACAACACGCCCACGTCAGACGCAGTCTACAAACCAATCAGAGTCAAGTACAGGTAGACTCCTCCCACGTAGTGATGACAGTGGACGACAGCTGCACAAACATGTCAACAGATTAAATGAGTGTCTCAAATAATCCAAATCAACAGTGGTGTAGTTATCTGTTGGTTTATTCCCAACATGAACCTGTAGAATAGAGCTGATGATGGGCCCCAGAAGAAGAAGATGCTGCTACATGTGTGTAAGAGTGAGAAGAACAGAGATGTTGACCTCAGACATTAGAGGTGAAACTTTGGAAATAGATAAGGTTTCTAAGTGGAGCACAGACGTGTGGACCCGTCCTGCTCACCCATGGTTGCAGAGAAGATGACGATGCCGAGGACGTTCATCTGCTGGCTGCTGCCGGGCTTGGTCTTGTACGTGATCTCTGGGGGCGGAGTCAGCTCCAGGTACACCGTCCGGCCTTTAGGGTCGTCCTCATCGGGGACCAGGTAGACGAAGTTGGGCTGAACGGTTCTGGTCTGGACTTTGAGGATGGGGATCAGATCTGTTTTGTACTGAAGACACAGAGTTTGTTACAGGAAGAGAAACAGAAGAAGAATGAAAGAGTTGGATCTCAGTTGTTTCTCTCACCTGCTGAAATGTTGCTTCAATCAGATTCGATGGAACCATGTTTCTGTGGAGAAAAGAGTCAAGGTCTTTATTCACTGATCCTCTGCGTGTGTGTGTGTATAATAATATATATATATTTATATATATATACACATACATAACAGTATACAGTTATACCCTCAAACAGTGTTTGTGTCACAAGGCATGACATTGGAGTGTAAACAGTCCAAATCAGCTGACCTTCAGCTGAGGTCAAAGGTCATGTGTTCGGCCTGCTCATGAGGCGCCAACCAAAGTGGGCGTGTTTTCTTGACAAGGCTTGAGGGCGTGGTCTGCCAACGTGCCACAGCAGAGATCATGACATCTCACGGCCGCTGACTCGGTTAATCTGTCACTCATCCCCGCAGGATTACTAAAAATACTCGGATCAGATCCGACTCTAATTGGATTGAAGCGAGTGTCGGTTTGTTTTCTGCGTATTGTGGATCTGAGTGACGTTCAGTCACCTGTCAGTCAAAAGGTCAGACTGCCTGAGCTCTGCAGGGGTCCTGGTTGTGAGAGTGAGGATTCAAACCGACATCACGTATGTTACCAGTCAGATGAACATGTATGATGAGGGTCATGCTGCACAGCTGTTAGAGGTTAGAGGTCACACTCTGGATCCAGAGGAGTTGTTTTCTGAGTTTCACATTGAAGTGAACGGACCAAAGAATTCTGTCATCACCTGCGTGGGCGGAGTCTACCTGTACTTGACTCTGATTGGTTTGTAGATGGTGTCTGATATGGGCGTGTTGTCAGGTGGGGGGGTCGTAGTCTCTCTGTTTCAATGGAGGAAAATGACACTTCATCTGGTTGCCAGGGTAACAGCATGATGGTTCCAGCATCAGCACCTTCAGGCGCAGTACTCCACATACTAAAGTACTACATTATTCCACAGTACTCCAAAATACTCCAGCGCTGAACAATACTACACTAATCCACAGTACTCCACAGTACTTCAAATCCACCAAATGAACGTCCTCGTGGTTCAAACTCTTATCGTCGGAGGTGAAGACTGCAGCTTCTTCTTCTTCTTCTTCTTCTTCTTCTTCTTCTTCTTCTTCTTCTTCTTCTTCTTCTTCTTCTTCTATTGTTTAATGAACTTTCACGTGTGACGATGTCCAGTTTTGTTTGTTTTAGTTTGTTTTCCTGCAGTGGTTTTTTTCCTCATGAAACAACACAAACTACACATTCATGCAACACAACCTCACAGGTTCTATGTGACTGAGACAAACTTCAGCTCTGACCTTTGACCTGTCTCACCTGATGAGGTCGATCAGGGCGTCGGCCGAGGTCATGACGGGCCCCCCCCCCAGCCGGTGGCTCTCCATATCCGTCCCCACGCCGGGTTTGATGATGATGACGAGCAGGATGCCGACCACCACGGCGATGAAGGTGGTCCACAGGTAGTAGGTGACGGTGAGCACGCCCATCCGACAACACGCCTTCGACTCCATCGAGGACAGACCCGACATCAAACTGCACAAAGGACCAAATGATACAAACACACGTCCATGAGAAGCATGAGTCAACACGTCTGTAACACACAAACTGCAGCACTGCTTGTTACCTGTTTTACATGTATGTGGGCGTTCCTAATAATCTGCCCTCTCAAAGTACATCTTTAAAAAGCCATAAACACATTAGGAAGAAGAAATCTGATCGTCTGTTTCTCGTCTAAACATCAGAAAAACTAAGAATTTGAACTGATCATCAGAGTTGATAATAATAATAATGATTAAAAGGAGAATAGTTTGAAAAGTGTGTGAGTCTGATTTGTTATTTTCCGTCACACTAACCAATAAACTGGGATTTACCACTGAGCTGTAACACATATAATATAATTATATAATAATTCAGAGCTGGAACAATATTCAGGGAAAAGACGAGTTTTCTCTCCTCAACATTAACAAGGCAGAAACAGCCACCGGGTCCCAGGAGCCCCAGAGGCCCCAGAGGCCCCAGAGGTCCCAGAGGCCCCAGAGGTCCCAGAGGCCCCAGAGGTCCCAGAGGCCCCAGAGGTCCCAGAGGCCCCAGAGGTCCCAGAGGTCCCAGAGGTCCCATGAGCCACAGAGGTCCCAGAGGTCCCAGAGGTCCCAGGAGCCCCAGAGGCCCCAGAGGCCCCAGAGGTCCCAGAGGCCCCAGAGGTCCCAGAGGCCCCAGAGGTCCCAGAGGTCCCAGAGGTCCCAGAGACCCCAGGAGCCACAGAGGTCCCAGAGGCCCCAGAGGTCCCAGAGGCCCCAGAGGCCCCAGAGGCCCCAGAGGTCCCAGAGGTCCCAGAGGTCCCAGAGGTCCCAGAGGTCCCAGAGACCCCAGAGGTCCCAGAGGTCCCAGGAGCCCCAGAGGCCCCAGAGGTCCCAGAGGCCCCAGAGGTCCCAGAGGCCCCAGGAGCCCCAAAGGCCCAGGATAAGAGTCCCGTTGATTTGATTTTAAATAAATTAATAAATACATCTGACAGTTATTTACTTCAATAATCAAGTGATTGCTCAATGAATGAAAAGGTCTGAACTCATAAGTTTCTGAATCTCGCTGACAAATCCAAGAGGAGGAAGAGCAAGAGCAGGAGGAGGAGGAGCAGGAGGAGGTGGAAGAGGAGGAGGAGCAGAAGGAGGAGGACGAGGAGCAGGAGGAGGTGGAAGAGGAGAAGGAGGAGGAGGAGGAGGAGGAGGAGCAGGAGGAGGAGGACGAGGAGCAGGAGGAGGAGGAAGAGGAGAAGGAGGAGGAGGAGGAGGAGGAGGAGCAGGAGGAGGAGGAGCATAAGAAGGAGGAGCATAAGGAGGAGGAGGAACAGCAGGAGGAGGAGAAAGGAGCAGGAGGAGGAGGATGAAGAGAAGGAAGAGGAGCAGGAGAAGGAGCAGAAGGAGGAGGAGGAGGAAGAGGAGGAGGAGCAGGAGGAGGAGGAGCATAAGGAGGAGGAGGAACAGCAGGAGGAGGAGCAGGAGGAGCAGGAGAAGCAGGAGGAGGAGGAGGAGGAGCAGGAGGAGGAGGAGGAGGAACAGCAGGAGGAGGAGGAGGAGGAGGAGGAGGAGGAGGAGGAAGAGGAGGAGGAGCAGGAGGAGGACGAGAAGCAGGAGGAGGAGGAGGAGGAGCAGGAGGAGCAGGAGAAGCAGGAGGAGGAGGAGCAGGAGGAGGAGGAGGAGGAACAGCAGGAACAGCAGGAGGAGGAGGAGGAGGAGGAGGAGGAGGAGGAGGAGGAGGAGGAGGAGGAAGAGGAGGAGGAGCAGGAGGAGGAGGAGAAGCAGGAGGAGCTGGAGAAGGAGGAGGAGGAAAGCAGGAGGAGGAGGAGGAGGAGGAGGAACAGCAGGAGGAGGAGGAGGAGGAGGAGGAACAGCAGGAGGAGGAGGAGAAGCAGGAGGAGGAGGAAGAGGAGGAAGAGGAGGAGGAGCAGGAGGAGGAGGAGCATAAGGAGGAGGAGGAACAGCAGGAGGAGGAGAAAGGAGCAGGAGGAGCAGGAGGAGCAGGAGGAGGAGGAGGAGGAGCATAAGGAGGAGGAGGAACAGCAGGAGGAGCAGGAGGAGGAGGAGGAGCAGGAGGAGGAGGAGGAGGAGGAGGAGGAGGAGGAGGAGGAGGAGGAGGAGGAGAAAGGAGCAGGAGGAGCAGGAGGAGCAGGAGGAGGAGGAGGAGGAGCATAAGGAGGAGGAGGAACAGCAGGAGGAGCAGGAGGAGGAGGAGGAGCAGGAGGAGGAGGAGGAGGAGGAGGAGGAGGAGGAGGAGGAGGAGGAGGAGGAGAAAGGAGCAGGAGGAGCAGGAGGAGGAGACGCTGGACGTCGGCCTACCTTGACGTGATGAGAGGAAGAATGAGCATCTTCAACATCCTCATCAGCAGCTCTCCAGGGAAGGAGAAGTAGAGTTTGGCCTGCGGTGGAAACAGAAACGTTTCAGAGAACATTTGAAAGTTGTTGATCTCAGTCGATCACTCGGTTCATGTGGTAAAGATCAGAGGGATCACATGTTTCCCTTTCCTCTGATTGAAGATTGTAGTGTGAAGAAATGGAAAATGGAAAATAAAGAAAAGTATCAACAGGAAATCTTAAAAACGATCAATGGAAAATCAGGAAATATAAATGAGAATTTGAAAAATAAAAATGTTACTGATAAGTCCAAAGAGAAGAATTAACACCAAAGCTGAACTGTTGATTTAGCAACTAGACATTTAAAAAGAAAGCTTCTTAATGGAGTCATGTAAATATCCCGGGGACTGAACTGTTGAATCAAGTCCTGATTGGATCTAAAGGAAAGTTTCCAAACCGTCTTTGAATGTTTCAGCATCAGAAATCTAGTAAACCGGACAGGAAGTGAGACTTTAACAAATAAAAGTATTATGCAGAAGATTTAGAGACAAATATCAAGAGGACCTTTTGTTTGTAAACATGGCAACTGAAATATTGAGTCCTGCTGTAATTGGTAAAAACGAAGTGTGGATGCTGTGCAGGTGAATGACCTGTGTGGAGAGATGGGTTCCTCTCAGCATGAAGCCCAGCGTGCAGCCCGTCAGCACCGCGATGACCGACAGGGTGAGCAGCCCGTTCCTCCGGCAGAACTGCTGGATCCTCCGCCGCAGGTCCGACTTCCCCGTCGCCCGGAGGAAGGTCTTCATCTGGTCCCCCATCCTCCCCTCCGTGCTCCCGGCATCACACGAGCCGTTGACGGAGCCGGCCTCCTCCTCGCCACTCGGTAACAGAAGCTCCTCCATGGTCCAGTGTGTGCAGTTGGCCGGGTGACAGACCTGTGAGAGCCAAGGACTAGTTAGCCTTTTCCCCTGAGGATTAAGTCCTCACGATCAGAGCCGCCAGGAGCCTGAAGGCCTCCTGCAGCCGGCTCCGGACTTACCAGGACTAAGAGGCTTAGAGGAAAGTACCTCACACGCCTTTGTTGTGGCATCTGGTCCTGGTCTCTGCTGCTGGACCTGGTCTGTTCTGCTGGACCTGGTCTATGCTGCTGGACCTGGCTGCTGGACCTGGTCTGTTCTGCTGGACCTGGTCCTGTTCTGCTGGACCTGGTCCCTGCTGCTGGACCTGGTCTATGCTGCTGGACCTGGTCTGTTCTGCTGGACCTGGTCCCTGCTGCTGGACCTGGTCTGTTCTGCTGGACCTGGTCCCTGCTGCTGGACCTGGTCTGTTCTGCTGGACCTGGTCTCTGCAGCTGGACCTGGTCCCTGCTGCTGGACCTGGTCCCTGCTGCTGGACCTGGTCCCTGCTGCTGGACCTGGTCTGTTCTGCTGGACCTGGTCTGTTCTGCTGGACCTGGTCCCTGCTGCTGGACCTGGTCCCTGCTGCTGGACCTGGTCTGTTCTGCTGGACCTGGTCCCTGCTGCTGGACCTGGTCTGTTCTGCTGGACCTGGTCCCTGCTGCTGGACCTGGTCTGTTCTGCTGGACCTGGTCCCTGCTGCTGGACCTGGTCCCTGCTGCTGGACCTGGTCTGTCTGCTGCTGGACCTGGTCTGTTCTGCTGGACCTGGTGTTGGGATCAGTCTTCCTTTACACAGGAGCCTTTCAGGAACGTTGGGGCCCCTGGGTCAAAGGGACCTGGGGGGGCCCTGCACTGATCCAAAGTGATAGGGACATGATTGACATATGTCATTAGGGTCACCTGAATTTAAGGAGCTTCTCTGTGGACTCATTTCATCAGCCAGTCTCGGGGCCATTGAATTACATATCAGTTGATATCGATAATTATCATCATAAATGTATTATTATTAATTATTTTAAGTTAAAAGATTACTTTAACTTTTTACTTTACTGAAGGTTTTAAACTCTTCTGTATGAGCAGAGAATCATAAACATGTGTTTATGGTATTATATCCACATGTATGGAATCTTTGTTATTAAATGATATTCTCAACGCAGCCTGATCACGTCACAGTCGATAAATCCCATAATCTTAAACATAAATCAATATACTACTGACTACAAGCTGACTCGACCAATCAGATGACCAGATCCAGACTTGGGCTTCTGGCCAGTGATTGGACCAGCTCCTGATCCCCCCACCCTCCTCTCAACCTGTGACATCATCACCTGGTGTGTGACCTCACAGCGGCGCTCCTCTGTCAGGACGTCAGCTGCAGCCGAGAGGAAACGTGAGGTCACAACAGGAAGTGGAGAACGACCACGAGAAACAAACACGTTTTGTAACAATGACATTTTAATTCTCCAGTAAGATCAAAGAAAGAGTCAGAAATACAAACGAGATCACAAGATGAATAAATACACCGACAATAAGTTACATTGATGAATCCCAACAGGTCCCAGTGTTAAAGTTTGGTATCAGCAGGTTTAATAAATTAAAGAGTCAAGCTACAGAATCACAGCCGGTTTATAAACTCAAAGGTCAGTTTATTAGGTACACCTCTATAATCCACAACCTGCTGGGTCTCACATCAAACCTTTACTGAGTCCGTTGTGTGTTTATTCCAGAGGTCACACTTACAGGTCAGAACATTACATGACCCCTTGAGCCCAGCTGGTGCTTCAGGGCCGGCTCACTGATCCTTCTGGGACCGGACTCAATT
>CM076724.1:24741867-24771867 GCA_038501795.1 Pseudopleuronectes americanus
TGCAACACCCTGCAGACCCTACAAAAGCACTGTGAAAGTACTTTCACAGCACAATGAAAGTACTGTGAAAGTACTTTCATCAGCACAATGAAAGTACTGTGAAAGTACTTTCATTGTGCTGCCATACAAGCCAGTATCCAGTCAGATTGACCTTTAGCCTCAGGTACCCTCGAGTTCGGCCTGTATCGTTGATTACAACCAAAACACTTGATGACGCTAAGATACACAACTGATGTTATGTCCCCATCATCTGCTGGTGGCTGTGAACAACTGCTAACAGCTGCTGGTACCTCAAATAGAGCAGAAGACCTTCAAATGCAAAAGAGATGTTCACCATCTTGTCCCATATTCTAAATGTTTTATTATTTAGTTTCACTTCACTTACTATTATACCTTATTCTTATTCTCTATATTCTTTATTATTCACAACAGTGTGTGTAGAGTTTTTATTATTTGTTTGACAGGAGAGAAAACTCACCAGACAGAAGATGTCAAATGTTGAGATGCTCGTTTAATTTCCAAACTCTGTCTAATTAGCTGTGTGACACACGTGCACACGCACATCGCACACACAAACGCACGCATGCACACGCACACATAACCGCGCACGCACACACACACAGCACGCACACCTACTCTGCAGCTGTGTAACATCTGGGACATTGTTGTTGTCAGAGCTTTATTAGATTTGAATGTTTGATGTCAAAGTGTTGAGTCACATAGTTCTTCATATAAAACACAGCGCCACAGGAAGTGGCCGTTGTTTTTGGTGACTTGGATCCTGAATGCACCTCTCTCTCTCATGCAGGACATTTTTCAGTGATGAAAAAAAACCTCTTTCAAGTCCTTCGAGCGTAAATGATCCAGATCAGAAAGAAAAAAAAAGGTTCTGCTCGTCTCCTCCAGAATCTCACAACCTGGAACAGAGACAGGAAGTAAGATGAGCACTGGTTTCCATCTGCCCAAGGTGGTTTCACATTCAAGGTGGTCTCTAGTGGAACAGTTTTCAGGAAATCTATTTCCACAGAATATTTTAAAGAGATTTCATTTATTTATAACTAACCCTGTCTGAGGTCACGGCTGCTCCTCGTTTCCTGTGCTGGGCGTTCGGTTGCGGATTTGACTCCTCAGCTGCTCGATGAGTTCGGGGTTCTGCTGCTGCATCTGCTGAGCGAACTGCTGACCTCTGCAACCAGAACAACAAGACCATCAGCCAATCACGTCCACCTGACAGAGAGCATGCTGGGAAAAATCTGAGTCAGGTACGTACGCCTGAATCAGTCCTGATAAATCTCCAGATCCAGCTGCTCCAGGGACTGCAGCTCCTGCTACGCCTCCTGCTCCAACTCCTGCTCCAACTCCTGCTTCAACTCCTGGACCAACTCCTGGACCAGCTCCTAATCCAACTCCTGCTCCAGCTCCTGCTCCAGCTCCTGCTCCACCTCCCCCCATCCCGCCGTACGCTCCGGACATCATCCCCGACATCCTGGACGAGAGCAAGCAGACGAGACGTTAACTTTGAGAAACACGAGAGGAGGAAATCTGCTTCGCTCCCTTCACTGGTTACCAGTAGCTGCTCCCATCACTGGTTACCAGTAGCTGCTCCCTTCACTGGTTATAATATATATAATATTTCTCCTCAGATACTCGACCATTACTGACAATAATCCATCAGGTCATTGAGCTTCAGTTCTGCTACAAAGTGTTGATTCTAATCAAAGCTGTGAATCCTTTGATCTCTGTGATGTCCTCTGTTAACGGGACATCTGTGGACTAGTGTCCGTCCTGGGAGACGGGTCCTCACATGTGTCTCTGAGGTTTCTACCTTCTTCACCTGGTGAAGGTTTCAGGAGTTTGACTCTTGTTGAAGAACAGAGGACGTCTCACCTGGTTAAAGACCAGGAGACAAACTGGGACCTGTGAATATGGGCTCGTCAAATAGAATTTGATTGATTGAGGATTGACTCAGCATCGACCAATCAGCTGCTCCCTCACTGCGAGGGACAGCTGCCACTCAACACATCGCGACTGTCTACTCATCTTCTTCAGACAGAAGACACTTGTCTTCACACCTGGGTGAAGGAGATGATGTGTAAGTCAAGTGTCACTGACATGCAGCACTTTGTAGTTTGTAGCTATTGTGCTCACATGATTCTTGTTGTTCTGGGTTTGTTCCCTGATTCACATATTGTGAGTTGCTTTGGATAAAGGCGTCTGCTAAATGTATTGTTATATAAAAATCCACAACTAGAGGAGAAAACAAACTTACATTTGCTGAACCTGAGGGTTGTTCATCAGAGACGACGCCTGCAGAGACAGAGACACTCACTCAGTCAATAATGTGCAGCTCAGACATCATGGAACAACAATCAGATGATGTCGTCAACATGGTCAACACACATTTTAAAAGGTTGAGCTGAAATTGTAAAGCTGATTCCTACAGATTTAACATAAATAAATAACAAAAGAAGCCTTAAAATATCAGTTTGATGAGAGTGAGTCTGAAGTTTAGTGTGAGTAGGTTCCATCTCCTGAGAGAACAACTGACTGAGAGTCACAGACACAAAACCCTCTGAAGTTATTAACAACCAGAGTTTATCTCCAATATTCAGCAGGAAACTTTGAGAATATGAAGGATTGTAAGTTTGGTGGATTTGTTCCGGTTCAGATTAACCTGAAGAGTTCTCACCATGTTCATGAAGCCGGGGTTACTGAGCAAACCAGCCAGGTCCACTCCACCCATCCCTGCTGTCTGAGAGAGGAACAGATACATGAATACAACCTGTCAGAAACCCGCTGCTCACAAACACCTGGTGTCGTCTCCTCTTACCGGACTGGACGTGTCCATCTTCTCCTCCGCGATCTTCAGGTTGGTTTTGTACGTGTCGTTGTCGGGGTCGAGCTCCAGAGCTTTTTTATAGAAAGTCGCTGCTTCTGTGTGTTTGTTGAGACTCGCCAGAGCCAAACTGAAACGACACGACAACAGGTCAGGAAGTATGTGAAGAAACGGGACAGGATCGGTGTCACTGAGCAATCCTCTCACCCCATCCTCCCGTAGGCTTTACTGTAGCTGGGGTCGATGCTGATGGCCTGTTCACAGTCCTGCACGGCTCCAGCATAGTTCCCCAGTTTACTGTACGCTGCAGCTCTGCACACGGAAATTTACGTTATCACATCATACATTTTAGTTTTTTAATCCAGAGCATCTTCATATGTTCAGATGTCATTTTTTAGTTAGAGTTAAAACATGAACTGTATTTGTCTCTGGGACACAGAGGGGTCCCCGACCTGTTGCAGTAGTAGACGGCGTTCTGATGGTTGATGGCGATGGCCTTCGAGTAAAACTCTACAGCAGCTGCAAAGTTGTCGACCTTCATTTGGTCGTTTCCTGAATCGGGAGGAAAAAGCGTTGACTTATTACCGGACAATTTAATAGAAGCAAGAGAAGAAGCTGCAGCTGTTTTTAAAACATGTCTGTGATTTGCTTTGTGGTCACAGACGCCTCGTCCTCGTCTTACCGTCGGTTTTCAGTCTCTCAGCCTCATCTCTCTGTTCCTCACTAATGGAGTTCGAGGTGGAGTTGTTGTTGACCTGCGACTGAGCTGGAAACTGCCACAAACACACAAACACACAAAGAAGCACTCAGAAGCTGAAAGCATGAATCTTCATCTCTTCACCCTGATCAGAAGCTGCTGCTCTGAGTCTACCTTCACGGTGGCCGAGGCGAAGATCTCCGGTAACGTCATGGGGACGGCGAGGCTCTGATCATCGGTCGACACATCGAACGCTGTCTCCAAACACTGAACAGCCACTGTAGAGCGACCAGATGGTTTCAACACGGAGAAACACACAAGCTGAACGTGCTGCTGCCAAACAGCTCTACTAGCTCGTCTTCAAAGCAGGCGGTGAACAGTCGGAACAGAAGCAGAGCCCACAACAACAAATACACTTTGTTGTGTTCACAGAGTGAAGAGGACTCACCCTCCAGACTCTCCTGGGCGCTGGACGTCAGGTCCCCGGACCGGAGCTGGTCGTGGAGGAACTGGATGATGGAGAAGGCGAGGCGCTTGTTGTCTGTCATGGTGACGGAGGCTCAGACCTCTCTGTATTCACTGAGGGGGGGGGGACCCTGCAGATAACAGGAAGAGGAAGTGGCTGTTACTGAGCATGGTGATGTCATGATACATGTCACACAGCTTCCAGATACATTATGACTCATGTCCGAGTCAGAATCAAGTAAATCTACACAAACAGGGAACATACACACAGTCTGAATAATCCTGTTCAAGGAATAAACACAGATCAATAACAACACTGCACAGTCGAGCTCATCCAACCACAAACCCTTACATTCAATCAAGCTGCACCAAATTACACACACTCATAAATATCTGGTCCCTGAATGTGTTGTTTCTTAACAACCTAAATTCAATGTGTTCTACTTCCTGCACAAAGCAACAGACAAATGGACTGGGGTGAAAACACAAAAGTATGATAATCATGTAGGAGCCAGTGATTCAGTGTTTTAATATATACACAGAGGTCGTGTACAGTGTGTACATGTATACACACATCTACAAACTGCTTGCAAAGTGTTGGTTCCAGTGTTACAGGGTTGTGTTGGTTCAGAAGTTGGGATCTGATCCAAGAGGATTGTGTGTCTCTTTCTTTAACCTTGTGTGACAGAAGGTGTTTGGTTCTTTTCCCTGTTTCTCAGAGGAGACTTCTTGGACCTTGAGGAGACGGTGGAGTGGTGTGGTGAAGCTGGACTGGTGGAGGCTTGAGCTCTGGCGATATTCACGTGGTTCAGAAGTTCACTGACGTTTCCCTCAGTTTAAGCAGCTACATGTAGCATTAGCCTGGAGAACATTCTGCAGGGATGCTAACAGCTAACACTCGCTATTTGAACACATGAATCACAATGAAACGACCGGCTGCTAACAAGCAGATCCCCGAAGGGACACCTCAAACCACTGTCATGTTCTATGTATCAACTCCGGCTTGTCTTAGCTTAGCATGCTAGCATGTCAACATCTCTTCATGTGTCTATTTGAGAAAGTCAAGTTTAAAGACTCAGATCTTTGTGTCTGACTCAGATCAGCAGAGAGGGACATGGGGACATGGACATGGGGACAGGTCGAGACTCTGCATCGGGCTCACACGGGACTCATCGGGTGTGAACTCATCTACACACACCGGGACTCGAACCACTGCTCTGTGATGTGAGTCAGTCACTCATGTAGCTGTCAGAACAGCTGTGACGGTGTCCAGGTTCATGTTTCCGGTGTGACACCTGAGCCGAATCACACAGCGGCTCGTGCACGCGTATTATATCCACGCACGTTACTTCTGACGGACGCAGGATTCCCATCAGACTCAAATCTCTGTTGTATGTTCAAAGTTTTGAAAGGACATTGGCGTGACGTGCTCCAAGCCCCAGCGGCACGATGCTAACAGCTAGCTAGCTAGCCTCCCGTTAAGTGTGAAGCCGGAGCCGGGAACTCGAACCTGTGACGCCCCCGGTCTGTTGCGGTGGCACGGTTCTCTTACCAACGATCTTTCCCGTGAAGATGATCCCGGTGACGGACAGGTGATGGTCGCTCCGCTGCTCCGGGGTTCGTCCGTCAGCTAGCTACTTATCCTGTCGAGGAATTATGCCGTCATCGGAGGGCGCCGCTGTACACTTCATACTGTGGGGAGCACTGGCCAATCAAAGGCCAGGTAGGGGCGGGTCTAAGCTCAGCTGCGGTTGGTTTTCGACACGTTTGTAGTTTTTTCTGCGGAATCTGCGTGTTTCAGTGTTTTAGTGTTTAAGTGTTTTAGTTTCCGTGAATCCGGTTCAACTCCCCGCAGATCCACCGACCTCCCACCGAGAGACCGCGGAGCTCCGCAGGGACACGACACGGTGAGACCGGCCCCACCGGCCCCGGGGCTCGGGGCTCTGACGCCGCAGAGCAGGAAGCCCGTTCCACACACAGCAGCTGATCTCTCATCTGCATGATCAATAAGATGAGGATCTGGTTCAGTTCGGCTCAGACGTGTTGGACTGGACCGTGACTCGTGTCCACGTGCACACTGGTGTAGCTAGCTAGCACAGTTAGCCTCCAGCACTTAGCGACATGTTGAGCTCGTATAACGTCTGTTCTGATAAGTTCTGGTAGATTTGTTTTCTTCCGTATTAAAGAACGAGTCGTTGAATTTCTTAGATTTAATTAAATCCCTGTTCAGACACAAATAAACGTTCAGGACGAATCATTGAAAGTTAATTTAATAGATAAATACACAGACGTCTGGAACTTCTCGTTGCATTCTGGGTATTTGGTGTCACATGGTTCTGTTTCCTGTGTTTTCAGTTCTGTGTCCGAGGGTCCCCATCATGAATAAAAACAAGAAGAGGGTGGTTCTGCCCAGCCGTCCTGACCCCCCCACTGTGGACCAGATCCTGGAGGACATCAACAGAACTGCACCCAGTGACCCAGTGTTCAGTGTCCTGGAGCCGAGTGGACAGGGTGAGTCCACCTGGGCCCGTCCAACGGGTCTGTCTGTCCTTCTGTCAACCGTCCTGTAGTTAACCACCTGTCTGTCTGTAGTTAACCACCCGTCTGTCTGTAGTTAACCTCCTGTCTGTCTGTAGTCACCCACCTGTCTGTCTGTAGTTACCCACCTGTCTGTCTGTAGTCACCCACCCGTCTGTCTGTAGTTACCCCCTGACTGTCTGTAGTCAACCTCCTGTAGTCCTGTCTGTCTGTAGTTAACCACCGTCTGTCTGTAGTTAACCTCCGTCTGTCTGTAGTTAACCTCCTGTCTGTCTGTAGTCAACCTCCTGTCTGTCTGTAGTTAACCCACCTGTCTGTCTGTAGTTAACCACCCGTCTGTCTGTAGTTAACCTCCTGTCTGTCTGTAGTCACCCACCTGTCTGTCTGTAGTCACCCACCTGACTGTCTGTAGTTAACCACCCGTCTGTCTGTAGTTACCCACCTGTCTGTCTGTAGTCACCCACCTGTCTGTCTGTAGTCACCCACCTGACTGTCTGTAGTTAACCCCCTGTCTGTCTGTAGTTAACCCTCCTGTCTGTCTGTAGTTACCCACCTGTCTGTCTGTAGTTAACCCCTGTCTGTCTGTAGTTAACCACCCGTCTGTCTGTAGTTAACCACCCGTCTGTCTGTAGTTAACCACCTGTCTGTCGGTAGTCACCCACCTGTCTGTCTGTAGTTACCCACCTGTCTGTCTGTAGTCACCCACCTGTCTGTCTGTAGTTACCCACCTGTCTGTCTGTAGTTACCCACCTGTCTGTCTGTAGTTAACCCACCTGTCTGTCTGTAGTTACCCCACCTGTCTGTCTGTAGTCACCCACCCGTCTGTCTGTAGTTACCCACCTGTCTGTCTGTAGTTACCCACCTGTCTGTCTGTAGTCACCCCCCTGCTGTAGTACCCCCTGTCTGTCTGTAGTCACCCACCTGTCTGTCTGTAGTTACCCACCTGTCTGTCTGTAGTTACCCACCTGTCTGTCTGTAGTCACCCCCTTACTGTCTGTAGTTACCCACCTGTCTGTCTGTAGTTACCCACCTGTCTGTCTGTAGTTACCCACCTGTCTGTCTGTAGTTACCCACCTGTCTGTCGGTAGTCACCCCCCTGACTGTCTGTAGTTACCCACCTGTCTGTCTGTAGTTACCCACCTGTCCTGTCTGTAGTTACCCACCTGTCTGTCTGTAGTTACCCACCTGTCTGTAGTTACCCCCCTGTCTGTCGGTAGTCACCCACCTGTCTGTAGTTACCCCCTGTCTGTCTGTAGTCACCCACCTGTCTGTCGGTAGTCACCCACCTGTCTCTGTCTGTAGTCACCCACCTGTCTGTCTGTAGTTACCCCCCTGTCTGTCTGTAGTTACCCCACCCTGTCTGTCGGTAGTCACCCACCTGTCTGTAGTTACCCACCTGTCTGTCTGTAGTTACCCACCTGTCTGTCTGTAGTCACCCACCTGTCTCTGTCTGTAGTTACCCCACCTGTCTGTCTGTAGTTACCCCCCTGTCTGTCGGTAGTCACCCACCTGTCTCTGTCTGTAGTCACCCACCTGTCTGTCTGTAGTTACCCCCTGTCTGTCGGTAGTCACCCACCTGTCTGTAGTTACCCACCTGTCTGTCTGTAGTTACCCCCTGTCTGTCGGTAGTCACCCACCTGTCTGTAGTTACCCACCTGTCTGTCTGTAGTTACCCCCTGTCTGTCTGTAGTTACCCCCCTGTCTGTCGGTAGTTACCCCCCTGTCTGTCTGTAGTTACCCACCTGTCTGTCTGTAGTTACCCACCTGTCTCTGTCTGTAGTCACCCACCTGTCTCTGTCTGTAGTTACCCCCCTGTCTGTCTGTAGTTACCCCCCTGTCTGTCGGTAGTCACCCACCTGTCTCTGTCTGTAGTTACCCACCTGTCTCTGTCTGTAGTTACCCCCCTGTCTGTCGGTAGTCACCCACCTGTCTGTAGTTACCCACCTGTCTGTCTGTAGTTACCCACCTGTCTGTCTGTAGTTACCCCCCTGTCTGTCGGTAGTCACCCACCTGTCTGTAGTTACCCACCTGTCTGTCTGTAGTTACCCCCCTGTCTGTCTGTAGTTACCCCCCTGTCTGTCGGTAGTTACCCCCCTGTCTGTCTGTAGTTACCCACCTGTCTGTCTGTAGTTACCCACCTGTCTGTCTGTAGTTACCCACCTGTCTGTCTGTAGTTACCCACCTGTCTGTCTGTAGTTACCCACCTGTCTGTCTGTAGTTACCCCCCTGTCTGTCTGTAGTTACCCCCCTGTCTGTCTGTAGTTACCCACCTGTCTGTCTGTAGTTACCCACCTGTCTGTCTGTAGTTACCCACCTGTCTGTCTGTAGTTACCCCCCTGTCTGTCTGTAGTCACCCACCTGTCTGTCGGTAGTCACCCACCTGTCTGTCTGTAGTTACCCACCTGTCTGTCTGTAGTTACCCACCTGTCTGTCTGTAGTTACCCCACCCTGTCTGTCTGTAGTTACCCCCCTGTCTGTCTGTAGTTACCCACCTGTCTGTAGTTACCCACCTGTCTGTCTGTAGTTACCCACCTGTCTGTCTGTAGTTACCCACCTGTCTGTCGGTAGTCACCCACCTGTCTGTCTGTAGTTACCCACCTGTCTCTGTCTGTAGTTACCCACCTGTCTCTGTCTGTAGTTACCCCACCTGACTGTCTGTAGTTACCCACCTGTCTGTCTGTAGTTACCCACCTGTCTGTCGTTACCCACCTGTCTGTAGTTACCCACCTGACTGTCTGTAGTTACCCACCTGTCTGTAGTTACCCACCTGTCTGTAGTCACCCACCTGTCTGTCTGTAGTTACCCCCCTGTCTGTCGGTAGTCACCCACCTGTCTCTGTCTGTAGTCACCCACCTGTCTGTCTGTAGTTACCCACCCTGTCTGTCTGTAGTTACCCACCTGTCTGTCGTAGTCACCCACCTGTCTGTCTGTAGTTACCCACCTGTCTGTCTGTAGTTACCCCCCTGTCTGTCTGTAGTTACCCACCTGTCTGTCGTAGTACCCACCTGTCTGTAGTTACCCACCTGTCTGTCTGTCGTTACCCCCCTGTCTGTCGGTAGTCACCCACCTGTCTGTAGTTAACCACCTGTCTGTGCTCTCAGACGTGTCCCGGTCCACAGACTCGGACGTGGACCTGAAGTTCCTTCAGTGTCGTCGGTACCTGGAGCTGAACGAGCGGCTGCAGGAAGCTCGAGGTCGGCTGTTACGACAGAGGGAGGAGCTGAAGGCAGCGGGGGAGCAGCTGGACAGAGATGTGGAAAAGGTCAAAGGTCAAACTCTCTGACTCTACAGCCTGGTGGCTCCGCTGACTGTTCTCTGACCTGCGCCCTTGACCCTGACATCGGGGGGGGGCTACAGGGTCGCTGTGATCTGACCCACATCTGAACTCTTTCCCTCCCCCTCTCTCTCTGTGTGTGTGTGTGTGCATGTGCACGTGCGTGTGCACTTGATGAAGAAGAACAACACACATTGGGACTGACAGACTCTTGTGTTGCATTCAGGTACAAACTAAAGTGTCTGTGTTTTTGCTGTTGTGCAGCTTATCACCTTAAATGCACCTTCCATATTTTGAGTTTTAGAATCTTTTGACTTAACGCACTTCAAGAAAACACAGAGAAACAAACTGTATAAATCTGACAACACATTTAAAAATGCTGCAAGTGAGAAAAAGAGATAAATGTAGTGTTCATGTGTCATGTTCAGGTGGACGGAGCCAGGCAGTGTGAGCTGGTTCAGTCCCGTCCTCACTGTGTCTGAACAGATCAACACGGCAGCCTCATGAAACACGTCACTCTTTATTAGATGAAAACATATATAATGAAACACGTCTGTTGCTTTGCCTCTTTCACATGACAGCGTCTCGTCCGCGGCCTCATTCACACACTAAGGGCTGAGATCTATTTATTTAGATTGAATGAATACAGAATCATTTATTTCCTAAGTCAAAGATGAATATTTTACAATTTGTTGAACTGACAGATTTGTGAGACGTTCAAGGGGATGTCCCTCAGAGTTCATGACCTGATGCAGACAAAACAAATGAATGTAAAGAGTCTCAGTCGCCTGAGGAGCCTCCGAATGATGAGCCATCAAAAGTCCAACATTCAGTTTTGATTGAACTCAAAGAACGGAGAGTTCACCTGCAGCACTTTGAGTGATTGAAGGAAGAGCCTGATCTCAGCCGGTGTGAACGAGGACGCTGACGGGACGTGGACAAACTTGGGGACATTTGGATGGAGCTTGATTCCCCGTTCGTCTCAGTCACACAGTTTTCATTGTGGGGCTGTTAAAAGGATTTTCACCAACATTCTGTCCGAGTATAAAATACACAGCTACAAAGTTTAGAACTTCAACTTTCAGTCACGAGCTTCAATAAGATCAAAAAAAGTTTGTGAAATGATCAGAAAGTTTCTTATCACCTTTAAACCTGTGAACTAATCAGAAACAGGTTTGTAAATGTGTAAAATTGTTGTTAAATGTTCCATTTTATATCATTTTGTTGAATTTATTTGGGTTCATATGTTGAACAGCTCATCACACGGCTGTATGTCAATCCTTGAATCGATTAAACCATAAGTTGTTGTGGCTCCAGCTGCGAGTCACTGGCTGTTTCTCACATGGACTCACTGACATTTTACCAGGAGGCTGCAGAAAAGATCCAGAAGATGTCCAGACACACAGACTCAGACATGTTATCACATCCATAACGTGAGGAACATGTCAGGAACATTTTCAGACTGAAAACAACTTTAATGTGAGAAACAACCACAGACTGTGAATGTCATCATTTCACAAACACACACTTTGACCCCTATCTGAGCTCATGTGTAACATCTGAGTGTCTTTCTGTCTTAATGACCTGAAGACGGACCTGCACGCTTTGTTTTTAGAAGCTACTTGGTTTTCTTCATATTGAAAACATGCTGTGGAAACAACAGGTGAATACAGAACGTTAAACAGCCCCTCAGGGTGGACTCCCTTCCGTCTTTGTCTCCGAGCACACATGGACGAGTGAGGGAACAACTACAGAGAATACTCATCGTATTAATGTTCGACTTCTTCTCCACCTACCGCTACTTTTACAGCAACACAGTAAAGCAGATATTAACACGTTTGTAAAGACTTCCAGAGGACACGCCTGCCCGACCATCATCCAATCAAACCATCTGTTCCATCTCCTAACAGGAAGTACTCCAGCAAGGCGCGTTGTTGCTTTGTTCATCTAACACGCACACTTTATAGCATTATAGGTCTTTGCTGCACAATAATACAGATTTGTAGAAATGCTCTCGTTACCAGGGAGTAACCACGTCATTGTCATCCAGTGTGTTTACAGTCAGTGAATATATTAGCATGCTGTCAGGGAGCAACACTGGGAAGCTTGGAAGGTTGTCTATATATGAATGATATTTACAACACGGATTAAGACACAGAGGAACCAAAGGTTGAAAAATAACAGTATCTGCTGTAATATTTACTAATGCAGTGATGGAACAGTCCAGCAGGGGTCAGCGTGAGGATTCTTCATGAGTCATCCCCTCACACTAATAGAGTGAGAATGATATTCACCACATCTCTGTATATAAGGTTGGACAGGAATCTATTAACTGAGATTATAAACTGCTCACAATAATATTGAGGCATCTTTTGTACAATATTACATTTTGTCTACAGCTCCCCTGGAGTTGCTAGTTTGTTCTTAACCAAGTTCTATTTCCGTCTTGCTTGTGCATCTACCTGTAACTTCCCAAAGGTTTTGAGCTACTTCTACATTTAAATATTAGTAAACAGTTTTATTCTGTTATCATGTGAAAGTAAAAACACAAAAACCCAAGAACCAAAGAAAACTGGTTAATTAATAATGCAAATAATTTGAAGGAATGTTCAATCACAAATCTTCCCTCTGACCCAGTTGGACTCTGGAGATGTTAACAGTGTCTCGTATCGAGTGATGAGGCGTAGATGTAAAAAATACTTTACATGTCGGTGTGTTTGTGTCCTTTGTGAAAGTCGGACAACAGTTGGCCTCAGTTTGTGAAAGTCAAGCTGAGCTTTCAATCTAACGTTTGCATAATATTGTTCTTGTTATCGATTCTGTCCTGGAGACCCATGGTGACTCGTGCTGAAATCAAGTTCATTGTCTTTTGCTTTATATTTTCACTACACTTCTACCAGGCAAGGAATATTCTACAAATACAAAAAAGTACAAAAAGATGCACTTCCTACTCAGGGGAGCCTTTCTCTGAAGTGCATCTCTGAAAGTTATTGTTGGTCTGTTCGTGTCCGACCTGTCTTGATGCATCATCCAACCCTGTTCGAATGGAAGCTATGATCAAACTTGAATGGAGTGAATGGGGAAAGTAAAGGGTCAATATCCGAGGTATAGGGACCAGCGCACTCCTCATCTGTCCACCTGAGTGTTTGAGAGTTTCAATCGGGAACACAAAGCAGTCGTCCTGTAATTCACTAAACGTCCTACGACGCACTCTTCTCCCCTGACTTCTCGTTGATTGTGGCAGCTTGGCTCTGTGCGTCCTGCAGGCAGCAGGCCTTGGGGCTGGGGGTGTAGTTGAACGGGGTGACTCGGACAGCCTTGCTAGGGGAACCATGGCGGAAATGAACAACTCCGCCCACGTGGCTGTCTGATGTTCCTGTAGATCTGGTGCTGTGGCCCCTCAGGGAACCGTCTGTATCACCATCCTGGAGGTTAGTCCCTGGGGCTGCACTGATCTTCCTGAAAAGGGCGAGTTGTGCCACTTCCGGCGCAGTTTGGACCGTCGGAGAGGTGCTCGAGTTGGTCTTGTTATTGGTAAAATCTTCTGTCTGGACGGTTGCGTCACTTGTCTTGCGAGATGCAAGAAGAATGGTTGGCAGTTTTCCTGGAAGCGCTGGCAGCTTTGGCTTTTCCCCGTCAGGAGAAGGCACCAGAGGTAATGCGTTAGCTGGCAGGGTGCTTTTCAAGATCTGAGGTACATCTTCATCCCTGATCCTTCTCCAGGTCACTCTGTCATTCAGCCGAGACGAGGATCGCTGCCCTTTCTTCTTTGTATCATCCTCGCTCTTCGCTCTTCCACTTGAATCAGATGACGAAGAGCGGAGGGAAGAACGGCTGGTCACTCGGCTCAGTATATTAATGCTTGGTGAAGATGAGTGACGTTTAAAAGTATCTTTGTCTTGTTGACGCCAGACTCCGGACACCCTGCCAGGACCAGTTCTCTGAGCCACCCTGCAGGGGCTTTCTGAGCTAGTCCTCCTGGCTTGACATCTGCCTGATAGATCCCTTTCTCTAGAAGTTGCTCTACAGAGGGCTGTAGACTGCTTCTGAAGGCAACAGTCTGGTCTGTGGACTATCTGTGCTTGCCCTGGACCTTTGACCTGCACCCTTCTTGGGCCTTGCACAGCTGCCTTAAGTTCCTGACAGCGGGATGAGCAAAGGAAGACAGCTGAGGCTCCAGGAACTGCTCTGCGGGGAGATCCATTCTGGGATCCAGCCATGTTGCGGACAGATCCATCACGTCTCAACACAGTCTTTGATTCCTTAATGAAAGTCAGCTGTCTCAAGAACCCACTGCGATCAGTCTCGCCACCACTTGAGTGGACAGAAGTCATCCTAACCAGGTCAAATCGATTGGGGGGTAGAACCCTTTTCCCATTCACCTGATTGGTTTGTCTGGTGGTTGTTTGATCAGTCACGAGCGGTGACAGAGGTCTGGGTTGTCTGCCTGAACTTTGCATGAAAGGGATTCGGACAGGTGACTTCTGGGTTTTAGGTGGTGGTGATCTTTCATTTTGATTCACAACAGGAGATCGTCCCTTCCTTTCAGGGGGACTGCTAGGTGGTGTGGCGTTCTTTTTCTGGATGGGTTTATTTGTCTGTATCGGCGATGTTATCTTCCTCTGACTCTGTTTGGAGGCTGTAGAGCTTTGTGACGATCCAGAGGATGAACTTTTTGGTATCCTTGGAGGTGGAGTAGAGCTCCTCTTTGGCAAAGACAGCTCTATGTCCTGGGGACGGCCCAGTCGGTGAAGGCTCTTCGATCTGTGCTGCGCAAGATTTGGGTTCTTTGGAGCATCTATCTTTGTTGGAACTTTTCTGGGCGGAGGTATTTGAGATGGAGATGTCTCTTTTTTTGGTGTATAAATCACCGTCCTGCCTCTGAAAACCACAGGTAAGTTTGCAACTGGCTTGCGTTGTGCGAAGTCTAGAGGTTTATTTACCTTTTTGTCTTTAGCAAACTTCCTTTCTTTGGGTGTAAAGCTGGAGGTTGACATGAAGGACAGGACTGATTCCGTCTCCTCAGAGGATGGATCTTGAGACTTGGAGGCCTGCAGCCCACTGACAACACAATTAGCACCTTCCTGAATGGCTCTCCATTCAACACTGTTGAGATCAGAATCTCTGTCCCATGCCGTGTCATCACTATCCATTTCCTCGTCCATGTTCCAGAGATCAGATGCTTTTTGTTTCTGAGTGTTTTCAGCTTTCCTCCTCCTGGCAGCAAGCTTCCTCCTCTGCTTGGGCATGGCAGACGTTATGCATTTCTGAAGGAGGTCATCCTCTGAATCCATGCTGACGGAGCTTGGGGAGCTTTGCTCTTCATACTGGCTGTGAATGGTCATCGACTTTGTTTGTTGCATCATATTCAGAGTTTTGTTGTGTCGGTTTTTGTACCATATTTGTTGGGCTTTTGATTTGTGATCCTCAAACTCAGCATCACTCAGTGAACTAAGAGAGGAGCTGAGTGAGTAACATCCCAGAGACTCATCCTTCATCAGATTCTGTTTAATCCTGTTAAATCCTCTGGCCTTGGATTGGGAATTATCAAGCCTGCAAACATTGGTCATACTGCGGGAGAGAGTGTTTCTACTCACTTCCCTGATCTGTCTTCGACTCGTTCGCTTCAATGTTTCATCAATCTCATTATTGTCATCGTAGAAGCTGTTACTGTCCTCTGAAGAATGCGTCGTCTGTCGATATATTGTGTTTCCTCTTTGTGATCCCACATTAAGGTTCCCTTCTGAGTTCTGCTTTATGACTGGCAGGTCCAGTTTTCTGACGGTGCCTTGACCTTGCCTCTTCTTTTGTTGGTTTGGAGAATGATCACGATTTCTCTGGCTCGCCACTCGATCTGCCACCTCTTTGCTCTGCATCAGGACCCTCTGAGTGGGAATCACATGTTTGGTGGCTCGGTTCATTTTGATTTCAGGTGGGTAATTCATCCTGTTGGGTTTGTGGAAGTGTGAGAATATCCTCAAGTCTTCTATCCTCTTGTCCTCATCGTCGAGCACTTCATGTTTGTTCATACCTTTAGCTGTGCAGTCCTTAGCCCCCCTCTCTTTCACTCGATACTGAAGTGTTTCATCACTTAGTGATGTTGTGCTGGAGAAGTTAACAGGTGTACCTTCTGCAGAATCAGTGAAGGATGAATCGTCAAATTTGAAGTCCTTCTGTGGGATGACAATTCTCCTTCCAGGACACATTTGTGTTTTGCCATTCGGGAGCATCATGTACACAGGAAGATGAATCTGTTTTCGGGAATTGAGAATATGAGAAGGGATTGTGGTCATCAAGGAAGGTCTTACTTTTCTGAACTTGGAGGGCATTGCTGAGTTGATGCATTCCTTTAAGATTTCTATGTCATCGTCTGAGTTGCCCTCACTGTATCTTTCCCCGTGGTCGAGTCCGTGCTCGTCCTCATCAGTGAACGGAAGGTTTTTTTCATTTTGCTGGAGCAGAGGGGTCAACTTCAGCTCCACTTCTTTCTGTATGTAGTGTTCGTGGAGAGGCAGAGCACTTAAGCTCGAAGCACAAGAGAAGTTCTCAGTGGGTTTTTCCACCGTGAAGTAGATCATTGTGTCCAGATCAGGAGGAAGATTAAACCTTTCCTTCGAGTCTGTGATCTCCATGAACTTCCGCAGGCTACTTTCCCAATGGCCAGCGTTTCCTGAGGTCTGTGTCTCTGCCCCATTCGACTCAACACAACATGGAGTTTTACTTCGGCTTGGTGGCATTGTTTGCCCTGGACTGTCGGGGAGATCGCTGGGACTAATTGTCCCATCGATCATCTCACTGCATGGATCACTTTGGATTGAGCTGTCTATAGAGGGAGAGTCAAAGCTGCCCAGGGAACTGACTGAGCTACAGCGACTCATTACCAGGGGTGTCTCATGGATGTAGTTCTCAGATGAACTAGATGGAGATCTGTCATCGAGTGCAGCCGGTGAAGCTCCTCTGAGAAAAACCTTTTCCCTTTTACTAGGATGGGGGATTTCAATAGGCTCCGTCTCTTTGCTTGGGAAGGTTTTAGAGTCAGTCATCAGCAGCTGGCTGTCGCTCAGATCCTCCAAGGTTTCATCCTCTTCGGTTCTCTGCACCACTTCTCCGTCCTCCACTTCAATAATTTCTAAAGACGAGTCGCTCTCCAGCTCATTTTCACTTTGTCCATCCAGTGCCCCGTCACCAGAAGAGAGGGAGGACAGTGAGCTGCAGCGGGAGAAGCAGATTGGTGTGTTCTCTACTGAGTACTTCTGGACTGTCTCCATCGTGGCGATGGTTGGGCTTCTGGTGGATGCCATCGGGGAGAATTTTGTAATGCTTCCCCCGGTCATCACCGTAGGTACCCATGCTTGCCTCCTCATTGCTTGAGCAGCCTGGACGTTGATCGCTGTCTTTGCTACACCAAACGTGGCCACACTTTGAATGAGAGGGACCTGCTGATAAGATGGAGACAGTTTGATTGAAGTCATGCTCACATCGGAGGAGACTTTAGTGGATACACTGACTGGCGTTTGTAGGGGTTTATCCTGGTTCTTTTCTAAATCTGTGTCACTTAGCTCTAGAACCGTCACATCTTTGTTGTCCACAAAATCTCGCTCCGGAATATCGTGCTGGTCAGTCTCAGTCGGGACAACAGGTCCAAAAGTCAGGTACTCTTGATGAGCCACCTTAAGATCCAGCTGGTTGGGTCGTTTTTGTACCATAAGGGCTCTTGGAGCAGGTCGCATCTGGTCTTTGCTGCCACAGTAGCCATCACTGGTGCTGCCACTGTTCAGACTGTCTGTCGAGACACTCTTGTGGGCAGTTTTGAGGCGCAGTAGGGCGTGGGCCCGGCTGAGACGTTCTCTGTGGGCCAGGCTGCTCGTATCAGACATACGGCAGGGGGAGCAAGATTTAGCTTCATTGAGATCATCTAGTCCATAAGGCCAGTCTGCCAGGTGATCCTCAGAGCTGAGGCTCAAACTATCCTCTGAGGATGTTTGCATGGTGATGTCCTCCACTAACCTGTCGATCTTGGCAACTGTGTTGGTGATCTTTTTTGCTAGCTTCTCTGCAGCGGCTGATACCACATCGTCAGAGGTTGCATGTCTCTTCTCGATCAGCGGATGTGTTTCTACATCCCTCTCAGGTTCGTTGTCCCTCTTACGAGGCTGGTTCTGCAGGAAGTTAGAGTTGCTGAGGAACATGGACAGCATAGAGAAGCTGCCAGTGTCCAGGCTGCTGGAGACGTTGGGAGCCTCATCATCATCAAAACATCCAGAATCAGAAGCATAATCCTTCGCAAGACTCTCAATGTGCCGAAGTGGCTTGTTGAGGGTCAGGTGCTTGGGGCTCTGTTTCTCAAGGGTGTCAAAGGTCTCCGCCAGGTGTTTGGCATCCAGCTCCGCCTCCAGAGCCTTCTGCTTCCTCATGTAGAGTGAGGGCATGCAGGAGCCAGGGGATACGACTGCAGCATCCTTATATTTCAGGGGTCGATTGGTGAGGAGATTCCTTAAAGCGGCAGCGCTGCCCATGGCTATCATTTTGTGCTTAGAATGGATAAGGTTGCGCAACATGCTAACTGCTCCGAGGTCCCACAGCAGCTCCTGGTCTTTTGGACTCCGAGCTGAAAGGTTCCAGAGAGTCCCGCAGGCGTTGCTCACGATGGTCAGGCTGTGGGAGCGCAGGTGCTGCAGCAGAGTCTGGAGGCAGTTATGGTCCCTGAGGATTTGCCTGTGAAGAAAGATAACAACAAGGATCTTTATATATAATTATTTTATAAAGTCTGTCTGTTTAAAGAAAAAATGGTTACGTGGAAAATTCAATTACTTTTCTAATTTTTTAAATGCACAGAAAACCAATGGATGAAGTCAGGGCTTCTAAGTCCTATTTAAAGGATGAAGTTTGTGACGGCGTGTAGTTGAGTCTAAGAAACGGACCTGTACTCTTCTCGTGTGGCGACCAAACTCGACACGTTCCGTAGGATCCCCCCCCCGCTCTCGATGATGGCGAGTGAGTTGGTCTGACATCGGTACGTCAGCGTACTGACCAAGAATCCCAGAGCGCTGTCCACGGAGCAGATGGCCACCTTGTTGTCCACGCTGTGAGCTGACAGGTTCCACAGAGCGCTCAGGAGACTCTTCAGGGTCGACTCCTGCAGAACCAGCCCAACAATTCAATTTAATAACTTTATAATCTTATCTGTACAAAAGATGCATTAACATCAGTATTTCAACATCACAATCACAAACATTTCTAAGAAGTACAGTAATAATGAGATTAACGTATAACTCAATTTCTGGAGGAGAACATTTGAAATGTTTCACTCTGGATTTTAAATCTGTCTCCTCTCTCATCGCGGTATCGACTCGGTGTGGGCTGGTTTGTCCTCCTCACCTTCGTGGCCTGCAGGGCGCAGGTCATCAGCGCTGACACACATCCGATGTCTCGGAGGACTCTCTTGCTGCTGACGTCGGCCCTCCAGGACAGGTTCCTCAGGATGCTGGAGACCACCTGATGAAGCTCCTCGCTGTCGGAGGCCAGCTGGGCCACCAGAGCCTGGAGGCAGCTCTTTTTGGAGCACAGGGTCGCCTGTGGGACGACCAACACGGATCAATCAGATTAAATCTCATTACATAAAGAGACACGTCTTATTCTACAGCAAATAAAATCTTCAACAACATTAACAACAGAGACGACAACAAAACTCTTTTCAACTTAAAGAACCTGGAGCGTCTTTACTCTCGATCCGATTCTTCCGAACAAATAGTTTATATAAAGACGATCAGTGACTGTAAACAAAGATGGACGACACCTTCCAGTTCCTCCAGAGATGAAGCCAAACATCTCAGAAACCAACACGGCCACCTTGTGGGGATCATTTGCAGGACTGAACTGTGGTATCAAGGTTAGGGTTAACCCTAACCCATACAAGTTTCTGACCAACCATGAGTCTCATGTCCCATCTGTTAATATGGAGGAGGAGGGTTTATGATCTTTACTGCAGCCAGCCACCAGGGGGCCACCGAGCTGATTCAGCTTCACTTTTTGGAGCTGACATGTTGTCCATCTTTTTTAATAATTTTAGTTTGTACCTTGTTGACGACGTCTCCGAACGTGAGGTTGGTCAGAGCCATTCCTGCGTAGCGCCGCAGCGCCATGTTGATCGGATCGTTCTGCATCCCGTACAGGTCGTGGTCCAGGTGGGTGAGGTCCGCCACCACCTGCAGGCCACCTGGGGAACCACACACAAACATCAGCCTACTGCTACCCCCCCAACACACACTCACACACACACATACACACACACACACACACAAACACTCACACACACACACATACACACACACACACATAAATACTTACAGACACAAACACACACACTCACACACACACACACACATATAAATACTTACAGACACAAACACACACACTCACACACACACACACACATAAATACTTACAAACACAAACACTCACACACACACACACACACACACCTAATTCGTTCATGGCTCTTCGGTACTCCTCCTCGAAGGAAAGCTTCATGATGGCGCACATGGCCTGACAGATCTGAGGGTCCACGGGTTCCGGAATATCTGAAGATATAAAAAATATAAAGTTACTATTTTAATATTTATTATTTGAATCATTTAGATTTAATCGAATTTTTCCATTTGACATTTTGATTCTTATATTTCAGCAGTAATGTTGTCTTCAATCGTTTGTCCTTTATTTTTCAACTCATTATTAGAGTGAACCAACTTGAAGTCAGTTCTGTTACAGCTCATGAAAACTCGTCCGTCCTGGAGGAGACGAGGAGACGAGGAGACGAGGAGACGAGGATGAAACTCTGACCTTCAGCTAACGTCTTGTTTTAGTTCCTTCTTGTTTCTGAGGATTCCGTTGTTAAATCAATTTTTGTGTTTGTAAAAGATTTAAAGTCACAGTGTCAGGGAGAAAACCCTCAGTTGATGTTCTCCTCTGATGGTTCAGTCCTGCTGCTGGTTCTGGTTCGTCTGTGTTTACGGAGAACTTGACTTACCAGTGGTTCTGGTTCCTCCAGGTGAAGGCGTGGTGGCGTGGCTCTCGATCCAGTCCCAGCCGCTGTCGCAGTAGGTGCGGACCTGCTCCAGCATGTGAAGAACCCTCATCTCCCGCCGGGCCTGGCCCTCGTCCTGCTGGCAGTAGATGATGTTGTGGAGGGCGGCGCTGGCTCTGGATTTGGCCTCTCGGCTGCAGCCCCCTGTCGTGGTCTCTCCAGCACCACCTCCACCCCCCGGGGCTTCGTGCAGGATCTGGACCAGCAGGGGGACGCAGCCGGACTTCCTCATGGCGGTGCAGCTGTCCTGAGAGCTGGACATGGCCAGAAGAGTCCGGGACATCTCTTCCTTGTCTCTGTTAGCGAGCATGGACAGCAACCAGAAGACCATCTCCACCTGAGGACGTCACCAGACGTTAACTTTATCATGAGGAGAAGCTTTATTTAAAGTTAACAGCAGGTTTGCTCAGATGTGTCTTCACCTTGCTGCCTCCGTCTGCAGGAGCGTCTGATCCTGCAGCTGCTGCAGCTGACGAGTTCTCTGGTTCACCAGCAGGGGGCTTCTCAGCTCCAGACAGCTGAGGAAGAAGGACAGTGATGATGATGATGTCATAATCACAGTGAGACATAAAGACGTTCAGATTGATGAAGCTCGTTCTCGTCCCTAATAATAATTAACCAATGAAATGTATTTGATCATGATTGGCTGGTGAGCTGTTGATATGGAGCCTGCAGGAGTCTCAGGTTGAATATGAATTATTATTATTGTTGAACTCAAATCAAATCAAATCAAAGTTTATTGTCACATGCACCAATGACAATGACATCGGAGCAGTGAAATTCTTGTGACATGGCAGGCAGCATCTACGCAGTAGACGACTTTACAACATATAACATATAACACAGTCAAGTGAATATTAAATTAAGTAATATGAATATATGTATAACATATAACATAGTCAAATTAAAGTCAAGGTTAAATGAAGCAGCAGTTTTCAGGGTGAAGGAGTGGGGAATATTAAATGAGATAAGTACATGTGAAGTAAGTGAAAAAAAATAAAAATAACATGCTATCTAACATAACATATAACATCACATTGTAACATAACGTAGTCAAGTGAAGCCGTAGTTTACAGCTTCAACTGTCACAGTTTAACATCTCAGGTTATTGATCAAGTGTTTGAGGTCTGGATGAAATCCAGTGAAGGAAAGATCAGACTGATTTTAACAGAAGACAACCACACACACACACACACACACACACACACACACTACACACACACACACACACACACACACACACACACACACTGTCGTCAGCTGCACATTCAGATTTGAATCTCTGGGAAATTGAGCTGTGGCTGTGAAAACCTTCATCTAACTGAGAACTAACTACCAATCTAATCCTAACCTGACCTTACTAACCAGAACCTAAACCAGAACCCAAACCTAAACCAGAACCCAAACCTAAACTTAACCTTCACGGTGTTTCTGCTCAAGTAAGTCCCAATAATGTAATGTAAAAGATTAGGTCCCCACAAGATCAGTAATACACACACACACACACACAGCTTCATTTAAATTCAGACTGAAATCCTCTGAGAATCGTATTAGAGCTTTCATTCCTGTCACCATAGCAACGCCTCTGGGTGTGATGTGTGTGTGTGTGAGTGTGTGTATGTGTGTATGATTGTGTGATCCAAAGACCTGCAGACAAAGAGCATGTTTGTGTGTTTTTGTCTCTCTATAGTTATGAGGCCAATTTTGGTTCATTACCATCATTGTGAGGACATTTTGTCTGGTTGAGGGTTAGAATCAGGTTCAGGGAACGCAATGTCTACGAGTGTCCCGACACACAACTATAGACTGTGTGCGTGTACGTGTGTGTGTGTGTGTAAGCATGTGTGTGTGTGCATGTGTGTTTGTGCATGTGTGTTTGTGCATGTGTGTGTGTGTGTTCCTGCAGTAACAAAGGAGCTTGAATTCTTCTTCTTCTTCTTCTGGTGCTGAACAGACTGAATCTGTGGCTCTGATCCAAACCTCCATTAAACACAACCTGCTGCTACATCAACACAAAATGGACGCCGCTGAGCCGAGTCTCAGGTTCACATGAATTCAGCTGTTTCCTGTCCGACTCAGTTTTATGATTCATTCGTTCATTCATAATAATCTAAGGGTGGAGAAGGATGAAGAGGAGAAGGTGGAGGAGGAGGGGGGAGAAGGATGAAGAGGAGGAGGTGGATGAAGCGGAGGATGAGGAGGAGGAGGAGGAGGAGGAGGGGAGAAGGATGAAGAGGAGGAGGAGGAGGAGGAGAAGGCGGAGGAGGGGAGAAGGATGAAGAGGAGGAGGAGGAGGAGTGATTTGAGTGAAATGAGCCTTCAAAGTTTCCATAGCTTCACGTCTCTGCTCGTTATTCTCAGAGGGAACTGTCTCTGTGCCAGATCCACTGCCTAGCAACAGCCAATCACAGCCCTGAGACGGGTGGCGTCTGCTTAGCAATGGGCTGGGACAGACGAGGGGGAGGGGAGGGGGACGAGACTGATACTTTGTGTTTTCTTCAGCAAAATAATGAAATAAATAAATATTTAGGTCAAAGGTCAAACTGAGTCTAAACTGATAACCAGAATCTAGAGACTCGACACAAAAACAAACCACAAGACTCAGAACAAGATCTGGGACCGTGGGACTAGAACCAAGAGTTCTGTTTACGAACACAAACTAAATCTGTTGCTTTGTTGATTGATTTATTAATTAATTAATTGATTGATTAATTGGGGTATTGTTGATCATGTTGCTACAATGAATCAGATGATCTTTGTTCTCGCTCAGTCTTCTGAACCCTGAACTGAACCTGAACAACAAGTCCAGCAGCCGACGACTTCAACCAATCAGCTGCTGCCGCTCGGAGACATGGAGACAAACTGGTCCAACCGGAAACATGTTGAACTGAGAGAAGGAATGACGAGTCCAGACAGAGAGAGAGAGAGAGAGAGAGAGAGAGAGAGAGAGAGAGAGACAGAGAGAGAGAGAGACAGAGAGAGAGAGAGAGAGAGAGGACAACACAGAGAGAGAGAGAGAGAGAGAGAGGACAACACAGAGAGAGAGAGACAGAGAGAGAGAGAGAGAGAGAGGACAACACAGAGAGAGAGAGAGAGAGAGAGGACAACACAGAGAGAGAGACAGAGAGAGAGAGAGAGAGCGAGAGAGGACAACACAGAGAGAGAGAGAGAGACAGAGAGAGAGAGAGAGAGAGACAGAGAGGACAACACAGAGAGAGAGACAGAGACAGAGAGAGAGAGAGAGAGAGAGAGAGAGGACAACACAGAGACAGTAAGAGAGAGAGAGAGAGAGAGAGGACAACACAGAGACAGTAAGAGAGAGAGAGAGAGAAAGAGGGACAGATAGAGAGACAGAGAGAGACAGAGAGAGAGAGAGAGGACAACACAGAGACAGTAAGAGAGAGAGAAAGAGACTCATCAGGAGACGTCTCCAGTGGACAGTTTGACCTCTGACTTTATTCCTCCTCTGATCATGAGGAAGCAGAGATCTGCTCTGGTTCATTACAGACTGAGAGGAATCTGAACATGAAGTCGAAGCTGTGAAACAGGTTGGACAGAACGAGGAGCTGAGGATGAGTCACGAGGAGGACACGGTTCAGGACGAATCTGAAACAAGAGACGAGGACTCTAAAGAAAACCGTGAAGTCAAAGACGTGAAGGTGAAACTTCAGCTGGAGAAGAAGACGCTCAGCCCGCTGACGCTCCTCAGAGACGACCTCAGCCAGTTCAAAGACGAAGTGCTGAAGGTGTTAAAGGACACAAGGGCGGAGCCTGAGGCCCGTCCATCCAATCAGACGGGACATAAGGTGAGTAGAACCACGCTCAGTCTCCTCAGAGACGACCTGAGCCAGTTGAAAGAGGACGTGAGCAGCATCTTCAGCGTCAACTCATCCAAAGACAAAGACGTGAAATCTGCAGATCCTAAAAGCAGTCAGGCAGCGGAGAGGAGCTTCAACCCTCTGAGCCTCATCAGAGAGGACATCTCTAATGTCTTCAGACTCGCTCTGTCCAAGGACAAAGACAACAGAGACCTCACGGCCCAGGACGACAAAACAAAAGTCCTCAGCGCTGAGAGAACCGACGCCCCCTTCATGAGGCTGTTCAGAAGAGACCAGACTCTGAGGAGCTGTGAAAGAGCAGAGGACGGACAGGAAGATAAAAAGACGACTTCGGAAAAGAACAAGAAGCAAACAGACGATGGTTTCACAGGACAACTCTCAGACAGCGAAGATAAGACCAACACCATGGAGGACCAATCAGAGGAGAGCGATGAGGGCGATGAGTCTGAGGGGAAACCGTCACCACGACAACCTGAGGAGACGAGATCACAGACAGGTACGAGCTTCAGCTGCTGGCAGGAGGATGAACTCCTCCTGCCCGGGTTCCACGCTTAGAACAACTAGAGCAAACTAAACATGACAAATCTTTATTATTATTATTATTATTATTATTATTATTATTTATATTATTATTATTATTATTAACACAGAAAGACAAATAAACTGAATTCATCAAAATGTGTTTTCATTTTAAGTTTAGAAATGTAAATTATTTGAATTATTACTTTGCTGCTAATCCCGTCCTTTAGTCCAAGAGAAAGTTTGTCAGATGAAAGGTTCTCTGAGCATCTTTGACCTTTAACCCTCAAATTAAAATTCAGTTCATTTCTTTAACCAAGTGAACGTTTGTTAAATTCTGAAGAACTTGTGTTCACAAAATGCTGCATAAGGACAAACACCCTGGAAACATAATGTGTCGTCATGTGGAGCTTTAGAAAAGATTCCAGAGCAGCGATGAGCTGGAAGAAAAGTGAGTACAAGTGTTTTAAAGTCGTGTTCCTTCAAAGTGTGTTTATCTGCAGCAGATCAGAGATGTGACCACGAATCTGTGGATTCAGAGGAAGATGAGAACGAAGAAGTAGAAGGTTCAGAGACTCTTCACTTGGAGAATCTGATCTCTGAGCTCAGCCTCATTAGTCTGAGAGAAGACAAAGACGAGGACAGGAGGTGAGGAGCCACAGGGAGACAACTCGTCCAACATCAAACTATTCACTAACTGTCAGATGTTGTTCCTGCAGAGACGAACCTGGAGAAGAACTGTGGTCGGTGAAAAACTGTAAGATCTTTACTTTTATTTCTCTCTGCTTCACATGAAAGATTTGATCTCATATTGAATCTGCCAGTGTCGAGAGGCTTGAATGAACTTCTCAGAATCGTCTGCATAGAGTCACATCCGGATGTTGACATGTGGCGGCTCTGTTTGATCAACCAATCACATCCCTTGTTTCTCCTCCTCAGTCGCCATTTATTTGACCTTTGACCCGAGCACTGCCAACTCAGAGCTGCTCCTGTCCGACCACAACAGGAAGGCGACTCGCGTGTGGTCGGAGAATCGCTACTTGGAAAACATGGACCGGTTTGAGAGCTGCCCTCAGGTCCTGTGCCGGGAGGGGCTGCTGGACTCGGTGTACTGGGAGGTGGAGTGGAGCGGCGGCGCCGACATCGGCGTCACCTACAACAGCATCTCCAGAGCCGGGGACACGGCGAGCTGCCTGCTGGGACACAACCAGAGCTCCTGGAGTCTGGAGTGCTCGGAGGACAGCTACACGCCATGCCACAACAACAAGAGATTCCAGTCCTCCTCGCCTGATCCCTTTACCCGCAGAGTCGGGCTGTACCTGGACTGGTCTGCAGGATCTCTGTCCTTCTACTGCATCTCACAGGACGCCATGGTCCACCTCCACACCTTCAGCTCCACCTTCAGCCAGCCGCTGTACCCCGGCTTCTGGGTGTGGGCCTACGACGGCTCGGTGTCGCTGAGTCAGGTGGAGTTAAACTGGGAACGTCTGCTGCAGTGAATCCCTGGGACCGCAGTGCCACCAGAGGCCATGAGGGGGCAGTGTAGCCGATAGCTCGAACAAGACGACCACTAGGCACAAAGAAGAAACCTCAACACTGGTGGAGCTTTTTGAGAATTGGTGATAACCGTTGTTTATTGTATGATTCTCCAGCCGGACGCAGAGACTCTATCACAACCTCGTCCTCCGACGCCATGTTAGTTGTTGTTTCTCCGCTCTGTGCTGCCCTCTGGTGGATATTTACAACCACGGCAATGGACAGGACCCGTTTGAAGTATGTGAAACATGCGTCTCTTTTTTAAACGTAAAGTTTAAATAAATTATCATTTACACAGACGAGCAAGAGACACAGAATCAATCTGATTGGTTGATCTGGAGAATCAGTTAATTAAACCTTGTTAGAATCAGTCTGATCAAAAGTGTTCGTTGTCATGTTTGTTTCATTTGTGTTGCCCATATGCCGTGTGTGTATGACTGTGTGTGTGTGTGTGTGTGTCTGACTGTGTGTGTGTGTGTGTATGACTGTGTGTGTGTGTGTCTGACTGTGTGTGTGTGTGTGTGTGTCTGACTCTGTGTGTGTGTGTGTGTGTGTATGACTGTGTGTGTGTGTGTGTGTCTGACTGTGTGTGTGTGTCTGACTGTGTGTGTGTGTGTGTATGACTGTGTGTGTGTGTGTGTCTGACTGTGTGTGTTTGTGTCTGACTGTGTGTGTGTGTGTCTGACTGTGTGTGTGTGTCTGACTGTGTGTGTGTGTGTCTGACTGTGTGTGTGTGTCTGACTGTGTGTGTGTGTGTCTGACTGTGTGTGTGTGTGTGTGTGTGTGTCTGACCTGCAGCTGACTCTCCTGACTCCCCCGGGTCTCCTGCAGCTCCGTCTCCAGCTGCTCCAGACGAGCAACACGCACCTGCAACACACACACAGTTCACATCCAGATGTTTCCACCAGCACATCCAGATGTTACATCTCCTCAACGCTTTAGTGTGAAGTCATAAATGTAGATTCCATGTTGAAACAGTTTTTATTTGTCACTTTAGTTAAAGTGTTCAAACTGACCTGCGTCCTGTGAAGGATCTCGTCACCGGAGCCGAATCGTTCCTCCATCACAGATCGAAGCTGCTGAGCCTCGAACTCCAGCTGCTGCCGGATCAGGTCCATCTGCAGAGAGAACTGCAGGCAGAGGGCAGAGGGCAGAGGGCAGAGGTCAGAGGGCAGAGGGTCAGAGAAACCTCAGTGTGTGTGTGTGTGTGTGTGTGTGTGTGTGTGCTCACTGTGTCGATGCGGGGCAGTTGGACCAGTCTCTGTGACAGCGCCTCCAGCTGGCTGAAGTACCAGCAGCGCTCTCTCTCCTCCCGGTCGATCTCCCCCAGCAGCAGGTTCCTGAACACATCAACTCGTTAAAAACACTGGAGACAAATCAGTATTTGTTAATATGGACGATACAAATAAAATGAGATTTGATCTGACGTCAGACTTTATCAATGTTTGTGAAACACATAAACCCAACATAAAGATGGATAACAGAGCATCTTGGTTGCCCCCTGGTGGCTGGCTGCAGGACAAGTCATAAAACCTACTGAGGTGCCACGATTGACATCTCAGACCGACTCATGATTGGTCGAGAGCGTGTATGGGCGGGACCTCAATACCAAGGCATCCCTCCACCATCACACAGACTCTGACTGCAAGTGAAGTCATCGCCACAAGAGGGCAGCGTTTGTATGTGAGATACACACCTGATCAAAATCTTAAGACCAGTTAAAACATTTCATGAATTTGCATTTTGCACTGTTGAAATTTTTGCACAGATTTTGGCTTTTAAAGGCTGTGGTCTTAAACTTTTGATCAGCTGATAAAAAGCCTACTTCAGTTAAATTGTTGTTTTCAATAAATTGCCTGCTCACAACTTTTGGTCTCTTGTTCCCATTTCTTCTTTTTGCATTTTGAAACTCTACTTAGAACCTTCCTAAGATCCAACAGTGCAAAATGCAAATTCATGACATGTTTTAACTGGTCTTAAGATTTTGATCAGGAGTGTATTTCTGGAGACAGTGTGAGATGCTCCTCAGAGAACAAACTGAGGAACATCTCACAGGTCGTCCAGTGTCCAGTTAGAAGATCTTTATGATTTAAGATAACTGATTATTATCAGGACTCAGCACTCAGGATGAAAACTCTTTGTTTGAGTCTCTGAAATCACAGATCCTCTGAAATCACAGATCCTCTGAAATCACACGATCCTCTGAAATCACAGATCCTCTGAAATCACAGATCCTCTGAAATCACAGATCCTCTGAAATCACCGATCCTCTGAAATCACCGATCCTCTGAAATCACAGATCCTCTGAAATCACAGATCCTCTGAAATCACAGATCCTCTGAAATCCACAAATCATGTTCAGTTTAACCTTAAGTGAAAAATACATCTTTAAATCTGCTTCAATAGAAAATCTGTGTAATTGAGAGCATCAGGTTTTATCTTCTGAAGATCACGACCACCGCTCACCTCTCTTTGTATAGCTCCTCCAGGTGATGGTCGCTCTGTCGCCCGTCCGCTCCACTGATCACAGCTGTTTTGGGCGGGGCTCCGTCCAGGAAGTGATGCGGCAGCATGGCGGCGGCGGCCTCCCCCGCGGACACTGCACCCTGACGGGACGCAGCTCGGAGCGGACTCCTGGTCCGAGCCATCGCAGCGACTGAGGAGGAGGAGGAGCATGAGGAGAGAGGCATGGCCAGGTGATCATCTAACTCCGCCCCTCCGATCCCGTCTGCACCCGCCCCTCCGGCGCCTGTGAGCCCCGCCCCTCCCAGACTGTCCGGCAGCAGCCGCAGGTTGTGAGGTTGGTGTTTGAGTTCGTAGTAATTAGTGAGGTCCATGTGGAGCTCTGAGGGAGGGAGAGGAGGAAGAGGAGGAAGAGGAGGAAGAGGAGGAAGAGGAGGAAGAGGAGGAAGAGGAGGAAGAGGAGGAAGAGAAGGAAGAGGAGGAAGAGGAGGAAGAGGAGGAAGAGAAGGAAGAGGAGGAAGAGGAGGAAGAGGAGGAAGAGGAGGAAGAGAAGGAAGAGGAGGAAGAGGAGGAAGAGAAGGAAGAGAAGGAAGAGAGAGGAAGAGGAGGAAGAGGAGGAAGAGAAGGAAGAGGAGGAAGAGGAGGAAGAGGAGGAAGAGGAGGAAGAGGAGGAAGAGAAGGAAGAGGAGGAAGAGGAGGAAGAGAAGGAAGAGGAGGAAGAGAAGGAAGAGGAGGAAGAGGAGGAAGAGA
>CM076724.1:24776867-24779367 GCA_038501795.1 Pseudopleuronectes americanus
GCTGATCCTCCTCAGGATCCAGAACCCAGGACCTGAACCCTCAGACGCCACAGAGCTGATCCTCCTCAGGATCCAGAACCCAGGACCTGAACCCTCAGACGCCACGGAGCTGATCCTCCTCAGGATCCAGAACCCAGGACCAAAACACAGAATCCAAACAGAGGACACAACCTTGTGTCTCCTTCATTGGCAGAAATAACCAAATACTGATCTATAAAGTAAATACAGTAAATTCCAATTGTTTTTGATTTGACCTCTGATGCTTCCATTTACCACATCATGATTCATCAGCTCCTTCACCAAAGCTCCGTCCTCCATCTTCCTCCTCCTCCATCTTCCTCCACCACCCTCATCCTCCTCCTCCCTCTGTCCGCATGGAGGAGAAAAGCCTCCGCATGATGATGAGATGAAAACGAGATGAAACCTGATCTTTTACAAGATGAATTTGATTTAATCGCAGATATCAAATCGGAGGTGCAGCTCGTGCAGCCTCCTCCCGTCTCATCTGATGAATCAGGCTCTTTGTGTTCTCATCATCCGCAGCCGCCACAAACCGAGCTGAGCCGAGCCGAACAGAACCAGGCCGAACCAGGCCAGGCAGAGTCGTGACGGTACTGACGGTTACCGACGATTTTATCCGGTTAAAACGAGATGAATGTGATTTAAATGAAGAAAGAGAAGGAGCGGTCGATGCTTACCTCATGACTCCGAACAGCGCTGAAGATCACTGAGAGTGAGAGAGAGAGGGGAGGAGAGAGAGAGAGAGAGAGAGGGGGGGGGGAGAGAGAGAGGGGGGGAGGAGAGAGAGAGAGAGAGAGGGGGGAGGAGAGAGAGAGAGGGTGGGGTGAGAGAGCGAGAGGGGGGGGGAGGTGAGCGAGAGAGAGGGGGGGGGAGTGAGCGAGCGAGCGAGAGAGATTGGGGGGTGAGAGAGAGAGAGAGAGATTAATAATAATAATGATATTATCCATTATAACAATAATAACATTAATAATATTAATGAAAGTGTCCTGAAGCTCTGGAGCCTCAGATTCCTGCAGAAACACCTCAGAGAGAGAGAGAGGTGCATCATGGGAGTTGCAGTGCTTTAGACTCAGGGTCCTGTCTCCACTGATCTGAAGTCTGCTGTCCTCAGACTGCAAGGCCCCTCCCCTCGAGGCCCCTCCCTGTGAGGCCCCTCCCAGTGATGCCCCTGACTGTACGTGACCTCTGACCTCACTGCTCTGAGCAAATCCACACAGACCATCGATAATAGGACTATTAGTGTTGTTGCTCCTAAAGTAACAGATTTTGTGTTTACGGTGACAACACGTGTGTTACACCTGTGTCAGTCTGTGTCAAAGTGCATCACACAAATTATCACACAAATTATTGTGTGATTCACATTTGATGAAGTTGTTTTTTCAGTTGACTGATTTCTTTAGAAAATGAGGTCCAGTGATTTGGTGAATTAGAAATATTTTAGGGTTGTGTGTTTGTGTGTCTGTGTGTGTGTGTGCTTGAGTGTGTGTGGCCTGAGAGGCAAATATTTTTCAATATAACTCTGGCGCCCTCTTCTGTTGTGAAAGAGAAGGTTCACCGTTTTAAAACGAGTGAAATATGTGAACAATGAATTTTATTAAAAGATTTAATGAAACAAAGGAAACACGAGAATCATCCACCAGGGGGGCGCCAGAGATCTGAGCGTTTACCTGTCTAACACAGCTGTTGGTCCGGAGCATCACGTGTCAACAACCAATCACTGATGAGTATGTGTAACTTATTAATATCTTATCGATATTTATAGATGTTTTACAATGTGTCATATCCTGTATGTATATGTAAATATATATATATGTAAATATATATATATATGTAAATATATATATAGGATGTGACACTTTGAAGATGATGGTGATGAGGATGAGGATGGTGATGATGTTGAAGAAGATGATGATGGTGATGAAGATGATGATGGTGATGATGGTGATGATGATGGTGATGGTGATGATGATGGTGATGATGGTGATGATGATGGTGATGATGGTGATGATGGTGATGAAGATGCAGTGAGTCAGAGCGGAGGTTCCGGTGCTCACCGCCTCTCCGGTGCAGAGCATCCCGGCGCACAGAGAGAGAGGAGCCGCAGAGACTTGGTGAGTCCTCTCACACGAACACACACACACACACACACACACACACACAGACACACACACACACACACACATACACAGACACACAGACACACACACACGACACACAGACACACACACACACACACACACACACACAACACACACACACACACACACACACAGACACACAGACACACACACCCACGCACACACGCACACACACGCACTCCCGCAGCGGGCAGACCGCAGCCAGCTGCCCGGATACAGAGCTCCCCAGTCGGACTCATTTCACCCATCGGCACTGTGCTCGTGTTTGAGAGTGTGCACGTTCATTCCGGCTGATGGGGGCGCGTGCACGTCAAAGCACTTGTTGCTGGGAGTGGGCACGT
>CM076724.1:24789367-24817416 GCA_038501795.1 Pseudopleuronectes americanus
AGGGGCTTCAATAAACTTTCATTAAAACATGAAAATATTTTAATAAACTCATGACGTCCATCAGAGCAGTGAATCGTGTTGTGTTGTTGTGTTGTTGTGTTCAGGTCCATCAGCTTGTGTGTGTCCTGGGAGAAGATCCTCACATGGGACTGAGCTTCATCACTGATCACTTTCTATTTGACTCGTGTGGCGTTAACAACAGGAAGTTGATCCTTGTGAACATCTGAGAGACAAATAATGTGATTGATTCATTGATCAAATCATTGATCAGATGTTTGTTCAGAGCTGTGAGACACCATGACTGTGAGTTTTCAGAAGTTGAGGAGCAGCAGGTGTGAAGATGTGACGACTCAGACTGTGAGAACATCTCAGTGACCAGACGCTCGGAGGTCAAAGGTCTCAGCTTTAACTTCCCTCACTGTGACCTCCGGGCTCAGAGACGTCAGCTGTCAGTCAGCAGGGGGCCGGACACTCTGAGTCATAAAGCTGCTCTGAAGCATCAGAGAAGGTCCACAACACAATCATTGAGACTGTATCACAACTTAGTTGAGCTCAGCATTAAAGATGCAGTGTGTAGATGTTAGTGACATCTAGTGGTGAAGTGTTGTGTTGCAGCTGAGCACAACATGAGAGAGAACCTGTGGGAACCTTCAGTTTTCATTAAAACTCAAAGGGTTCAGTTTGAGTTACCACAAGAAACATGGCTGCCTCCATGGAGAGCAGCCCCCAGGAGACTGAGCTCACAAACACACACACACACACACACACACACACACACATACGAACACATTCACATACACGCACACACACACACACACTGTAGACTGGACGACATGATGCTGTTTCCAGGTGAAGGTGGTGGTGCATGGATCTGTGGTCGACCTGCTGCAGACAGGAAGTGCATGGATCTGTGGTCGACCTGCTGCAGACAGGAAGTGCATGGATCTGTGGTCGACCTGCTGCAGACAGGAAGTGCATGGATCTGTGGTCGACCTGCTGCAGACAGGAAGTGCATGGATCTGTGGTCGACCTGCTGCAGACAGGAAGTGCAGTGTCTCTCCTGCAGGAGGCGGAGCTCCGTAACTCAGAAGTGACCATAGAAGGACAGAGTAGGAGGAAGTGGGGATTTATCTGAACAGTCATGTGACTTCTTGTTACAGTGATGCTGTCACCTCCACACACACACACACACACACACAAACACACAAACACACACACAAACAAACACACAGACACACACACAAACAAACAAACACACACACACACACACACACAAACACACACAAACACACTCAGGCAGCAGGTCATGTTCAGTGTGTGAATTATTCACGAAGCTTCTTCAAGCTCCTGTAAAACTTAGATGTAAAATTTGTTATTAAGACAAATTAAAACATTTATCAACCAATGTAATTATACAAATAACAGAAAACACTCTGTTTAATATGAAGCATAATTAAAATATATAATTTTCTGTGGTAAATATTAATATTCATGAGAGAATTTATGTGAGTGTGTGTGTAAGTGTGTCTGTGTGTGTGTGAATGTGTGTGTGTGTGTGCGTGGGTGAGTGTGTGTGTGTGTGCATTTGTGTTTGTGTGTTTGTGTGTATGTGACTGTGTCTGTGTGTGTGTGTGTGTGTGTGTGTGTGTGAGTGTGTGTGTGTATGCATTTGTGTTTGTGTGTGTGTGTGTGTGTGTGACTGTGTGTGCATGTGTGTGTGTGTGACTGTGTGTGTGACTGTGTGTGTGACTGTGTGTGTGACTGTGTGTGTGACTGTGTGTGTGACTGTGTGTGTGTGTGAATCAGTTTTATTATTAACGTTAGTTATGACACAGTCTCTGTGGCTGTGACATCACTGCAGCGCCAGCTCTGATTGGTCGATGGAAATGAGTGTGATCTTATTTTCGTGGCTCTTGATCCGTGTGAACAGTTCGTTTCCCAGACCTCAGCACGCTGCTCCCAGTGTGTGTGTGTGTCTGTGTGTGAGTGTGTGTGTGTGTGTGTGTGTGGCAGTTAGTGTGAGGTTCATGTTTGAAACCATATCATTCTGCAGGTTTTTGCCTTTTAAGTAAACAATCAATAATAGATCATTAATAATCAATAACTTCAGAGTGTTCACATTCATTTCAGAATAACTGAGTCTTTAGTTTCATTTCATCAACCTGCAGACTTTATTATATAAAGGTAGTAGCAGCAGGGACAACCTGTCGTATGTAAATATGAGTATTAATACTAAGTAAAAATAACATGTTGTTGTGTTACTGTTGTTGTTGTTGTTGTTGTTGCTGAAACTATTTATACAAAAATATAATGTGAAAAATCTAAAGTTTCATCAAATCAAAAGGCTTCATCAGAGAAGTGAGATTTGTAGTAATTAAACTAATAAAGTCAATATGTTTTGAAACAAAACTTAAATATTTTTTAAAACTAAACTAAATAAACATCAGTAAGACATGAAGTGGTTTTAATTGGACTTCCTTGTTTAAAGTCCACTCATGTGAACGTGTCTGAAGTTGGTTCAGTAGAACCTGATCCCTGCAGGCTCACATCCCAACGTCTCCCCCTTCGCTCCGTGTCCTGTCTTCATCCTCCACTCGTCCGTCTGGTTCGTCTTCATCCTCCACTCGTCCGTCTGGTTTCTGCTCCTCTGACCTCTGACCTACAGCAACAGAATACACTTCCTGTTCTTAACACAATATAATATATAAGAATTTACACTATGGAAGATATGGCCAGAACATCAGACCACACACTTGCTGTTTGTGGGAACCGACCTCACAGAGATTGTGTGTGGGTGTGTGTTTGTGAGTGTGCGTGTGTGTGTGTGTGTGTGTGTGTGTGTGTGTGTGTGTGTGTGAGTGAGTGTGTGAGTGTGTGTGTTTCCCTTCAGGTTTTACCTTCTTCATCCTGGATTATTTTCCCCACAACATCACAAACAGCCTGTGGGAGTTTATATTTTGTCTGGTGTGTGTGTGTGTGTGTGTGTGTGTGTGTGTGTGTGTGTGTGCGTGTGTGTGTGTGTGTGTGTGCTTGGGCTCAGTATCACATGACGGGGGGACTGAAGAGAGAGAGAGAGGCCTGGGAACTCTCATTGTCTCAGTGTCAGAATAAAATCTGTTAAACACCAGTTCAACAAACATGAACCATGTGGGATCCTCCACAGATTCACTGGGAGTGAGTGTGTGTGTGTGTGTGAGTGCTGACACACACGAAGAAGACTCAACCAACAGGAGGATCTGATGCTGAGTTGTTCAGCTGAGAAACACAAACTCTGGAGACGATTCTCTGGATCTGATCTGGAGCTCAGGTCTGAAGACAGTCACATGACTCTTTGTTTACTTCCTGTATTTTCTCCTCTTGTGGTCGCTCTGCGGTTTGTTCACGTGAGAGCTGCGACAGGTCAGAGGTCACGAGAAGCAGCTGTGTGTGTTGTTCTCCAGTGACTGCAGACTCAGCATGTTGTGTGTTTGCTGCAGTGACTGTGTGTGTTTCATGCACCAGTGCATTCAGTCACAAAGATAAACAATAACAAAACCGTTTGATTCTTTATTACTAATGAACAACAAAGAAAAGATGAACCTGTTTGAAATATTCACACAATTGTTGACCCCTATTGTCACCTGCAGGTTGTGTGTCTCTGATGTGAGTGTTTTGTGTGTCTGTTGCTACAAAGTCACGTTGTGTGTTTGCTGAATATTTTCTGATACAGTGACATCATGTGATAATCCTCCCCCCCCGATTGGTCGGCTGAGGCCGGTCCACTTTCTGACTCATCCAATCCCGTGTCAGAGAGAGGAGGAGGAGGGGGGGGGTGTGATGTCATCAGCTGCTGACTCACCAATAACATGAGATCAGTCTCGCCCTCACTCTCTCTCTCTGTATTTCCCACAGGCCCTTAGTGATTCCAGTAAATACATCAGCTGACTGTGTGTGCTTGTGTGTGTGTGTGTGTGTGTGTGTGTGTGTGTGTGTGTGTGTGTGTGTATGACATCATACAGCTGATTTCCTCTGCTGATGTCAGACTTCATTTTTAGGCAATGACCTCATCCTGCAACATGTGGACACACTGTGTTCATCTACATACATGCAGACTGTGTGTGTGTCTGTGTGTGTGTGCAAATACTAATAAAGTAAATTGATGCAGTTTAATGTAAAATAAATATCAATATGTTACATGAATATATTCTTATAAACTCCATGTTGATCAGCGTGTACATTATGACCAGTGTGCGTGAATGGTCATGTGACAGGTGTGTGAGTGTGTGTGAGTGTGTGTGAGTGTGTGTGAGTGTGTGTGAGTGTGTGTTCAATGTGTGAATCCTTCTCAGCTCTAAGAGTCTGACGTCGATCACATGACATCACGAGGTTAACACAGAACATCTGTCTGCAGCTGGGAGGCTCTTCTGAACCAATCAGCACAACAACAGCCACTGGAGCTGTTTTTCCATTTAAGGAGAAAGAGTCGAGTCCCTGGAAAACAAAGGCCGCTCTTGTTGAATTGCAGTAGAGTCATAATGTAAAGATGAGTCAGAGAGAATTAATAAACCAGGGGGAGGAGCGTGTCAGGAAGGTTCAACCACTAAGCTCCTGCTGCTGCTGCCACGTGATTGGCTGACAACTGCCTGAATAAGCAGGTATGCATCTGTTCCTAATAAACTGCTCGATATGTGAATACATGCATACATGTGTAAATAAGACTGGACTAGAACTTGTTTTAAGAACCGTTTATAGTTCAGATGAATCATCATGACTGTTCCGCCTGTAGGGGGCGCTGCAGCCTGTAGGGGGCGCTGCAGCCTGTAGGGGGCGCTGCAGCCTGTAGGGGGCGCTACAGCCTGTAGGGGGCTCTGCAGCCTGTAGGGGGCGCTGCAGCCTGTAGGGGGCGCTGCAGCCTGCATGAGGCACTGCAGCCTGTAGGGGGCGCTGCAGCCTGTAGGGGGCGCTACAGCCTGTAGGGGCTGCAGCTGAGGGGCGCTGCAGCCTGCAGGGGCGCTGCAGCCTGTAGGGGGCGCTGCAGCCTGCAGGGGGCGCTGCAGCCTGTAGGGGGCTCTGCAGCCTGTAGGTGGGCTCTGCAGCCTGTAGGGGGCGCTGCAGCCTGCATGAGGCGCTGCAGCCTGTAGGGGGCACTGCAGCCTGCATGAGGCGCTGCAGCCTGCTAGGGGCTCTGCAGCCTGCATGTGGCGCTGCAGCCTGCATGAGGCGCTGCAGCCTGCATGGGGGCGCTGCAGCCTGCAGGGGGTCTGCAGCCTGCATGAGGCGCTGCAGCCTGCAGGAGGCGCTGCAGCCTGTAGGGGGCGCTGCAGCCTGTAGGGGCGCTGCAGCTAGGCGCTAGCTGTAGGGGGCAGCTGAGGGGGCTGCAGCCTGCATGAGGCGCTGCAGCCTGCATGTGGCGCTGCAGCCTGCAGGAGGCGCTGCAGCCTGTAGGGGGCGCTGCAGCCTGCAGGAGGTGCTGCAGCCTGCAGGGGGCGCTGACAGGGCCTCCTACAGGCAGGTGAAATGAAAATATTCTTTAACACTGAATCGTTTCACGGTGAATGAAGCTTTTCTTCTTCTGCAGAAGCAGGCAGCACCTCTGCCCTGTCATCCACCAATCACCACGCGTTTCCTGTTTCTGCTATAGTATGTATATGTGTGTGTCTGTGTGTGCATGCTTGTGTATGTGTGTGTGTACGTGTATGTGGGTGTAGTAGTTAAACAGCTAAATTACTTTCGAGGAAAAATCCAGCAACACTTTTCCTCCAGAGAGCAGAATGATCGCCTGTGGCGCCAACGTTTTCCTCCAACCAACCCCCCACTGCAGCACACACACACACACACACACACACACACACACACACACACACACACACACACACACACACACACACACACACACACACACACACACACACACTGAGCTGATAATGAAGTGACATGTCAGTGTGTTGGACCTGGAGTCATGTGACCAATCAGATGTTGTTATTAAGTGTTTATAATCAGAACATACAGTTTATAGTTTGAGCATCAAAATAGACACAAAGTAGCAAAAGTAAAAAAGCTTCTGCAGATTGATTGAAGAGTTCAGAGTGAACAGAGTGGATCTGTTCTTCAGTCATGTGACCTGCTGAGCCTCAGAGGAGGAAACGTGTTCGACATGAAAACACTTCAGAGTGAAGAATGATTCTCCTGTTGCTGCAGAGCGACCTGGGTTCTCCTCTCTGCTGTGGATGTGGACACATTCCTCAAACACATACACACACACACGTGCACACATACACACACACACGTGCACACACACACACAAACACACACACACACACACAGTGAGCTGAATGCCTGGACTTTGTTCCTCCATCAGTCGGCCCACCCAGGAACCAGGACTCTGTCTGCACACTTCTAGGAACTCCACCTGAACTCTGACAACTGAGGTGTGTGTGTGTGTGTGTGTGTGTGTGTGTGTGTGTGTGTGTGTGTGTGTGTGTGTGTGTGTGTGTGTGTGTGTGTGTGTGTGTGTGTGCGCGTGCCTGGCTCAGCTGATGGGTTTCTAGGAAACCCTCTTGAGAGGAGCAGCAGTGTTTCTGCAGCAGCTGAAGAAAAGTCACTCATGCACAGAGAATACATATAAACATACATCTCCAGACTCACTATATGTATTTGTATTATTATTATTTCAGCTGAAATGCCAATGAAAAGTTCTTTCATCAAAACCATTCACACACACAAACACACACATTGGGGAAGCGACCACATAAGCAACAACCTGTCATCAGCTGACTCCTCTTTCTCTTGTGTGTCCTGGTTTGTGTCGTCCTCTCAGTGTGATGATCAGTGATCAAGTCTTTGTCGTGAACACTGATCAGTGAGAGCAGCACCAGCTGGGGTAACACAAATCAAAGCCACCTGAGAGATAGAGCTGAGCTGCAGATTGTCATGTCTTCATGTTGCAGCTGCTCGGTGAGAAACGTGTGTTTGCTGAGCTCAGTGAAAACAGCAGTTACCTGCAGAGGGATCATTAGTGTGTTGATAACAACACACTAATGATCAGTGGCTGAAGATCTGTCAACACAACCTCAGTCATGTTGCAGGAACAGTACAAGTCTGAAATGCTGCTCTACCTGAAAATACACAACTTCTGTTGAGGAGCCAGGTGTCATGGTCTCAGGCCACAGGGACATGATGGTGCCACCGGCTCTCACCACAACAAGCCACTGGCTCTCACCACAACAAGCCACCGGCTCTCACCACAACAAGCCACTGGCTCTCACCACAACAAGCCACCGGCTCTCACCACAACAAGCCACTGGCTCTCACCACAACAAGCCACTGGCTGTCAGCTTCTTTCATTCTTTACACATTCAATAATAACACAAGTCCTTTCGTGTCTCTCTGTGTCTCTGTCTGACAACTGGTCTCAGCTCATCACGTCTCCCTGGTTCACCATCTGTCTGAGTCTTTCTTTGGCGTATTCTGATCCAAGTACAAGGAGGGGAGGAGAACATCCTGAACTCCTCAGTTCTCTAGATCTTCTCTGGAGGATCACGTGTGAACACAAACAGTGAGACTCAGTTTCTCTTTCTCCTCCTGAGCTCCTGAAGTCTAAATCCAGGAGAACGACATGTCTGAAAACACACACACAGACACACACACAGACAGCTGTGAGCTCAGAGTCAGTGTGTGTGTGTGTGTGTGTTGTAGTATTGAGGTTAACTGAGTCACATGCTCTCATGACTCGTCTTTGTTCTCGTTGTTCAGGATTCTGAACGTTTTCTCTGACTAACTTGTTTTCAAGTGTCCACCAAGTTAATACAACACAAAACTTGACAACAACAACCTCACATCTGTTTTCAGTAGTGATCATTCAGTCACTTATCTCTAGATTCAGTCCTGAGATTTATTCTTTATTATAATAGAATATGAAATAAGTTTTTTTATCCAATTAATTTCAGATGGAATAAATTTGATCAAGTATAAAAGAAGAACAAAGTCTGAAGTTTAGCAGAAAGTGTGAAGATGTTTGTGCGTCTCGCTGCCTCGTGAACACGTGAAGCTTCAGATGATCAGTGATGAAGACACGAGACAGAGGACGAATGGACGAGTCACAGGTCAGGAGCCACAACAAGAAGACATGTGGACGCTACGGGATGCATGTGATTGGTTAGTCATGGTGTCACATGCAGCCTCATTGATGGCTCTCTGTGTGTGTCTGTGTGTGTGTGTGTGTGTGTGTGTCACTTTGTCCCCTGCAGCAGTCTGTCAGCAGTCACAGGGTCAAGAGGAGATCTCACTGTGGCACAGACAGTCAACTGACACATGCACTGACCCACAGGCTGAAGAACAATGAGGCTCAGTAATAAAGATCTGATCTGCTCACAGCTCGGACCTTCTTCCATCTTCACAAGAACATCATGAACCAAAGAACATGCAGCTCCACAAACACACATTCATACAACACACACTATATTTATATCACGATAATAACACAATACAATCAAGTGCAGAACAATAATGAACACATGCAATCATCACCAGGATTAAAACACATTTAGTTTCAGGCTCTGATCTGAGATCTGAAGCTTAATGTCTTTGATCCATGTTTCCTTTGATCTGTTCTGGTCTCTACTTCCTGTGATTGGTCCAAAAGTCCAAACTGTCCAACAAAGTGCAAACCAACAGAACCAGGTTCAGTTCGATCCAGACCCAGAACTCCTCTTCTGCTGTGAGGAACCGTTCACACCTGATGTTCAGGTTCAGATTGAAGCTCTGAACCAAACCAGGTGTGAACGGTTCCTGAGAGTTTGTCTCAGTTATGATGATGATTCTGATTCATTTAGAAACTTTAATGTTCAAAGACAGAGAGAAACAGAAGTCAGATAAAAAATAAAAAGTATAAATCTAAGTTACACAGAAAATCTGCTGTTCTGAAGATGTGTGTAAACATCCTGATGTTGTCACACAAACATATAAGAACTTGACCTTTGACCTGTGTGCAGAGCGTTGATGGTTTCACTTTAATCTGAGTAACAAACTGAAAACAGTTGTTCTGCAGACACTTGGTCAAGTGGACTAACGAGTTAGCGTTAGCGTCCCTCAGCATGCGTGTGTGCTAATCCGCTCAGACATCTGGTGTGTGTCTGCCCTGACAGCAGTGTGTTCAGACTGTTTGGCTTCACACACTTGTTCACTTCACGCCTCATTAACTCTTCAATCAGGAAAACAGATATCCCTGTTTGCTCATTTAAAACGTTACTACATTTTAAATCAGACTTTAAAGAGTGGATCTGTTGATGTGGATCAGTCGTCACTCAGAAGAAGTTTTGACGAGTTTCATTGACAGAACTTTTATATCTGCTACACAGGAGCAGTTAGTTGGCACGGCAACGAGGGTGTGCGTGAACAGGAGGAGTGGTGGAAATAGCAGCAGTTCTTTCCATGACTCAGCATCCCCCCCCCATATACACACACACACACACACTGAGGGATTCTGGGTCACCCCGATGGCCTCATCAGCAGCAGCAGACCGGGATTCCCAAACAACGCTCTGTTACCATGGGAGACGTCACTGTCGCTGCGGAGGCCCAACTCACTGAGAGCGTGCACACACACACACACACACACACACACACACACACACACACACACAGACACACACTGTGTATTGTGTTACCTGTGCAGTGAGATGGAGGCTGTGGTCCAACACACACTCACTCTTGTTGCCGTGCCAACAGCCCCAGCTCTCTTGTGGAAGTCAGCGTCCCGTAAATAAAAAATCCTCACAGCTCTTATTTTGGCGACTTTCTTATTTTCTTATCATTTGGGGTCTTTACAGAAAGTTAGATAACGTTATTAACATAAATATTAACTTGTTATTTCATCTTTATTAAAAAAAAATGTTGTTCTCGTTTCCAGATGATGCTGTCACTACAGGAGCCATTTTGTTTCAGGGTTAAAGGTCAGAGCAGAAACAAAGAGGTTTAATCAGTGACTGTTCAACCTCCAGTGACCAAATAAGGAAACTGTTGGCTCAGTGTGTGTGTGTGTGTGTGTGAGGAAGGTTAGGAATGAACTGGACGATTCTCTGGAATCAGAATTCCCATAACTCTCTCTGTCTCTCTCTCTCTCTCTACCCCTCTCTCCCCCCCCCTCTCTCTCTCTCTCTCTCTCTCTCTCTGTGAAACTGCAGTCTGTGGACAGATTCGTTTTCAGCTTTTATAAATATCATTATTTGATCCTTAACTTTAGAGAATGTTTTGTACATGAACATGTACATGGTTTGAGGTATTTGTACTTTACCTGAGTATATTACATTCATTTTGTTAACTTTATTTACTTTAGCCTCATATAGAAGGATGATGTTTGATTCTAAGTTGAGACTTTATTAATGGCAGCTGTGTACTGTGTCACTTAAATGCCTGAATGCACCTGAATGCACCTGAATGCACCTTGATCAGTAAGTGTGTGTCCATGTGAAGACGAACTGATGGAGTCGTTCAGAAGCAGCAGAACAACTTGACCTGATCCAACAGCTTCATGATGACCAACACACCTACTGGAAACTGATGAGGATTACTGTAGGTCAGTGACACACACACACACACACACACACACACACACACACACACTCCTCCATGACAGTTTCCTCTTCCTCCAGTAAATCCATCGAGTCATCTCTGAGGAATGCAGCAGACACGACTCCTGCAGCAGGAGACGACCTCCAGACGACCTCCAGACGACCTCCAGACGACCTCCACCCTCTTACACTGCGGCATGAGGCGGAGTTACCCATGATGCACATGGCACCATCAAGCAGACGGCGTTTTCCTGAACTTTAACCAATAACAGGAAGTGTAAGGAATCTAAAACCAACCGGAGACCAGGAGCTGAACAGCTTCTCTTCAAAGACGAGAACTGAAACATTAAATAAAACATTAAACAACAAATACAAAACGTTGGTGAGGACGTCATCTTGGATGAGTCACAATCTGAGTTCATGAGGAAGGGTCGTCAATAATATCTGTGTGTTTGTGTGAGTGTGTGTCTGTGCTTCTGTTGTGTGTTATTGTTGTAAACATGTGTCTCATATGTTCTTATTGTGTTTGAGCTCCTGCACCAAAGACACAACGATAAATGACACACAACAGAACAAAGTTATAAACAGTCATCACAATCTCCAGGGAAACTTCCCCATGTGTTCCGGCTGTGGGTCTCAAACCGGCGGCAGCTGCACCAGAGGCCCAGCGGACGACGGGGTCAGAGACGACAGATTGCACAACACAGGAAGCTGCTCCGAGTTTCATCTTTAAACTCTGTTCATCTAATATCCTGAGCTCCTGATCTTCAGCCTTTCACTGCTTCTCATCAACTCCAGGATTAACTCATCACACAGAATTAAATATATAAAATATAAAACCAACAATATCAGAGTGTCGAGTTTTTCTCTTTGTTTTAAAGGAAACTGATCATTTGAAAATAAACTGGAAAATTCTCAATTTCACAATTATCTCATATCAACGTGATACAATGTCATCATGTTTGAACCTGTTTGATAAAACTACAACTTTTTTTTTAACATGAAATAGTTTTTTTATAAAGTTTATTCCTCAGAAAATATGCATATTAATTCTAACAGGAAATATTTCGTCAGTGGTCTCTGGTCAGGTGTTAAACTTTCTGGCTAAATAAAAAAAACTATAAATAACAAGTTACATGTTTAAAACTTATTATGATAGAAGAATATCAATCAAGAAATATAAGAACTTGAACAGAAAAATGATGATTCATTAAAGCAAACAATACGAAAACACATTTATTAACTATAATATTCTGATAATAATACAGCTTGATTTAATTAACTATGACTTTGTCAAATAAAACTACAAACTGTTACCTTGTTATGATAAATCTAGCTCATAAATATTCTACTTTTATTCCCATGATGATCAAAACGAGCTCCAAATGAAACTGAAACAAATATGAAAAACAGTTTTCTACAAAGAAAAGACAGATTTAGTTGCTGTTGCTGTTTTCCTGTTTTAAATCAGATTCATTATAGTTTTCATTAAAGTTGGAATTTAAAATATCTGCAGACTTTTCATTTGTTTCCCTGAAGTCGTCTGAGGCTGAAACAGGAAAGTGATTTATGTTCGAGTTTGTCTCTTCTGATTTCTCATCTTCTCATGTATTTGTCGGATTTCTCCTCCAGCGAGAAGCTCCATTATTTATATATTTATATAGACACACACATATATATATATATATAATATCTCACAATGTCGTTCATTTACACATTAATGTTGTAATCAAAAGATTTTTGGGAGGAATGAAATAGAATATATCTTTTTTAAGTCTTTTTTTAAGCTGAGTTGAAGTATATAAATAAATGTGTAATTTCAGAGTTTAAATAAAGAGTAAACATCACAAATCAGTCAGAAGAATTATATTGTTTATTATCGAGTCAGAGTCACGAGGGGATGAAGAACCTCCCCTGTCCACCAACCAGCCAACACCCAGCTCCCCGAACCCCCATCACCACACTCCTCTCAAGGCTCTGTAGCACGCTAAGGGGGGTGGGGGGTAGGGGGGCTATAAATAGACTGAAACAGACCCCAGACCCCCACCACAACAGCCCCCACCCTCATTCAAGACCCTCCTCCAACCACCAGAGCAAAACCACAGCGGCCACGCCACAGGCCCCGCCCTGCACCAAGAGGGAGGGGCTGCGACCACAGCACATCCAGAGAAAACACCACCACCACCACCACCACACACAGCAGCACAGGCATGTACTGCAGATAGATAGATATAATAATCACATATCTGGAATCAGGTGATCGTCAGGTGATCATGAGGTGATCAGGTCATGTGATCAGGTCAGGTGACCGTCAGGTGATCACAGCTGGAACCAGGTGATCAGGTCTGAACAGGAGGTCAGAGGTGAAGTGTGTTTGACGCCTCAGGGTTTTCAGTTTCTCCAGCTCTGTGAGGGTCGAGGTGTGAAACTGCCTCCAGCTGTTGACCTCCATGGGTGGGGTCACAGGGACAGTCAGCTGATCATCTGGTTTCTGCCACATGTCTCTGTCACATCCACAGAGGAGACGAAACCCAGTCACAGGAAACTACAACACGTGAGATGTTCAGGGACTGAGGACAGACACAGGACAGAACAGGACAGATGTCTCATGAGGACACAACAAGTGAAAAAGCTCCAATAACGTCTCCTCGTCTCCTCGTCTCCTCGTCTCCTCGTCTCCTCTCTCCTCGTCTCCTCGTCTCCTCGTCTCCTCGTCTCCTCGTCTCCTCTTCTCCTCTTCTCCTCGTCTCCTCGTCTCCTCGTCTCCTCGTCTCCTCGTCTCCTCGTCTCCTCGTCTCCTCGTCTCCTCGTCTCCTCGTCTCCTCGTCTCCTCTTCTCCTCGTCTCCTCGTCTCCTCGTCTCCTCTTCTCCTCGTCTCCTCGTCTCCTCTTCTCCTCTTCTCCTCGTCTCCTCGTCTCCTCGTCTCCTCGTCTCCTCGTCTCCTCGTCTCCTCGTCTCCTCGTCTCCTCTTCTCCTCTTCTCCTCGTCTCCTCGTCTCCTCGTCTCCTCGTCTCCTCGTCTCCTCTTCTCCTCGTCTCCTCTTCTCCTCTCTCCTCGTCTCCTCGTCTCCTCTTCTCCTCGTCTCCTCGTCTCCTCTTCTCCTCGTCTCCTCGTCTCCTCGTCTCCTCGTCTCCTCGTCTCCTCTTCTCCTCGTCCCTCGTCTCCTCGTCTCCTCTTCTCCTCGTCTCCTCGTCTCCTCTTCTCCTCGTCTCCTCTTCTCCTCGTCTCCTCTCTCCTCGTCTCCTCGTCTCCTCGTCTCCTCGTCTCCTCTCTCCTCTCTCGTCTCCTCGTCTCCTCGTCTCCTCGTCTCCTCGTCTCCTCGTCTCCTCTTCTCCTCGTCTCCTCTTCTCCTCGTCTCCTCTTCTCCTCGTCTCCTCGTCTCCTCGTCTCCTCGTCTCCTCGTCTCCTCGTCTCCTCTTCTCCTCTGTCTCCTCGTCTCCTCGTCTCCTCTTCTCCTCTCTCCTCGTCTCCTCGTCTCCTCGTCTCCTCTCTCCTCGTCTCCTCTCTCCTCGTCTCCTCGTCTCCTCGTCTCCTCTCTCCTCTCCTCGTCTCCTCGTCTCCTCTTCTCCTCGTCTCCTCGTCTCCTCTCTCCTCGTCTCCTCTCTCCTCGTCTCCTCTCTCCTCTCCTCGTCTCCTCTTCTCCTCTCTCCTCGTCTCCTCTCTCTCCTCTCTCCTCTCTCCTCTTCTCCTCGTCTCCTCCTCTCCTCGTCTCCTCGTCTCCTCGTCTCCTCTTCTCCTCTCTCCTCTTCTCCTCTCTCCTCGTCTCCTCTTCTCCTCGTCTCCTCTCTCCTCGTCTCCTCTTCTCCTCGTCTCCTCGTCTCCTCTCTCTCCTCTCTCCTCTCTCCTCGTCTCCTCTTCTCCTCGTCTCCTCGTCTCCTCGTCTCCTCTCTCCTCGTCTCCTCGTCTCCTCTCTCCTCGTCTCCTCTTCTCCTCGTCTCCTCTCTCTCCTCGTCTCCTCTCTCCTCGTCTCCTCTCTCCTCTTCTCCTCGTCTCCTCGTCTCCTCTCTCCTCTCTCTCCTCGTCTCCTCTCTCCTCGTCTCCTCTCTCCTCTTCTCCTCTCTCCTCGTCTCCTCTCTCCTCTCTCCTCTCTCCTCGTCTCCTCTTCTCCTCTCTCTCTTCTCCTCTCTCTCTTCTCCTCTCTCTCTCTTCTCCTCTCTCATCTCTCCTCTCTCTCTCGTCTCCTCTCTCCTCGTCTCTCTCTCTCTCTTCTCTCCTCTTCTCCTCTCTCATCTCTCTCTCTTCTCCTCTCTCCTCTTCTCCTCGTCTCCTCTCTTCTCTCGTCTCTACTCTCTTCTTCTGCCCTCTACTCTCTCTCTCCTCTTCTCTTCTACTCTACTCTCTCACTCTTTTCTCCTCTCCTCTCACTTCTCTCTTCTCTCTCTTCTCGATCTCCTCTTATCTTCTCTCTCCCTCTCTATCTTTTCTTCTCTTTCTCTACTCTCTCTTCTCGCTCTCTTCCAGTCTCTCTCTCTCTGTCTCTCCTTCTCTACTCTCTCTGTCTCTCCTCTCTCTCTTCTCCTCTCTCTCTCTCTCTCTCCCTCCTCTACTTCTCTCCTTTCTTCCTAGTCTCTCTCTCTCCTCTCACTTCCTCTCACTTCTTCTCTCTCTTATCTCTCCATCTCTCTCTCGATCTCATCTCTTTCTTTCTCTTTCTCTTCTCATCTCTCTCTCTCTCTACCCTTTCGTCTCTCCTACTTTCTTCTCTTCTCGCTCTCTTTCTTCTTCTCTCTTCTCGTCTTACTGTTTCTTCTCTCCTCTTTCTACTCTTTCTCTCTCTCTCTCACTCTCTCTCTCTCCACCTCTCTTTCTCTCTCTCTCATCTTCTCTCTATCTTCTTCTCATTCTTCTCTCTCACATTCTTCTCTTCTGCTTACGTTCTCTTTTTCTCCGCTCTTCTCTGCCTACTCTCTACTCTTCTCTCACTTCTCTCTTCTCTCATTCTCCTACGCTCTCTATCTCTCTTTCTCATCTGCTCTCTCTCTATATCTCCTCCTTCTCCTTTCACTCATTCTCTACTCCTCTCTCTATCTCTCTCTCTCTCTCTCGACTTTGCACTCTTTAATTCTAGCTTACTCTTTCTTCTTCTAAGCGCATGTAGTTCTCTTCCCTCATTCTTCACAAATCCTCTTTTCTCTCTGCTTCTTTTTTCCTCTAATCCTGATGTCGATTTCTGCTTCCTACTACCGCTCCACTACTACTCCTCTCTAACCTAAGCCATTTCATCGACTACACTAACCTTCGTCTACTTTTCTTAGTCTCCTGTATCTCTTTCTCGTCATCGCTACTTTCTCTATCCTTCTTTCTCCTTACATTCTCTTGGGGTAGCTCACTTCATGTACCGTGATTTCTGCTTCTTTGTCTTTCCTTCATATTCTGTTCAGCTATCCTCCTAGCACACTTGGTCGTCTTACTCTTTCTCCTTTCCGGGTCCACTGTCATGCTTCTAGACCACTCTTCCTAGCTTCTTGCGTTGGCTGCCTCACTAGCCTTGCCTCTACATCTCACTAACTTTCTTCTACTCTTCTCCTTCTCGTTCTTTCTTTTGTTCTACCTGCACTTCTACACTTCTTCTCGTATCTCGATCTTCTATGACTCTTCTTTCTTGTATCCTTTATACGCTTTTTATCCTGGCTCTTCTTTCAGGTTCTGAATCCTAACTTTCTGACTCTGATTTCTTTGACTAATACTCCTTTCTCGATGTTCTTCTGTTCTCTTCTACGCTTCTCTTCTCTCCTGATGTGTACTTCCTCTAACTTGATTGCGTCTTACTCTTTACTCTCCTCTACCGTTCTGTGTCTCTACTGGTCCATAGGGGGTGGTGGGGGCACCATTGATTCTTTTCGTCGCCGCCTCCACGTGCTCTCTCTCTGCCGTCCTCTTCTCTTTGGGCTACTCCTGCCATTCCTACGTATACACTCGTCATTACGGGTCTTTCTTCTGCTCCATACGTCTCCTTCTCCTTCTTTCATTGCCTTGTACGTTTTCTTCTCCTCTTTCTTCTACGTCTCCTGCGACTATACTGTTATCTGTCACCTTTCGCTCTTCTGACATGTTTCACTTGGCTCGTCCTATCCTCCTAGCTGTTTCTTGCGTTCTCAGCTTCTCCGTGTCCTCTTCGTTAGCCTCTTCTCTTCTTTCTCTCCCCCCCCCTTCCTCTTACTTTTTACCTTTATAAGAACTTCATTCTCCTTCTACTTACTTCTTTGCCTTTCTTCTGGCTTCTTGGGGCTAAATACTACTTCACATAAACTAAGATCCTCCTTTCTCCTCATCCTTCTTCCCTCTACCTCTCCGTCTCGTCTCTTCTGTGCATGGGGCGGGTAGGGGTGGTCTTGTGTCTTTTTCACTGAGTTGATTCTCTTCTTTTGCACTTCCTTCCATTTTCTTCTGCTCTCTGGTCCTCTCTGCTTAAGTTCTTTCTACTTGTATCTCTAACCGTCTTGCGAGGAGCCTCTGCTTTCTTTCTCTCTTTACTCTTCTCCATGCTCTTCCAATAATTTCATGTTAACTCTTTGCTTCTCTTTCATAGCTTGTAGATCTATCTACTACGTCTCCTCAGCTTCTCTCCCTTCAATTCCTCGTTCTTTCTCTTCTGCCACTCGTTCTTTCTAGGCGGCTCCTACTTCCATCTAGTGAGATTACTCCGATCTCTTCCTCCATCGCTTGTACTTACAGACAATGCTTATATCTCTCCTATGTGTCACAGTATCCACTTGCCACTTCGCGTTTTGCTTTCCTCTCTATTTCTTCCTTTCTCTCCTTTCATTCTTAATATACCTTCTTTCTTGCCTATTAACATTCTACCCTAATTTTCTACCTTTCCTACTTCCTCTCATCCTCTTCTCGTGCTTCTACCCTACTCTCCCAGTCTTTCGTGTACTGCCTCCTAACTCCGTCGTCCTCCTTCGAGCTCTTTTCTTTTTCCATCTCTCGTTCTTTCCATCTCTTTCTCCCTTTTCTTTCTCTTCTTACCTGGAGATCTATCGTTCTCAATGTTAGATGCTCGACGTATCAATCTTCTCTCTCTATGTACACGTTCCTATATACCGTGTCTTCCGTGTTGTCTGTCCGTCCTTGCTTTTACTCTACTGTCATCTTACTCTTTTCGCTCCCTCATGCTCTGGCTCTCCTCCTGCTGCTCCAGTCGCTCATCTCGCTAAGTCGTCATAAAACTCTATGCTCCTCATCTACTGTTCTACAATTTTACCTACTGATCTTCTTACATCTGAGTACGACGGGTGATTCTCTGCCATTGTTTGTGCTTCTTAAGCTCCCCTTCTCTCACGTTATGCTCTCTTTTCTCCTCTTTGTGCATATACCTTACTCTCTCCTAGTACTTTCCCCCTCTTCGTCTTCTTGTTTCGGCTCTTCTCATCCTGCGTGAGTACTGCTCTTTCCTACTCTGACATCTACTCTCTCCTGCTCTCCTTCTGTATGACAAACTCTATCTCCAATTCTGAACTCCCTCAGACTTCGCTATCCTAACAAATCTCGTCCCTCTGGCTTTTAACTCCATTTTATTTTCTCTTCTGTACTTGGTCTTCCTATCACATCTCCTTACTTTTTAGTGTTTCCTCTTAAAATCCTCAGGCAGCTTACCCTCATCTATCCTGTCTCTTTCTTACTCTTTCCTCTGCGACGTGCTTCTGACTATATCCCTACGCGTCTTCCTCCGTTACTCGTACTTGCTTCCTCTCCCTCATCTCTTCGTTTCTTTGCCTAACTTTCTTAATGCCTTGTCATTGTACATTTTTCTCTTCTCTGATGTATAGTCTTATTCTTTAACCTAATGTCTCTATCTTCTGCTTCCTTCCTATACCATCTTTTCTGCCTCTACATCTATCTCGTCTATCCACTCTACATTCTTTTCTATTTCCTTGTTTCTTTTTCTAGCTCTATCTTAGACTCTGGCTCTCTTCCTTCTAGTACTCATCTCTCTTATGGCTCTACTCGCTAATCTCTTCTCACTCTTATTCTAATTTCTCTGGCCTCTCCCCTTTCACATCTTTTTTTTTTAAGTACCTTGTCTTTCTCCTTCTGTCGTTCCGACCCACCTTTACCTTATACTCTCTTCTCTTGTACTACTTTCGAAGGCACGCTCTTTACACACGCTGTACGATGCCTTTCTTCTTGTACCTTCCGTTTCAGTCTTTTTTGCAACTTACCTCTGGCGTATGATGCCCTCTCTACTTTAGAGTCGCTTGTACGCTTCTCCTTAGTCGTTCAGCTTAACTCGCTAGAACTCTCTCTTATTTGTCTTCGTTCTCCTTGTATCTCTATCTCTCCAAGTTCTGAGCTTCTTCTTCTCTAGTTCTCTTTCATCAGTATCCTTGGCGTCTTCTCATGTATCTGTCAGAGCGCGAAGCTCGTCTCCTCACCCCTCCGCTTCCCCTCATGTGCTACTAATACTGCTTGTTTTGTCATCTCTGGTGCTGTATACTTCCCATGCAGGTCATTTCTACCTCTCTTCTCCGTCTCGTATCACTCATTCCCTATACTGCCTCCTTCTTTCTGTCGTCGGTCTCACTTTTTTGCACTCTATCATCTCATCTAACCTACCCCATGTTCGTCTCACTTAACCCTATTCTCATACCTTTTACGATCCTGTCGTCTTCGCCTTTCTTTCTTCCCATATCCTTTGCTTCTCTACTGCTCTCTACCTCACCGTGCGTTGCTGTCTGTATACATTCTTCTGCAGGTCTTTCTCTTCTCGTCTATCTTTTCTTATGTCTCCTCTTTCTTCTAACTCTGACTTTTAGCGAATCCTCTATTACTCTTACTCGTTTTAGGCCTATCGTGGCTTCCCTCTTCCTGTAACTCACTTCATCCTTTCCTGTGGCTGAGAATAGGCTCGATCTTCAGGCTACATGCTGGTTTCTCTCGAACTGGACCCTTCACTCCCGTGCTCTTAGGCTGCCGTGACGTGGCTTGATGAGGATCTGCTGGAGGCTGGTACGGGCTTGTGACGCGCGCAGTGAGGCTTGCGGCGGCCTCGGGGAGTGTGCGCGTCATCGCGGCGTGGGGGGACACCCAGTGCCATAGAGGGGGGGGTGAGCTAGTCTAGTAGCTGGCGTTCTATGGCGGAGGGCGATGGGCTTACATATGCGAGTTGGAGCTATCCTTCGGTTGGTTCTCATGCGATGGCATCCTCGTGGGCTAAGCCGTTGTGGAGGGCGGATGTCTTCTCCTCGACCTGCTCTCTTCTCTGCTTCCTACTACGCTACTCTCTCTATTGCTTACCCTATACTCTTCGGACTTCCTCTCATTGTCATTTATGTACTCATATTGATACATTTCTCCTTCTTCTACTCTCTCCCTTCATCTTGCTTCTCTTAGCTAACATACCTTTCTAATTCTTTAGCTTACTTGTCTACGTTGTTCAGGTGCTTCCTTGACCGCTTGTACTGCTTAGCCCTCTACACTTCAGTACTCTCAATCGTCATCTCCAACTTCTTCTGAACTACGTCTGATTGCGTTCAGCCAGCATCACTGATTGCTCAGCTCTTCATGACCCTGAGCTTACGTTGCCTTCGTGTGCATTACTCAGCTTGACGAATAACACGTAGGATTCCAATCTTTCTCTGATCCCCTCCTGTCTCTTTTACTTCTTAGCTTCCTTCTCTCCACTCCCTTCTCACCTTCTTAACTTGCCTCTTCTCTTATCTACTTCTACTCTTGTTTGCGTACATTCGTCTTTCCTGTGCTAACTCTGTACGTCTCTTGTTATCTCCGTCTTCATGTCTCTCTTATTTCTTACTGCCTATTCCTTCTCTCTTTTTTCCTGTTACCTCATATCTCGATTTTGCTGTAGTCTGAAGCCTTACTTGGCTTCCTTTTTCTTCCACAATATAGGTTCTCCTTCTGGACCTTTCCCTTATCCTTAGGTTTACTTCTCGCCCTCTTTCCCTTTCTATCTTCTCTAGCAATTTCCAGTTTCACTCGGATTCTGCTTCAGCGCTTCTCACTCTAGCTTGGCATACATACATCTGTCTCACTTCATTCTTCTTGGGTCACTATCTCAATCTTAGTCTACTCTCTCCTTCAACTCCTACTCCTCCCTTCAACCGGTTGGACCGCAACTTCTTCAGAATAGTGTATAATCTCAATCACCACTCTCTCATTTTCAACTCAGATTTCCGTCAGTCACGCTTGCCTGATTCCTTCGTCTACTTCTACTCATCTTTACCTTCTTCTGTGACTTTCTGCGATCTCACTACTATCTGTCTATTTCCTAACAACTCTTTGCTTTGCGAGGCGTAGATCCCTAGTTCAAATTGCCTGAATCCCTCAACTATCCGGTAGATACTCCTGACGTCTCTTTCTCTCCCTGCTCTCTGCTCTACTTATCTTCTTACAATCTTACTCAAGAATTCATAGTTACCTTTCTCGTTGCCCTCTCTTCGATTACGTTTCTTCTGATTTTGCTTCCCACAAAACGGAATCCTGCTCTTAATACAACTCTGTCTTTCAATGCGATGCTCACATCTCATTACTATCTCCTTTCATTCACCTCTCAACTCTTCTGCACCCCTTCCAACTGCACCCCTTGCTCTCCGCTTGTTTTATCTCTCTAGTCTTCCGTCGCTTGTCTTTCTCTATCTCTCTAATGCCTATCTTGATTCTAGATTTACTCTTCCTCTCTTATTCTTATGCTTGTCCTCGTCTTTATTTTTCTTTCTCTTCTAACTAGCATCTATGCTTCTGCTTTCACAGTTCTTCTCTTGTGAGCTGTCTACTCTTCCTGTTACTTCATGGGAATCACCCTCCATTCCTCCTAGCATGTCTAACATTCCGTCTCCTCTACATATCGCTATCTTCTTTATCGCCTACTTCCTTACATTTATCCGGAAGGCTTGCGCTTGGGACCTACTCACTTCTTTTATCCCTCAACTGCATCTACTTTACATATGCTTTCTGATCTGTGATAGAGCTTCGCATACCCTCTCATCTGCACCCTGTTTTCCTTTTTATAACTCTATAGACTACTCTCTCATATCCTCGATCTTCTGTTAAGATGGCAGCGTTTATCTTGGTTGTTACATCTAAACGTCTATATTCCGTCTTCTTCTCTGACGCCTTTGTCTATCCAGTTCTACTGCTCGCCCCTCTTCTTCTCTCGGATTCTCTGTGCCTGTTGCGTTCTCTCCCTTGCCATTTCGTCTCTTGAGCCTCCATTACTGCTTCTCCGCTTAACTCTTGGCGGTTTACATCAGGGCTTTGTGTAGATCACCTAGCCTAGTTTGAACATCCCTCCTTTACTCTTGCTATCCGTCATTCTCCAGACCTGCTTTTGGCCTCTCGCTATTCTAGCTCCGCTAGACGCAGAGACTCACTACAACACACAGCTGACTGAAATCTTCTCGTTGGATCTCTCCTGCCCCTTCCTTTCTTCAACACTCTGACTTAGCTAGACTTCTTCTCTCGCTCCAACTGCTGTCTCTCTTCCACCACTTAACTTCTAGCTCGCCTACTTTCGACTTCTTCTCACTCATCCGCCATTACTACTAGCTAGTGCCTCTCCCCCCCCCCTCTCCTTACTCTCTTTTTATCAAAAGACATGTCTAAACCTATCCTGTACAATACGTCCCCTCCTCTTGCCTAGCTTGGCTTGTAGCGTTACTCTTTCTTGACTCTCTTCTTGCAATGGCTTCACTTACTCTGCTCGTACTGGTCTGTCACTACTTAGTCCCTACCCTCTTACTACTTTCCAACGTCCACGTCTTCACTATCTTCTGTCATCTTCTATTCTGAATCTCTACTTTTTATCTTCTTCCTCCTGCTAACGCTTTCATTCTATTCTCGCTGCCCTTCCTAGTCTATTCTGTCTTCTCCTCGCTCCTCGCTTAACTACTAACTTGCGTACTCCCCCCACCCTTACAGATCTTGTTTTCTTCAGCCGGAATCTTCAATCCCCCTTGTAGCGTGTGAACTACTATTACTTTCTTCTACACTTTCTAGTCTGCTGCGGTGCTCCTCGTCTCTCTCCGCTACCTTCACCTTCTTCGCCTTTACCACCTTTCTCGTCATCAAATTTATTTACTTAAGCCTCTCCTTCATACCATGTGCTTACTCCATCCCATAACTCTCTTATGAGACTCTGCTATTGCTATGTTGCTCAATTCCTCTCTAACCACTATTTCTGCTCTCCATTTTTACGTTTTCCCCCTCTTCACTTCCTCGGGCTCCATCTCTCTCCTATCTCTTACCTTTACTTCCCTCTAACTCTCCTTCCTTCTTTCGGGCGTTAACTACCTACGCCGTTTCTTTCTAACAGTTTCTGCTCCACTCTTCCTCTTACCATTTTGAGTAGCCATTTCCCATACTTCTGACTCTTAACACCTCTCAGACATCTCTTCTGTCCCTCTTTCTTTTTCGTCGTCTATGCCTCATTTCTCGCTACCTCGTTACCTCTCTTTTATAAACTAACTTCTTTACCTTCTCACTGTCTAACTCTGAAATCTTATTCTTGACTCTACTTAATCAAGTAATTGCACATTTCTCATTAACCGGCGCAATCTTACAACTCCTCGGGATCCTCAGAAGTCCTGAAATAAGCTAGACATGACTAAATAGGCTCTTTATCCCAGCTTCTCTTTATGCCGGTCTAGCTTCCTCTTCCTTCCCAATTAAGGTAGCATCTTGTTTCAACATTCCACCTAGCACCCTTCTTCTGTGCGCTCTTCCGACCTTTCTTTGCTTTGATCCATCGCCTTTTGCTGCCACCTAACTCTCACAATCCTTTACTAGCTGTCCAATACAGCTGCTGTTCTAACTTTTCTCCTCTCTATTCTCTCTTGGCCTCTCCGTTTCTTTTTATCGTAGCCTCTCTCTTACTGCTTAGTCTCTTCTCATCTTTTCTACTCTTCTACTCTGCTGCTCCCTGGGTCAATATGTTGTCGGAGTTGCCTACTACTCTACTGAGTACATCCTCGTCTGACCTCAGCTAGATTCGCTTCTCCCATCAGGCAACCTAGTTAGTCTTTATCAGCTTGCTGTAGCTTTTCTTTCATACTATTATTTCAATCAGCTTGGTGCCAGACCATGCTCCAAACTACGTCTACAAGAACAAAATCTTGGCACTAACATAAGCTTTGCTCCTTCTATTTCCTATATTACGTATCGTTCTATCTAATACCGTGTGTGGGCCTACTTACGTTGCTGGACTTACTCTTCTTCTTTCATTCTTCTATCTGTTATATTCTTTCGTATAATACCATGCTTACTCCATCCAACCTCTCATTCACTTTGTTCTGCTTGAACCTCTATCAACTCCTTTTGCCTAATCTATCTACTGTAGTGCTCCCTCAATCACTGTTGTGACACCGTGATTACTTCCCTTCTCCCAGTGCCTCTTTTCTTCGGTAGCGCTTCATCTTCCTAACTTCCATCACATGTACTATCTCTTGAGCTTACTCTCTCCCATTCTCGTTTTGCTCTTATCCTCTGACATCTGCCAATTTCTTATTATTTTCATCTTTCATATTTACATCTCGTCTGTACATACATGTCATTTTCTCTTCTCCCTGAGCTTACTCGTTTGTACTTCATTTCTGCTTCCTCGTCCTTTACCCCCTCTTACATCACATATTCTCTCTCTTACAACGTTCTTCTTTCGCTTCTACCTTGGCTAGCGCCTACTTTCGTTCCACCCTTCTTAGTCTAACTATACACTTTTCATCTTCGTTAACTTCACTTCTCTCGGCTCTGCACTTAATCGTATCCTGCTACGATACCTGCATACAGCTGTCCTCTACTCTACTTACTTCTCTAACTAACAAATTACGTTTTTTTCATGTACTCTCTCTTTCATCGGTCTGCCTCGTCTCTTAATCTCATTCGAATATCTCTGATGGAGCCCTATCTAGTCTCAGAACTTTCTACCTCTTACTGCCTATTCGTCAATATCTCTCTCCTGTCCTCTTCTTTAGTATGTCTAAGGCAATGCTTAATCTATACCTGGCATCTCTCTTCTGCACTTCTGGCATTAGTGCTCAGTGTTCTACCTCTATACACTCTTAGTCACCGTTCTACTCTTCTCCTTCACTTTAGCCACTTTTAGGTCTGTTTCGGTCTAAACTACCCTTTCAGATCTTGCCACGCTGTATCCAAGCACTAGTCGGTTTCGTTCCCTTGCCTACTCGTTACTTCGTTGAACTTTACGTATCTTATTTATATTTTATCATGAGTCTCTCTTACTCGACTAACATTCCCTAACATTGATACTTCCCTTCTCTACTGCAGACTGGATTTCCGTACTTTATCATTCTTCACAACTCTGCCGCTTGGGAACTAACTATGTCTTTCTCACTCACTCCTAGTAACTACAATCAACCTACCTGTTGTCACCTCCTACTACACCACTGGCTCTAACCTATTCTTTTACTCTATCTTCGTATCTGTTACTATTTCCAATCCTTCTTCATACTACTGTCTATTATCATCTAATCTCTTCTGTTGCTTTCTTCTTCTCAGGGCCTAAACTTCATCTCTTTTGTTCCTGTAGTCTCATTCTTGAGGCTTGCTCTTGACTTGCTCTCTTCTCATTACCGTAATCTCTCCGTCTTCATATGCCAATCTCTTTCTGTCTCTACTTAGTCTACTTCCTAGCTATCGTCTGTTTCGTTACCTCTGCGTCGCTTCTCACTCTCTTTTTCTTTCTCTTCTTGCTCTCGTTCTATATCTCGTGTTGTCCTCATCATTCTTTTCATTTCTTGCCTCTTCTGCACGTTGTCCAGTTCCTTCTTCTGAACTACCTCCCCCGTAACTACTACTCACTCTTTTCGTCCGAAAAGCTTCCTCTGTCTTCGCTTACTTACTCTTACGATCTAGTCTCCTCATATCTCTCCTAGCTTAACTTCTCTTCCCCTACTCCATCTCTCCATCTCGTCCTATATATATGCCTGTCTCTAACTACTCTGCCGGCTTGACGCACTCGACTCTTCCTTAGCTATAACATCTTACGCTCGTCTCTCCCCCTACTCGTCCACTCTACTGCTCCTTTCCTGGCCCTGTATTTTTCTGCCGTTCTCTCATTCTCGTTATCTCCCTGTTGTGCGTTGTCCTGTTTATCTCTGTCTTTTTCTGCTTTTAAGTTAATCAATCGTCTTTTCTGACGATCTGGCTCTTTCTAGCCTCCTAGGTTACTCGTTGCTTGTGGATTCCTTCTAGCTGAGACATCATCCATTTGCTCTATCTCATTCCTCTAAGCTCGGTGTGCTCTTTTCTCCTCGCTGGCATACAACTGCGTCCTCAACTCCCAAGTTTAACGGCCATGGGGCCTAGCTCTACCTCACGACCTCTCCTACTTTTGCTCTTACGTCTAATTGCGTTCGTTCTCCGAGCGTCTCTCTCCCCTTCTACCTTACCTCCTCTGAGCTCTCTCCTTCTGGTTCCTGCTGGCTTGCTCTCGTTTATTCCTCGGATTTTCGGCTATCTATCGGTCGTGTGCTCCTCTCAAACCATTTCTCTCGTGTTCTCCCGTTACCTTTCTAACTGCGACTTATACTGTGTCACTACCTCTCTCCTCTCTCATTGGTCGCTACTATCTCCCCTATTGCTTTTCAAGTGACAGACTACTAGGCTCTTCCTCCGTTGTAGCTCGTATCTCTTCTTCTTCGGTTCCAAAGTTTACGTTTTGTCTCGTATACATTCTCCTACTATCTTCGGCACTCTACTCTCACCTCTACTACATTTTCACTCCTATCTCACTTTCTTGATTTCACTTTCACCTTACTCTATCCCTCTTCTTCCTATGGTTCCTTCAGACTTCTCTTTGATCTTGCTACTTAACCTTCTCTGCTGCAACTGCGATGCAGAGTCTCATTGTGCCACTTACTGATGTACTACAAATTAGAGCAATTGCATCTTAACAATTCCAAGGCATGCTGTGCTTTCGCTGCATGTGAAGTCCTATACTAGTCACTACTACTGCAATCCTTAGTCTCTACCTAGCTTCTGCGTTCTCACTACCGACGTTGTCTGATTCTTCTACCCGTAACTTATTCCTCTTCCTGCTAGCATGCTTGATCATTTAACTCCAACTTCACCACTCCTCATCCTAGCTATGGGACGAATTCGAGCTTAGTCTCCATGCATCTATAACAGCTGCTTCTATCTCTCTTACCGTTTATTTAAAATCCCTAACATCTCTAGATCTACTATCCTTTTCTATTGCTGGCTTTATCACTTTTCTACTTAACTTTAATTTCTGAAATGCTTCATTCATCTGATCTCCCTTCTTATCACCCTCTTCCTTCCAAGGTTCATTTGGTTGTTCTTGCTACTCTCTCTGTCCATATTACTCTTCTTGATGTTCGATACTGCATTTTATCCTCACGGGGGGGTGGGGTATTCTACACAGAACTTGGCTACGATCGCCTCTTACTATTAGTCTCACTTTCTCTGCCTTGCGTGCTTGCTCTCTCCATGTGGACTCCTTACTTGTTTACTGACGTCTATGCGTTCAGCATACTGCTCACCGATCTCCTCTCTTCTCATTGGTCTCTCCTGCTGTCCTTTCTTCCGTCTCCTTACCTCTTGGCTACTAACTCTCTTCTGCAATACACATAGCTCTGTCTATTACTTCGGGGACTTGTAATTCCCTACTTTTCTTCTGTAGTTCCTCTAGCATAATTCTCTTCTCGCTTCGAGCTCCGTCTTCTCTCACCTGACGTCACCTACTCTGCCTACTTTCTCATCGCTCTTTGCTCTTATTCTATGGCTATATTCTAGAACATTTTCTCCTCGTTCCTTCGAAGTCTGACACTAGGCTTCTGGGTCGCTTGATGTCTTTTTGTTGTTCCTCTCTTCATTCTTCATCTGGGACTTTGGCTCCCATCTTACTTGCATTCCTAGTTGACTCTGACCTTATTCACAAGGCTCGTTTCTGTACTCATATTTAGCCTTCTTCTTGTACTCTCTCTCTATTTTCATGTTATCTTCTACAATTACTGCAGCTGCCATGCTTGTGGTTTTCTTTCGACGTTTCACACACAGGCTACTTGCATCACTTTCCTCTCATTGTCTTTCCAGCGTTACATTCCCTCCACATTTACCATCTCTCTCCTCCTGTCTACCGTCCTCACAAATTGTTTCCTGTTTGCAATTCTCAACTCTACTCTCTGTACGCAGTCACTAGGACACTATTTTCCTCACTATCTTTTGTTACTGATCAACCATGACTACCTCTATATTCGTCTTTCCCTAAGCATCTTAGTATTTCTCGTGATCTGGCTAAGATTTACATCCTCGCATTGGCTCCTCCCCTATCTCTACTCCGAATTTTAAGTAAACTGACCTTTGCCTCATTGATCTTTTCCCAAATCATAGTGCTCACTTGCGGTTTCCCTTCTTCCTTCCTTACTTTCTCTTTTTTTCTCATCTTCCGTCTCATAATTTACCGGGGCTATATATCTCCCTTTCCGGTGTTCGTGGGGTGTCCTCCTCTGTTTCCCTTCTCATTCCTCAACACATATCTTATTAACCTCTGCCATTGAATCTCCTC
>CM076724.1:24817616-24820116 GCA_038501795.1 Pseudopleuronectes americanus
GAGTGGGAGTCAGACTCGTGTGGTCCCTCCGCTGACAGATGAAACTGTTCACCACACGTCTGGAACACAGCGGCTCAGACGGGTGGAGTCAGGGTGGAGCAACCGTCTGAGACACACAGCTTCATGAGGACCTGGAATCTGCAGCTCTGGTTGATCCAGGACCTTCTGTGAAGAAACAGAGTCCTGATGTCTGAACATCTAACTTCATAAAGACTCTTCAGGTTCAAAGGCTGATTCAAGAGAAAATAACAGATTTAGGACTCAAAGTAGAGTAGTTTGGAGTACTGTGGTACTCTGGGGGAACTGTGGAGTACTGTGGTACTGTAGAGTACTGTGGAGGGCTGTATGTTTGTAGAGTACAAAGCCTGGTTGTGTTTGGGAGGCTGGTGACGGGGCTGATGGGAGACGGAGTCCTGCTCGAACTCGTCTCTTCAGTCGATGCAGACGAGCAGCTTCACACTTCAAGCTGCTCGTCTGCAACAGACACGTTCCGTTAGGGTTAGGGTTAATGAAGCTTCATCTGTGGTTCAGCTGAGAAACCTGCAGGGATCAGAGAACTCACATGTTCCTGAAGGAGAAGGACCATCAGGTCAAAGGTTAACAACGTGTGCACCTGATTGGCCGGCTGCTCCACTCTGTTGTGATTGGTCAAGCTGCATGTGTTCATTTGCATATACCACATATCTTGGGACATCATGATGCTCCATATTTGCATAATGCAGACCGAGCAGAAAACACGTAACCCACACAAACCTACACACACACAGACACACTCACACAAACACACAGACAAACATACATACAAACAAACACAAACACACACTGACACACAACACAAACACACACAAACACACATCTCATTCATTCAAAGACAAAGATGTGACAGGACAAGAATTTAAATTTAATAATGAAATCCAACGATAGAGTAAAGTGAGCACAGAGAAATAAACAGAGAGAACGTGTTTCTTCTGTTTTAATTTCTTTTAATCAGAAAGAACAGAAACAGACTGACAGTGATTATAGAGCTTCACACAATCTATACATCTATATATCATATGTATATAAGCACATCTGATCCTGCTTGGTCGACCTCAGGTTGAGTCAGAAGAGGAATCTGTCGGTTCTTCATCATAACGAGCTGTCAATCAAACATTTGTTCTTTTACTGACACATTTGATTGGTTTTCTGCTTTGTTTCTGAAACTCATTAAAGCACTACCCCTCCCCTTGGTCTGACTGTATCAGGTCTGAGGAGTCGCCTGAACGCACCGTGCCTCATTCTGAGCTCTGAGGCCCCGTCAGGCGGCGGGAGCTTTTAATGTGGCGGGTTCAACCACAGACGCTGCTTCCTGTCACGTGCTGCTCCGCTTCCTGCAGACGCCATGATCTCCATGACCATCTGATCCTCAGGTTCCTGCAGGAGCTGAAGAGGCTGAACGTTTCAAGTTTGATTCAAACCCAGAGATTTAGTTCAGTTCGTCTTCATCAGTGACGTCTACATGGACGGATCGGTGAACGCGTTGGACAGGAAACACACCAGAGTCTCACTTCCTGTTCAGAAAACAACACAATGCACATGTTTCCAGGCCGGTGCAGGACTCACACTCCTCTGGGTGGTGGTCTGCAGACAAACAGCAGCAGGGCAGAGGAGGGAGGGGACGCTGGGTTTCTTCATCACAGTGTGGTGGGTGGGTGGGGTCACACACGGAGGTTCACACCACAGACAGTCTGTAATTCAGCCTTGAGTCTGTGCTGCTGATGAAGAGCACTGATTGGTTAAAACAAGTTTCTAACTTGAACTAACCTCTGACATCACGGTATGAGCGTCCGGTGAACTTTTTATTCTGGACTTTATGAAAAGAAATAAATAGAAAGAAATGTATGAGTATCATGTGTGTTTTATAAATAACCAGTCAATGTCTGATTTCTTTCATTCAAATTCTCTTTCAGTCCTTTTTCTTTTCTTCTGACAGAAAGTTCACTTTGTTGTTTCCTGGTTCACGTCACAGAGTCGAATGTTAACTGTTCGATTCTAAAGGAAACGAGTTCAGAGCAGAAGGAGGAGGAGAAGGAGAAGGAGAAGGAGAAGGAGAAGGAGGAGAAGGAGAAGGAGAAGGAGGAGGAGAAGAAGGAGAAGGAGAAGGAGAAGGAGAAGGAGAAGGAGAAGGAGAAGGAGAAGGAGAAGGAGAAGGAGAAGGAGAAGGAGAAGGAGAAGGAGAAGGAGAAGGAGGTGGAGGAGAAGGAGAAGGAGAAGGAGGAGGAGAAGAAGGAGAAGGAGGAGGAGAAGGAGGAGGAGAAGAAGGAGAAGGAGAAGGAGAAGGAGAAGGAGAAGGAGAAGGAGAAGGAGGAGGAGAAGAAGGAGAAGGAGAAGGAGAAGGAGAAGGAGAAGGAGAAGGAGAAGGAGGAGGAGAAGAAGGAGAAGGAGAAGGAGAAGGAGAAGGAGAAGGAGAAGGAGAAGGAGAAGGAGAAGGAGAAGGAGAAGGAGAAGGAGAAGGAGAAGG
>CM076724.1:24822616-24835116 GCA_038501795.1 Pseudopleuronectes americanus
AGAAGGAGAAGGAGGAGGCGGTGGAGGAGAAGGAGGAGGAGAAGGAGAAGGAGGAGGAGAAGAAGGAGAAGGAGGAGCAGGAGAAGGAGGAGGAGATGGAGAAGGAGGAGCAGGAGAAGGAGGAGGAGATGGAGATGGAGGAGAAGGAGGAGGAGAAGGAGAAGGAGAAGGAGGAGGAGAATAAGGAGAAGGAGGAGGAGATGGAGATGGAGATGGAGGGAAGGAGAAGGAGAAGGAGAAGGAGAAGGAGAAGGAGAAGGAGAAGGAGAAGGAGAAGGAGAAGGAGAAGGAGAAGAAGGAGAGAAGGAGGAGGCGGTGGAGGAGAAGGAGGAGGAGAAGGAGAAGGAGGAGGAGAAGAAGGAGAAGGAGGAGCAGGAGAAGGAGGAGGAGATGGAGATGGAGGAGAAGGAGAAGGAGGAGGAGATGGAGAAGGAGGAGGAGAATAAGGAGAAGGAGGAGGAGATGGAGATGGAGATGGAGGAGGAGATGGAGATGGAGGAGAAGGAGGAGGAGCCTGTTCTGCGGCAGGACAGACGCCCAGTGCTGTATATTTAGCCGGAGCCAGGATAAAAATAGCTGCAGTGGTTCAGAGCAGATATTAATAGATCAGATATTAATAGAGCAGATATTAATAGATCAGTAAACGCTGCTGTTTCCACTTCAGCTCCGAGTTAGAGAACAAACATGAAAACAGGCGTTTTCTGGAGTTCAGTTTTATTTGATCACAGAATCTAAACTAACTCAGGACAAACTGACTTCATGCTCTATATCAAATCCCTTTGTAAACAGGTGAAGTCAAACAGAGGAGGTTGTGTGACTCTGTCCACACAGTGAAGACAAACTGAGACACACTGTCCACTACGTGTTCATCTAAAAATCCTCTCTGCTGCAGATTCGTCTCCTCACGACGTTTCAGAGACGATCAAACAGGAAGTTTAAAATCACTGCTGGTGACGTTTTAGTTTGAAAACTAAACGATGACGCTCACAGCCTCTTGCTGATTGGTTATTGTCAGTCAGGACCTTCTCCGATTGGTCCCCTGTCACCAGCCTCAGCTCCCGTAGAACAACATGGAGAAGAAGCACAGGGTCATGTGGATGAAGCCTCAGAAACTGAGTTATATAATGAATGAATAATTATAACTGAATAAATTAACTAATGTGTTGCATCAGAGAGAGAGAGTGTGTCGACCGCCCAAAGAGAGAGTGGAAAGAGTTAATGAGCAAGCGAGCATGAAGCTTCATAGAGAGAGAGAGAGATGCAGTCATTGTTGTTATCAATGAGATGAACAAGGACTTAAAGGAGGATTTCTTCTCTCTCCTCCTCCTCCTCTCATTGTCCTCTTCCACCTCCTCCTCCTCCTCTCATCCTCCTCCTCCTCTCATTGTCCTCTTCCACCTCCTCCTCCTCTCATTGTCCTCTTCCACCTCCTCCTCCTCCTCTCATCGTCCTCACCCCCTCCTCTCTCCTCCTCATCACCTCCTCCTCTCCTCCTCCTCCTCTCATTGTCTTCTTCCTTCTCCTCCTCCTCTCATTGTCCTCCTCTCCTCCTCCTCCTCTCATTGTCTTCTTCCTTCTCCTCCTCCTCTCATTGTCTTCTTCCACCTCCTCCTCCTCTCATTGTCCTCTTCCACCTCCTCCTCCTCCTCTCATCCTCCTCCTCCTCTCATCGTCCTCACCCCCTCCTCTCATCCTCCTCTCACCCCCTCCTCTCTCCTCCTCATCACCTCCTCCTCTCCTCCTCCTCCTCTCATTGTCTTCTTCCTTCTCCTCCTCCTCTCATTGTCCTCCTCTCCTCCTCCTCCTCTCATTGTCCTCCTCTCCTCCTCCTCCTCTCATTGTCCTCTTCCTCATCTTCCTCCTCTCATCCATACATGGTCAGTGACGCTGCAGGAGTTTCCCTACGCAACACGCAGCGATGTGTCGACGTGTTCGTTATCAAACCACTCTGGCTCCATCTGTTTCCATGGTAACGTGACGCAGAGCCCCCCCCGCTTGTGGATCAGATATCAGCTGTAGTGACTCGGAGCTGCTCAACCCTCAGAGTCCAGAAATAAAGAGCAGTCACACTCTGACGTCTCTGAATCAGATGTCAGATCAGTTTCATTGCGTTTTACACAAGTGTCACAGATACACAAAGAAGACACACAAACACGAGTTCTGCTCGTTGGGATCAATGCAGTGAGTTGATGGTTGTGATGGTTATGGTGATTGTCACCTCTGGTCCATCTCTCACACACTCTCTCTCTCACAGACACACACTCTCTCTCTCTCTCTCACAGACACACTCTCTCTCACACTCTCTCACACACACACACTCTCTCTATCTCTCACACTCTCTCTCTCTCACAGACACACTCTCTCTCTCTCTCTCTCACACTCTCTCTCTCACAGACACACACTCTCTCTCTCTCTCTCACAGACACACTTTCTCTCTCTCTCTCTCAGACACACTCTCTCTCTCTCTCTCTCACACTCTCTCTCTCACAGACACACTCTCTCTCACACTCTCTCACACACACACACTCTCTCTATCTCTCACACTCTCTCTCTCTCACAGACACACTCTCTCTCTCTCTCTCTCTCTCTCTCAGTGCATGTTGGGATTGAGTGTGGTGAGTGAGCTGGAGAAAGTTTGTTTCAAATTGTTTGTTTTTCCACCTGTTTTTCTTTGCTATTTTTTCCCTCTGTACTTGTAGTAGAGGTGTGTTTTGTTTGTGTGTGAGAGACAGTGTTAGGAGCAGCAGTTTAGTTGTTAGTTGTGTGTTTGTGTTTGTGCAGCATGGCTGCTGCAGGTGGAGGCTCCGGCCTCCACAAGCTAACACGCCGACACGGCATCAAACTGTGTCCAGCTGTGGACTGCTCAGTGGAGGAGGTCAGTCTGGCTGTAGGTGAGGTGGTGGGGTATGACAGTGTGAAGTCGGCCTCACGTATGAACAGTGCTGTGGTTGTGTTTGTAGATAGCATTGAAAAAGCTAACCAGCTACTTGAGAGGGGAGTGGTGATTGAGGGCTCCTTCACACCTGTGTTGTCCCTGGCTAACCCGGTGAAGAAGGTCCTCATTTCTAATGTCCCCCCGTTCCTGAAGAATGAACTATTGGAGAAAGAACTGGCCAGACATGGACAATTAATGTCCCCTATAAAAATGATCCCCATATACAGTAGATCTCCACACCTCAAACATGTTATGTCTTTTAGGAGACACGTGTTTATGGTGCTAAAGAAGAGTGAGGAAGAGTTGAACCTGGTCTTTAGTTTTAAAATTGAGGAGTTCAACTACACAGTGCACGTTACATCAGGGAACATGAAATGTTTTGGCTGTGGGAAAGAGGGACACCTGATCCGTGTGTGCCCAGAAAGAGCCGGTGAGGGGCCGGTCGGCTGCCTCTGCACCGGGGCCCCTGCCTGCCTCGGCCGGTGGTGGTTCCTCTGCTCCTGCACCGGGGCCCCCGCCTGCCTCGGCCGGTGGTGGTTCCTCTGCTCCTGCACCGGGGCCCCCGCCTGCCTCGGCCGGTGGTGGTTCCTCTGCTCCTGCACCGGGGCCCCCGCCTGCCTCGGCCGGTGGTGGTTCCTCTGCTCCTGCACCGGGGCCCCCGCCTGCCTCGGCCGGTGGTGGTTCCTCTGCTCCTGCACCGGGGCCCCCGCCTGCCTCGGCCGGTGGTGGTTCCTCTGCTCCTGCACCGGGGCCCCCGCCTGCCTCGGCCGGTGGTGGTTCCTCTGCTCCTGCACCGGGGCCCCCGCCTGCCTCGGCCGGTGGTGGTTCCGATGCTCCTGCACCGGGGCCCCCGCCTGCCCTGGCCAGTGGTGGTTCCGATGCTCCCGCACCGGGCCCCCCGCCTGCCTCGGCCGGTGGTGGTTCCGATGCTCCCGCACCGGGGCCCCCGCCTGCCTCGGCCGGTGGTGGTTCCGATGCTCCTGCACCGGGGCCCCCGCCTGCCTCGGCCGGTGTTGGTTCCTCTGCTCCCGCACCGGGGCCCCCGCCTGCCCTGGCCGGTGGTGGTTCCTCTGCTCCTGCACCGGGGCCCCCGCCTGCCCTGGCCGGTGGTGGTTCCGCGCCTGCCTTGGGGGGGGCTGGGGCCTCTGTCCCGATAGAGCCGCGGATAGACACACCAGTTTCACGGGGGGGGAGCAGTGAGGACGTCCATCAGGAGAACGAGGTCAGAGACACTCACAAAGACACTAGAGGAGCAGAGGCAGAGCTCCCTGATGAGGAGTTTTTGATGGAGGAAGATTTTTTAAAACTGTCAGCCAAAAGAAAAAACCCAGAAAACATGAAAAATAGTGACCAAGCTAAAAAAGTTTCAAAGATAAACCCGCCGTGTTCTTCCTCTCAGTCAGAGGCTATTATAACAGAAGCAGAGGAGATCATGTATGAGGAGGAAGTGGGTGTTTACTCCTTCACCAGCATCCAGACTTTTTTACAGCAGACTAAGGGCGCAAGAATGGTTAAAGTAGAGGACTTCTTCCCAGATTTGGACCTTTTCCTCCACTCAGTGAGACTTTTCAATTTGAGGGTGGTAGCACCGACGTTCACAAATCAGGAATCATTCCGCCTGAGAAAAATAATGACTAAAATCCGAGCCCAAATGGCCACTTGATGTTTAAAAACCCTGTCTGTGTCCTCTGTCTGTTTTGACCTTTTACGTTTGGTCTAAAGAAACTCTCATCCTCAACATGTGTGATGAAAAACTGGGCTCTTCAAATATAAATGGTGCCAGAGAAGATACAAAGAGAGCTGCTCTGTTTTCAGCCTCTCCAACAACCTGGTTCCCTCCAAGCTGTGGCACCGACTGGCATGTGGGGACCCCCCAGCACGTCTGCTGGCCAGGATATTGGCTGTGATGGTGGACTTTCTTCTGGAACTGTCTGCACTGGGTCCCACAGAGTGTGTTTTCAAAGTTCCAGCTTGTCCAAAAGACTCCTGACTGGTCGTAGGGACCTGGTCTGGAGACCAGTAACCCGTACCAAAGAGCCTCCTCAAACACCAGTGGTTCACGGGACTCAGCTCCTTTGTGATGCAGGACCAGGCCTCAGAAACTGTACAAGTCCAAAAGTCCTCACTGGTATCGCATTGAGCACCATGATGAAAATAATGTATTTATTTATGAGTTGTGTGGAAGAAAACAGCTGGGTTTTGTTTTTTGGTCATATTTTGGGTTGAATATTGTTCTATTTTGATGTGTGTTTTTTTTCTTTTTGTTCAAAGGTGTTGTAGAAAGTTGTTTTGTTGGAACTTCACTGAGAAAATAAAAGTGACCTAAAAAATCAAATCTCACACTCTCTCTCTCACAGACACACACTCTCTCTCTCTCTCTCACAGACACACTTTCTCTCTCTCTCTCACAGACACACTCTCTCTCTCTCTCTCTCACACTCTCTCTCTCACAGACACACACTCTCTCTCTCTCTCTCACAGACACACTCTCTCTCTCTCTCTCTCTCACACTCTCTCTCTCACAGACACACTCTCTCTCTCTCTCTCACACACACTCTCTCTCTCTCTCTCACACACTCTCTCTCTCTCTCTCACAGACACACTCTCTCTCTCTCTCTCTCTCACACTCTCTCTCTCACAGACACACTCTCTCTCTCTCACAGACACACACTCTCTCTCTCTCTCTCACAGACACACTTTCTCTCTCTCTCTCTCTCAGACACACTCTCTCTCTCTCTCTCTCAACCCCCCTGGATGAATCACTCGTAATCGATCGTTTCTTCTTCACTCATTTATTCATTTATTGATCATTAATCAACAGTTGAATTGAACTTTTAACATCTGACATCATCACGTCACTTATGACATCACGCTCTCTGACAGGTGAGCAGAACTCCTGCAGCTCAGGTGAGCTCCGCCCCCCCTCAGTCATTGGTCAGTTCAGTCACTTGACAGCCAAGTGCTGCCAATCAGCATGTGACGTTAACCCTCCGGTCTTCTCTGGACCGGAACCCTTCTGGTCCACTTCCGGGACATCATGTGCCCCCGGGACCAACTTGTCCACCAATCGGGAAGCATGAGGTCCTCCCCCCCCCCTCCCTGTCCTCTCCCTGGGGCTCGTCCTGTTCGGTCCGAGACGTCACTCTAACAACGGTGTTCCTCTTGTGCATGAGGCCGGTTGTGGGACTGGTTCCTGTGTCTCACCGCTGGGCAGCGGTCTGGCTCAGCTCGGCTCAGCGCTCCTGCAGCGCCACATAGGGGACCCACAGGTTCCTGCAGCGACTCTCCTCACAGAAGCTGCTGACCTCCTGCAGGGCCGCACATTGCAGCGGCTGCACCGGGGGGTTCTGCACCGGACACAGGGGGAAGAGGTCGGTTACACCGTGCACCATCGTCACAACATCAAAGGCACATCACAGAGACATCAAAGGGACATCACAGAGACCCAGCAGGGGACTCAGTGGCACAGGGACTTACCGTGACCAGGATACAGTGCAGGTCCCGGGGCTCGTTCCCGTTACTGTCCTCGGTGTCCTCGTCCAGCACGTGAGCGAGCCTCCTGACGCCGGACACGCGCAGGATGTTGATGTCGTTGTCGCAGCAGAAGGCCTGAAGCAGCGTGAAGTGGATCTGCAGCGCGATGTCATCTTCATCCTCCTCATCGGTGGCGAGCACGCACAGGACCACGCTGTCCGGGTCGCTGTGGGGCACGAGCAGGGGGGGGGGTCAGTTCACGTATCATCACACTGCTGTTCAAGGTGCTAATAATAATAAATGATAAAGTGATGCATTCTGGGTCTTTCTGGAGAAGTAGAGGTACTTACACATTCATGAGCTTGGCGGACTCGTACACGCCCGCAGTGAGACAGCTCTGCCGCTGGGCCGCGACCAGCAGCTTCTCCAGGGCCGCGCGCACCGTCTCCATCCTGCACACGCACACACACACACACAGGTTAGAAACGTGACCCACACCGGTCGTGACACCTGAAACATGCACCCGCACGGGACGAGGACAGGGTCCCCCCCCACACGGAGGGCTCGTGCGTCACGAGCTGAAGTCACGAACCTTTTCTCGGAGCAGTTCGGTGCGACCTCTTCCTCCAGAGTCATGCTGACGTCAGACAGATAATCCACCAGGTCCAGAGTAAAGATCATGAAGATCCGGTTCAGTTCCTGTAAAGTTCCGGTGACCGTTAATCCAGTTCGTCCCAATCCGGGGGAATGCAGAGTAAAGTTCCGTGCGTTCGATGCCTGAGCAGAGTGCGAGCGGAGCGTGAGCCCAGAGTCCGAAACCCGGAGCTTTATCCTGACCGTCACCGACACCCCGCGCCCTCATTGGTCCGCTGCAGTCAGCACGTCCCCCGGACTCTGCGCTCATTGGCTGAACGACCTGCAGACGGAGGAGAACCCACGAGGGCTGTTCGGAGAATCCCCCTCTCTCTCTGCCCCCCCCCACTCTGTTACAAGATGAATACAAGAGAATAAAGACATAAACAAGACTGTAGAATGAAGTGTTATGGAAGTGCTGAGTGGAACCTCCTGCTCTCGGTGGTGCTTTGTGTTCAGTGACTCAGGACGAGGGGTCGAGTCCCATCAGAGATCACGTGTCTGTGCTGGTTTCAGTAGTTAGAACATATTTACTCTCTTAATTAAATCACTTTCACTTTCATTTGATACTCAAAAATTATCCTTAAAAATTCCAGATCTAATTTTCAAACTTTAATCTGACTTCCCTTAAATCCCTGAATTGTACCTATACCTGATTTTACTTTGAAGCAGGTCAACTTAATATTTAATGAAAGAATAAGTAATTCAATAATATTTAAGATTTCACATTGTTGATCTTAAAGTTAAAGACTTTAAGTCACTGACGTCACAGATGTTTACATCACGTTTCATCGAGCTGACGCTTTTATTCAAAGAGAAACAAAACCAGACCAACAAGAATCAAGAAAGAATCATTTCTTCAAGAAGCCAAACTACAAAGTTCTAAAAGTAAGAGACATTTAAGTGCTGTTAAATTATTAGTTCAAACTTTTATTTTAGGATTTGACCCTTATCTTAACATAAACAGATCCTTATATCTTAAGTGCAAGTTTAAGGGTGAGTATGACATTAGGATATATGTCAAACATAATATGTTGAAATAAATTGTGCAAATAATATTAAACTTTAAAACTATATTTAAACAAACTATATAACAATATCAAACAAGCTATTTAATATATCTAACAATATGAAAAAATATTTCAACAAACCGTGGAACTGTATTTATCAAAGTGTTAATCCGTTTAAATGTTAATGATTGAATGTTCCCTTAATTAAATCCTTCAGCCGCTGGTGGATTTCTTTGTGCTCTTGTTGCGCCTCCTGCTGGTCGTGGTTACGTCCTACAGGAGAAAGATTTGCTTCTGTTCATTTTGATTCGTCGTCGTTTGTTTAAACAAATGATTTGTTTCACTTTTTCATTTCATCTGTTCTTCACGTTTTATTTGTTCTTCCAAGTGATAAATGAAGGAACTGATCAATTCATTGATTTGATGATTGTTTATTTGTGTGCGTGTGTTTGTTTGTTTGTGTGTGTGTGTGTTAAAGTTCTAATGGCACAATTTGTCAATAGCATGAACATTTTAAAGCTTTGACATGTGTACATATCAAGTGTCTCTGTAGATTAAAGTTGTTGCAGCTTTGACTGAAACTGAAGAAGATTTTGACTGTTTGTGTTGAATCTGATCATAAGAAGATGAAAACAGAAACAGAAATCCAACTTGGATGTGATGACTCGACGTCACTGATCACTGAAGGAAACGTTCTTCATCAGCAGCAGGTTGAAGATGAACAGGAAGTTGCATGTGACAGAAACCTGACGAACAAAGACAGGATCATAGGATCGATCAAAGAGCTCCGGATCAGCCAATCACAGCTGCTGCTGTTAACACGTGATCATCTGCAGTTTTGATCAGATCAGTGTGTGGAAGCACCGGTCACATGACGTCATTGGTTTCATCGATCGTTCAGAACAAAAGAACGATTCAAGATCATCAGAGTTTTAATGAATACGAATAAACATCTGTCATGTGACAGAAACTTCACACGTTTTTATTCAGGATTAAAATGTTCAATTTAAGATGTTTCATATCAAATGTAAATTTTAGACTTAAGCTTATAACCCTAACCCAATATTAAGTTTGCGTGTCTTTGCAGGTTAAAGTATTTGTAAAATCAAGGTTCATGTTATAAAACAAAATACAGAAGGAATACAATTTAAATTTTGGACAAAAGTTTAAAGTTTGAAGGGATTTGAGAATATGTGCTATACAAATATAATATGATTGATTGATCTAATAACTTTTCATCAGTTTTTTCATTAAAAGAACATTTTTGATTAATTTAAAGGAATACAACAAAGGTTTTTGAATTTAATGTTGATGTTAAAGTAAAATATTAGTTTAAATATGTTAAACTGAAGTTTAACTGTTTTTTTTACTTTACAAGATGTAAAATAGATTCCATCGCAAACTCGCTAATTAAGGTCACAATACACACGTATCAGCTGTGTGTGTGTGTGTGTGTGTGTGTGTCTACACTGGTTCCTGATCTCAGCTTCTGGTTTTTCTTTCTCCTCAGCTTCATTTCTCTGAATCCACAGTTTGACTCATCAACAGTCGTCAGTTGATCAACATCATGTTTGTCTTTAAGTCTCCATCAGATTTATCTGATTCAAAGAAAACAACACATGTGAAACAAGTTGCTTAAGTGTTTTCTTCCTGTTTTGACACTTTAATAAAACTGAGCAACAGCTAACAACCAAGTTAACAACAGAATGAACGCTGCTAGCTAACGCTGCTAGCGGCTACTTACTGAGCCGGTTACTAACCCGTTACTATGGTTACTGGCAGCTGGTCTCAGGTGACCGAGGGGAGGTCGCTAACGTTAGCGGCTAACGCTTCTAACAGCTAACTGTAAGTGTCCCCCCCTACAGGTACAAATGTTAAACAGGAAATAAAAGAACATGAAGCACAACCTCATATCTTTATACACATTTTTATGTTTTAATAAATCAAAACTGCTGCTTGTACCTAAATATTATAATTATGATTGATTTAATGCTAATTAAACAGAAATGCCTGGGGTGTGGCTGTAACTAAAGCATTACTTTATATCTACCATTAAATATTTACTATTTAATATCAAGTTTTTTCTGCCACAGGCTCACTTTCTCTTAGTTTTGGACCGTTTTATATCTGTATTGTATTCTGTTGTGTGCCATGTACCAGTGAAGGATACATTCCCATTACTTTCTGCATTATTGGATAATACAGTTTTAAATCTTGAACATTCACCTGTAACCAACGGCAACAACCGCTGAGAGAACTCCCAAACTAATATTTAAATCAGTTTGCTATTCAAGTGAGATGAAGTTGGTCTCAGGTTAGCTATAGGTCATCAGTGACTTCCTGTTTCAACATCATATAGCTACTGTCTTAAAGGTTTCCATGTCATGTGACCCACCAAACCAATGCTATTTAGCACAATTAGGTAGATTTGTATTCCTCCTCACTACTGACTGACATGTGACTGACATGGGACTGACATGTGACTGACATGGGACTGACATGTGACTGACATGGGACTGACATCCAGTGGGTGCGAACTGAAGATAATAAGTTTAAAAAAAGATAAATCTGTAATTATCTCTGTGGGATCAGACGTTTAAAAAGCCTGTAGTTGTTCATCAGCCTCAAACTGAGAAGTGGGATGCTCGCTGTGCTTTAATGTGTGTGTGTGTGTGTGTGTGTGTGTGTGTGTGTGTGTGTGTCTGTGTCTGTGTCTGTGTGTGTGTCTGTGTGTCTGTGTGTCTGTGTGTGTGTGTCTGTGTGTGTGTGTATGTGAGGTTATTGACCTGAATATTAAATGATATGTTGACTTGGTCAGAGACAGATGTCTCACTATGAGCAGGAAATGAAATGTGTGGTTTGACGTGTCCCCTGAAGGAACATGGAGACCCACGGGTCCTCAGGGTCAAACTGGTTGGAGACATTTCAACAGGAATCTGTCTCTTTAGGTCTCAACGTGTCCCCTGAAGGAACATGGAGACCCACTGGTCCTCAGGGTCAAACTGGTTGGAGACATTTCAACAGGAATCTGTCTCTTTAGGTCTCACCAGCTTCCTGGAGCAGATCAGGCTGATTGATTATTAAACAGATGAGATGAGTCGTTGATGCAGAATCACCGACTTCACGTCTTCAAGGTTTAAAATATTCTTCCTGTGTTTGTGTGAAGCTGCAGAAACAAAGTTTAAACACAGATGTTCGTCACGTCCTGTTGAAGGAGCAGAGGTTCTGCTGACCTTTGACCTGAGGTCAGTCTCATCACACTGAACAAACACAGTGACGGCAGAGCTGCTCACGTATATACCCTCACTGCTGACTCTGCTCAGTATCCAGAGGACGGTCTGACGTGTCCACATCCCTCAGCGTCCTCCCCCCGGTCCGAGTCCACCAGCACTATGGTCAGCGGCAGGATGCTGCTGCTGAGCGCCTCCTGCTGGCTGCTGGTTGTTGTTGGGAGCTGTGAGGAGCTGAGAGAGGAGCGACCACATGAGGACGACGCCTCCAAGATACAGGAGGAGAAAGAACTGGTGAGTTAGAACTGAACTGTATATATATATATATATCAGTACTGTCCCTTAAACAATTCCATAATGATCAGCTCTGTGGATAAATGTGAGACTTTTACAGTATGTATATATTTATATATATAAATATAAAGATACTGTAAAATAAAGGTTTTCATAGCAACACTGATTATTGGTCAACTGCCTTGTGGGTCGGACTGGATTTCTCAGCTCCTGACTCATTAAGGAACATCTGTAGATATTTTTAGGAGCAGGTGAAGATAAAGACTCAGAACTTTGATTTTACTTAAATCTGTTGAAATGTTTGATTTCAGAATCAAATTTCCGTTTCGTCCACAGATTGAAGCTCTACAGGAAGTTCTGGAGAAGTTGAAGAGCAAACAGCTGCCGTCGACGGAGAAGAAGCTGGGCCGGCTTCCTTCAGTGAGAACCTTTTGTTTCTTATATGACCACGTGAAGGAAATTAAAGGTTCAGTTCACTCAAATTCAAACGAAGTCAGAAAACAAACTAAAATACAAATCTTTATGTTCCATCTTCCCTCTGTGGAGATGTCAATGTGGTCACAGAGACCGATTGTGTGTGTTTGTGTGTCAGTGTGATGCAGGCGAGCAGTGTGCGCTGCGTAAAGGCTGGAGGATCGGGACGCTGTGTGGATGTCCCAGAGGAAGCATCTGCAACTTCAATGTCCTCAAATGTCTGTAGAGTCCAAACTCTAACCTCCTTCAAAATAAAGGCAGGTTTTTAAAAAGCTCCACTCGTCTTTATGTTTTGTTCTTTTACTGTGGAAGCACACAGAATTCTTCATATTTTAACAGTTTCCTTCTGAGCATTGGAGTTGAACTCTGGTTGTTAATAACTTCAGAGTGTTTTGAACTGATCTCAGTTCAGTTTCACTCTTCAGCTGGTTGTGTCTGTGACTCTCAGTC
>CM076724.1:24840116-24867616 GCA_038501795.1 Pseudopleuronectes americanus
CTGTTTCAAAGTGTTTCTGTTTGCAGACACACGAGTTCACACTAAACTTTCATATCTGCTTCAACCAGGATCCAATCGTTTCCCCCCCCACTGTTCCCAGCAGGAAGTCACCTTCATTAAAGCGCCGGCCCACTTCCCATCAGGCCACAGTTTGAGCTCCGGCTGCTGCTGGACGATTTGATCAAAACGGAAAATACCTTTTGTTTTTAACAAAGAGCCTAGTTCAACAAACACTGTAAAAATAAAACACAAACAAAAGCTCATTACTTCCCTGAAAGACTCCGATGGGAAAAAGGATTTGTTTTTTAATAAGAAACTAAATTCATCTGATTTTCTCTGTGTTCAAAGATGATTTAAAATCAGCCAGAGTTCAGTCTGTGATCCTGAAGGAAAGTTCAGCTTCTATGACCTCTGAGTCTTTCTCTCCACCTTGTTTTTATTTCATCCCTCTCTTCCTTTGTTAATCCTGTTCTCTTTCCTTCCATCCCTCCTCTCCTTAGTTATTACTGGACTTACCCGTTCCTCTCCTCTTCTCATAAACCTTCACCATCCTTCTATCATCATCCCTCCTTTTATTTTCGTCTTTTCTATCACTTATTTTTTCTTCCTGTGTCTTTCTTCATTTCTTTCCATCATATTTTCTTTGAGGAAAGTTTAATTATAGTTTTCATTGTTTGTTTATTAACCCTCTTTCTTTTCTTACTTTTTTGCTATTTTATTTCTCTTTCTTTAGATTTTTTCTTTTTCTTCATTTCATGGAAACAAAGTTTTTTATTTAAACTTTGAATTTGTGGTTTTACAGCTCTGCTGTTTGTTCATTTTTGAATCCGTCCAATCGTGTGTGTTTATTTACCACGACTCACAGTCGTCATGGTAACGGTAGGAGGGGATGGGGGGTGCAGCAGTTAAGAATGCGGTTGTGGAGAAAGTCTCCTTTCATGGCAGCGATGGAGGTTTTGCTCTGGTTACCTTCCTTCAGGCCCAGCTGGGTGGTGAGGTTGCTCTGGCTCTGCAGCAGCTGCTCCACCTCGTCCTGACGGAGGCTGAGGTTCAGCTTCAGGACGTCCTGTCAATCAAACGCACACAAGCACAGAGTCCTCATCATCATCTGCTTCAGGCTGATGGAATAAATGATCACTGAATGTCAATATCAATTATCGAACGTGTCTCATTGCATCATCGTGACGTCACATGACATCAGGAGGTCCGCCACATTGGGCTGACACTCCCCCTAACAAGGGCAGAGGCCGATCTGACCAATCAGAGCAGACTGGGCCTTAAAGAGACAGGAGCTAAAACCAAGCGGTCACCTGCTCAGGTGTGTTGCTGCTTCATTCTGAATACACACCGCATACAGTTATTACTACAACTGTATGCGGTATTTGTACTAGAAGAGTACCCTGCTCTACATGACTCTCAGATGAGCTGTGCCAGGCCGTGCCAGGCCGGGCCAGGCCGGGCCAGGCCTCCTGGCGTCAGCTGTCAGAGCTGATTGAAAACAGGACGACTCCAGATCGACTTCTAGAAACATTCCTTCGGTTGGATCATCAGCTCTTAAAGGAACAGTCCCAACAAATATCTGACGTACGCTACACTGTGTACTTCTACTGATATAATAGTAATACAACACATCATGAAAACCTGCTGCAATATCCTAAAGAAACTCTGGAAATGTGTCTGTGACCCTGAGAAGTTGATGAAGAACTAAAAAGCAGACAGAACTGAACATGAAGCAGCAGCTGGTTGAAGTGAGTCTGATGTGTGAGTGTGAAGAAGGACAAAGTTTCCTCCTTCTCTCCCTGAGCGTCTGTGACTCTGCTGAGTGGGTTCCATCTCCTGAGAGAACAACTGACTGAGAGTCACAGACACAACCAGCTGCAGCTGAAGAGTGAAGCTGAACTGAGATCAGTTCAAAACACTCTGAAGTTATTAACAACCAGAGTTTATCTCCAACATTCAGCAGGAAACTGAACTCTGAACAGTTTGGTGGATCTGTTTCAGTTTCTATCTTCAAGGTTCAATAACTCGATCAACAGCTTCAGATCTACAGAGAAACGTATTGATCCTTAAACTTCCTGTTGTACAGGTTTAAACACGATGGATGAAAAGAGGAGTGTCCCCGTCCAATAAGATCACAGCTGGGCCGCGTGTGTGTGTGTGTGTGTGTGTGTGTGTGTGTGTGTGTATTAGCTTTCCAAAAACTTGTGATTATGTGGTGTAAATATTTTCGTTTATCTCCAGAAGGAAAATGTATTTGAGGAGTTGGAACCTGAGTCTGAGGATCCTGGTCAGGTTCAAGTTGAAGTAACATGTGTCACACGTCAGCTGTAAATATCACACGTGCTTCAGAAGTTTCACAGATGATGTGTGTCGTCTCCGTCGTAGCTTCTACAACAACACGTTTTAAAAGCTGGACGGTCTTCCCAGCATAGGAAGTGTTGGCCTCTCTCATCACTGGGATTGGTCAGGGGGCGTGTCAGACCAGCAGACAAGGGCTCCATCACAACTTTGGGTTTTAATTTTAACTTTGCAGAACCTTTATGAATTGAACATGTTTCCTTTAACCACCTGATTCTTTTTAAGACTTTTGGGATCACATTCGATGAGCTGCTCTCACGCAGGGGATTCTGGGTATTTAACGGTCTCCAACATTCACACACTTTCTGCTTCTATAAATAAAAGTAACGTTCGAGATCGTCCACAATCCACAGGCATGATGTGAGAGTTTCCCTCCTGAGGAGGAGGAGGAAGCGCCAGAGAGGGAGGAAAAAATAAGGAGGGAGGGAAGGAAAGAGGGGAGCAAACACTCACTTTTTCCAACTCTGAGAATATGAAGCTGGAAACTGAACTGCTGCAGAGAGAAGGAGGAGGAGAGGAGGAGAGAGGAGGAGAAGGAGGGAGGAGAAGGAGGGAGGAGGAGTGAAAGGGAGGGGTGAAATGTTCACACGAGAACAGAAAGTGAACTGATCCAGATTCAGATCATCAGACAAACGTTTCTGTCATGTGACTCATTTTCCTGAGGTTGTGTTAAACTGGCGGTTTTGGCGAGGAGGGCGGGGCTACTCTGGTTTCTATTCTCAGTAATGTTACACTGTAAAAAACCGAGGAGGTAAAAGTTCACAAATCCTTTACTCCAGTTGTAGTACAGATACTTGTGTTCAAGTAAAAGTACTTTTAACCTCTTAACTGCAGTATCAGTGAAACTTTTCCCTCTGAAGTCATTTCTATCGACTGAATCTGAGACGTCTATTTAGTTTAAAGATGATTTCACTGAACCAAAAAATGATTTGTTGCTTCATCGTCATCGTTCATCTTCCTCACAGAGAGATGCTCCTCTTCATCACAGAGAGATGCTCCTCTTCCTCACAGAGAGATGCTCCTCTTCCTCACAGAGAGATGCTCCTCTTCCTCACAGAGAGATGCTCCTCTTCCTCACAGAGAGATGCTCCTCTTCCTCACAGAGAGATGCTCCTCTTCCTCACAGAGATGCTCCTCTCACAGAGAGATGCTCCTCTTCGTCACAGAGAGATGCTCCTCTTCATCACAGAGAGATGCTCCTCTTCCTCACAGAGAGATGCTCCTCTTCCTCACAGAGAGATGCTCCTCTTCCTCACAGAGAGATGCTCCTCTTCCTCACAGAGAGATGCTCCTCTTCCTCACAGAGAGATGCTCCTCTTCCTCACAGAGAGATGCTCCTCTTCCTCACAGAGAGATGCTCCTCTTCCTCACAGAGAGATGCTCCTCTTCCTCACAGAGAGATGCTCCTCTTCGTCACAGAGAGATGCTCCTCACTTCCTGTTGGGACGGTGACGCTCGATGATGCAAATTAAAAATGAAACCGATGTTTCTCCTCAAGAAGAACAAAAGTATCGAGGAACAGAAAGTTCAGACAAAGTGTAGAAAAATCAAAAGTCAAAGAAAAGACAAACGAAACTAGAAAGGAAACAAAACCAAGAGCGTTTACACAGCCGTAACCATGGCAACAGTCATGAGTTCTCAAAGAAGAATGTGGCACCAGGGACATTTGACACCGACACAGGAAAACAAACTGTGGATTCACATTTGATCTATTTTCTGACTCGTCTGTGTAAAAACTCCAACATGTTGGAGCATGTGACTCACGTTCTCCTGCAGACACGCCTCCAGCGAGGCGTTGGTGGCGTTCAGGCGTCCCAGCAGCAGCAGGTTGTCGGCCATGAGCTGAGCCTGCTGCTCCCTCTCCTCCTCCACCTTCTCCTCCAGCGCCACCCGGTCCTGCCCCCACACCACCTTGGCGCCCTCCAGCTTCTCCCTGTTGTCCTGCAGCTCGAGCCGACACTGAGCTGAGCTCTTCAGGTCCGGAGATGTGGCCCACACCACGATGACCACTAGCGACACGATGGACCACAGTGCCAGCAGGGCGATGGCCACATTCTTGGCCTTCTGGGAGGACTTGGAGGGGGCCGCCATGAGAGGGAGAGCTGAGAGGGAGGAGGACGATGAAGACGATGAAGACGATGAAGACGATGAAGACGATGAAGACGATGAAGACGAGCTGCTGCTCTCAAACTCTCAGGATGGAGTGAGCTGGACTTTCCCTTCAGTTGAGTTCAGGAGGGAGAGACTCCCTCAGCCACACCCCCTGCTCCACCTCCCCTGTCTCCTCCCCTGTCTCCTCCCCCCTCCCCTGTCTCCTCCCCTCCTCCTCCTCCTCCTCCTCCTCCTCATGTCAGTGTTGCGAGGACGAGAGAGAAACTCTCACATCGTGTGTGTGTTCTGAAGACACTTCTGTCTTTGTGAGGACATTCTGTCTGGTCCTCACTTCTTCAGAGGACTGTTTGGGAAAGAGTTTAGGTTTAAGTTAATTTAGAGTTTAGGTTTAAGTTTAAACAGAGTTTAGGTTTAAGTTGGAGTTAAGGTTAAGGTAAGGGGGTAAGAAGGTGTGGGGGGGTGTATCTCTTCAGTTGAAAGGAAGTGATGACCTCATTTCCTCCGGAAACAGGAAGTGCTGTGAAGTCAGATGAGGTCACAGACGGACTTTACAGTTTTTCTCGATGCTTGAGCACGATCATGAAAACAGTGTTTCAAAACACTACACACAATCAGCACAACAACACAACCAATCAGCACAACACCTCAGATTCTCTGCAAAATGAAAAACTATACACTAATTTATCAAAACCATATTTTGTCACCCATATGAAACACACACGCTTCATATGACTTAATTCTGTTCTGACCAGTTACACACTGCTGCTGCTAACCTCAAACACTTTGAGTTATTCTACTTCTCAGTGATTAGAGTACTGTAATAGAAGTACACAGAGAAAGTGCAAATATACAATAAATTCACCAAACACTACAAAAGATGCAGTCTCATGATAATATAATCTATTTGTCTCCATATCCCCAAATCAGTCAACAAGTCAACATGGAGGATCACAACAAAACCTGTCCCAGGTTTCATGCTGCTACAGGAGTGAGCATGAAACTGTCAGCTCAGCAAATATCAGACCAGCAGAAGGTTCTGGATCCAGTTCAGTTTCACTGAGGGGAACCTGAGCCTGGGGCTGGAGATCATAAACCCTCCACCTCCATGCAGAGAGAAACTCTCTGATTGGGTTTAGAGACGGAGAGTAAGGTGGAAGGTGGTGCTGTAAACTGTGGGTGGTGTTGAAACCAGTTCTGGACCAGAACAGAGCGGTGGAAGGACACATGGTCCCAGATGAGAGTGTGTAACATCTGGTGCATGTGGTTCACTGCTGTGAATGACTGCCTGTCATTTGACAGGCAGTGCTTAGGAAGTGCAAGGAAGTGACATCTTGATAAACGTCTGTGTCTAATGTATATAATGTATGTATAAGTGTGTTTGATGTTTTGCAGATCACTGTGTGTATTGTCTGACATTGTGCTTATTGTGGGGCAGATCTGGGCCCATGTTCTGCTCCTGTAAGCATTACCTTCAGGAGCTAACAGGCTAACATCAGATCAGAATCAGGGCTGACAGGAGGCAGCGCCACCATGAGGCTGGAGTACGTCATCACATCCTCCACACTGACCTCAGAGCAGTGGTTCAGCTGCATCACAGCGCCCCCTGCTGACAGGTCACACACTGCAGCTCAGGGTCACCTCAAATAAAAAACTTCATTATAGATTGATGATGATGATGATGATGATGATGATGATGATGATGATGATGATGATGATGATGATGATGATGATGATGATGAATTTGACAGGCAAGCTCCTTCAAATTAAGTGAACTTGATATTATTGATTACTGATTATTGATTACAGATTTTTCTGCACTGATCGATTCAGGTTATGTTGACTTTATATTAAAATATCAACAGAAACAGGAATTTATGATTTTATTAGTTAATTGAATATAAAATCTGTTGATTCTTTAAACAATCTTTTATTGCCTCTGTCTAACAAACAGCTCCAGACTCAGAGATACAAGAGAGACAACTCAACAAAAGACAAACTGGCACTGTGTTGTGTTCTGGTTGTGTTAGTGTGTAGCTGCGTGCTGTTGTGGAGTTGTGTATCCCTCAGTGGAATGTGTCTGGTTCCAGCAGTTGAATCAGTTTCCTGTTTTTCTGTTTTTCTCAGACTCAGTCAATCCACAGGAGGATCCGTTTCTGTCCCACATGAAGAACTGACTGATGCTGAAGAGACCAACTCACTGAGCAGGTACAATCTACTGCATTTATTTATTTAAAGTAAAAACAACTGATGATTAAACCTTGAATTTATAAATTCATCTAAATACAGTAAATATAATCAAGACTTTAAAGATAGATGGAAATACAACATATTGTCTTTTAAAGAATAAAACGTGATTCAAACTGATCTTAACCGTCATTGTGAAAAATTTTACTCACAAGGTTATAGTGAGGTTTAAAGAATAAGAGGATTACCTAAAAATATAAATTTAGATAGAAAAACTGATTCTAAATGAGATAAAATCATCCATACAAGTGACTGTATTTATATTAAAAAGAGTGTAAAGATGGTTTTATTTAATCTTTGACAGAATAATAACGCCAAGATGTCATGCTGATGGATCAATCAAACAGTAGAGGGCGCCATTCTTAAACCATCTCAGATCTGGTAGATTGTAGATTTGTTAAAAATTAAATGTCTGAATTTAACTGTATTCAACCACAAATTCAGTTGTTTATGTATCAATCAATCAATCAATCAAATTTTATTTGTATAGCCCATATTCACAAATTACATTCATCTCATAGGGCTTTAACAGGGTGTGGCATCCTCTGTCCTTAACCCTCAGCAAGAGTGAGGACAAACTACTAAAAACCCTTTAACAGGTAAAAATAAGTAGAAACCTCAGAGAGAGCCACATGTGAGGGATCCCTCTCCCAGGACGGACACAAGTGCAATAGATGCCACGTGTAAAAACATTCATCATTAAAGTCTTTAGCAGCATTGATGCAGTCCCGCTGCAATCACAGTCCATGGTCAGCAACCAGCAGGACCACGATCCAGCATCCAGACCAGAGGCCACTCCAGTCCTCAGTCACCGTCCACCGCCGCCCACCAGGAGCCACCACGAGCCACCAGGACCCACCAGGACCCACCAGGACCCACCAGGACCCACCAGGACCCACCACGAGCCATCGCCGCGGCCCTGGTCCACCTCCTTTACCCAGTGCCAACGCGACACAGGGTCCGCCACCAGCACCACGATCAGCCCACACGACACAGAATCCTCCACACTGGGTCCACCACTGCGACCCCCGATGCACGATCCACAAACAGCAATCCATGGTGCGGCCACAGAGGCCCTGGATCTGCGGGTGTTAAAGCAAAGGGACCCCGGGGAAGGGGGGGGGGTTAGGGATGGAGAAGAGGAAGGAGAAGCTGGAAAAAGAAGCTCCGTGTGTCATGTGTCATTAAATAGAGCAAGTTACGATCTGTATGTGTTTTTAACATCACTGTGATGACATCATTGTCATTAACATCATCATTTGATCAGGATGAACTCAACGCTGACATTCATCTTCATCATCATAATCCTGAGGTGAGACACAACAGAGTGTGTTTGTGTAGTTCTGTGTGTGTGTCTTTGTGTGTGTGTTTCTGTCTATTTGAATCTCTTGGTGTGTTTTTGTGTACGTGGTTCTCTGTGTGTGTGTTAGTGTGTGGTTCTGTGTGTGTGTGTGGTTCTGTATCTGTGTGTGTGTGTGTGTGTGTGGATCTGTGTGTATGTTTGTGTGTGTGTGTGTGTGTGTGTGTGTGTGTGTGTGTGTGTGTGTGTGTGTGTGTGGATCTGTGTGTGTCTGGTTCTGTGTGTGTGTGTGTGTGTGTGTGTGTGTGTGTGTGTGTGTGTGGATCGGTGTGTGTCTGGTTCTGTGTATGTGTGTTTGTGTGTGTGTGTGTGTTGATCTGTGTGGATGCATGTGTGGTTCTCTGTGTGTGTGGTTGTGTGTGTGATGCTCTGTCTTTGTGTTCTTCAGTGGAGGAACACAGCTGTCGGTTCTTTCCCATGAACAATCATGTGACTGTGAGGAAGATCATCATCATCATCATCACATCACTGCAGGTTTGATTCCTTTTCTGAATCTTTGTTTAAATTTCACTTTCTATCTATAGATACTAAAGCTGCCGTCTTGTGGCGATGACATCATCTACAGCCAGAGTCTGTTCAGCATTGATCGAGGGGTGGAGCTATGGTGTTGAGGTCCCGCCCATACTCACCCTCGACCAATCCAGAGTCAGTCTCGACTGTCGTTCATGACAGAAACATCTTTACAAACATTTATTTAAAGTCTACTTAGATTTTTTTGTTTGGTTCATGTCCCATCTGCTAACATGGAGGTTTATTTCCTTTACTGCAGCCAGCCACCAGGGGGCGATAGAGTCTATTTAGCTTCAGTGTTTTAGAACCACATTCTCTCAGAGTTGATCTCGTCTTCGTCCTCAGCTCCTTCCATTCAGATCTTCAGGTTCACGCCGTCTCAGTCTGCAGGACGCCACCTACTGATCTGTCTCGTCTCTGGACGAGCTTCACCCCCACAGGACGTCCTGTGGTGGGTGGACGACGCCTTGGGGACATCAGCGAGCACGTCTCTGTCAGAGGAGGAGGGCGGAGCCTACCGTGCCACCTCCGTGTGGGAGGTGCTTGCAGCCGACTGGAGCAGCGAGTCTGTGATTTGTTGTGGGACAGTCCAGGAGGGACAGGTCTACAGACGGAGACTTTGTAGACCGGTATAATTTAAATATTAGGTTTCATGATGGCGCCCCCTACTGACTCATTACTGAGTCCAGTGTCTAAACTTGTGATGATTTTAATAAACATTGTTTAGACCGATGTCCTCTGAGGGTTGTGTTCCTATTGGTTGTATGAGATCACCTGTTAGAGCCAATATACAGAGGATCCTAAAATATGTTATGTTATTTATTATATTAATAAAGTCAACAGTGTAGATTACGGTACACTGTAAAAAGTGTATACTTCACATTAGTGTTTTTTCTCCAGTTGTTATAACTCATAAAACAGGAATAAACTAAAGTTCATTTTTGTGAAGTGACCTTCGGTTGTTGTATGTTTGATTGTATGTTTGGTTGGATGTTGAATTTTTGATTGGATGTGTTTGGTTGGATGTTTGGTTGGATGTTTGATCGGATGTGTTTGGTTGGATGTTGGATTTTTGATGGGATGGATTTGGTTGGATGTTTGATTTTTGTTTGGCTGTTTGCTTTGATGTTTGATTGGATTTGTTTGGTTGGATGTTTGATTTTTTTTTGGCTGTTTGCTTTGATGTTTGATTGGATGTGTTTGGTTGGATGTTGGATTTTTGATTGGATGTTTGATTGGATGTTTGATGGGATGTTTGATGGGATGGTTTTGGTTGGATGCTTGATTTTTGTTTGGCTGTTTGATTGGATGTTTGATGGGATGTTTGATTGGATGTTTGATTGGATGTTTGGTTGGATGTTTGGTTGGATGTTTGGTTGGATGTTTGATTGGATGTTTGATTGGATGTTTGATTGGATGTTTGGTTGGATGTTTGGTTGGATGTTTGGTTGGATGTTTGATTGGATGTTTGATTGGATGGTTTTGGTTGGATGTTTGGTTGGATGTTTGGTTGGATGTTTGATTGGATGTTTGATGGGATGGTTTTGGTTGGATGCTTGATTTTTGTTTGGCTGTTTGCTTTGATGTTTGATTGGATGTGTTTGGTTGGATGTTTGATGTTTGGTTGGATGTGGCTGGATGTTGAGCTAACCCTGGTGGATGAGATGAAGTGAAACTGAACTCAGATCAGTTCAACCTGCTTTAATCTCATTGGATCAACATAATGAAATAATACATGCAACAACAGTTTATAAGTCATCCTTCAAAATAAAAGAGCTACAGGTTTCATCCTTCAAAATAAAAGAGCTACAGGTTTACTCATCAAACACAAGACGATACGTTTACAGGCTAGACCCCGCCCACCCCAACCACGCCCCCCACAGGCAGATTAATACAAGTAAAATATTCATGTTTGTACAGAAGAGTAAAGATTCGTTCGAGTTTCTCACCTGAGGAACACACACATCTGTCAGAGCTCCTCGACCAATCAGAGCCCCTCAGGTCAGAGGTTCACTTCCTCTTTAAAGGGACCAACATGTTTGTACGGTGGCTGAGACAGAACAACAAACACAGCGTTCACCATGACAACAGCCGCTCGACAGCTCCGCCCCGTTTTAAACCTAATCCTTGTTGCTATGGTTACACCTGGTGGAGTTTTCCAGCCTCTGAAGCAGAGACTGGTGTAAACTGGTCTCATTTCAGTTTGAAGACTCTGAACAGAAACTGAGACTTTAGTCAACGATGACACACACGTTGTCTTCCTGATTGGTTCTGATCAGTCACATGACTCGTCTAAGCTTCGCTGTGCAGGTTGAAGTGTCCCAGCCACCGTTGGTTTGTTTCCTCTTTTGGAAGCCCCTGTAGAAAAAGAGGTAGAACGTGTGGTTTCAGATCAGATGAGAAGTTTGAATCTGTTATGTTGGAATCACACTGAACGTGTTTCAGTCCTTTTAAAACCAACTCTGTACAAACACCAGGTTTTAAAAGAAGCTCAAAAACACAACATGTCACTGAGGCTAAAACTACGACTTCTACTCAGGCAACAAGAGTAGAAAGGATAAAAAAGTCCGAGATGTTTCTCTGTGAAAAGCAGGAATCTGTTATTTTCACACTCATGCTCCGAACAGAGACAAGAAGAAGAAGGAGGAGGAGGAGGAGGAGGAGGAGGAGGAGGAGGAGAGAGAAGAAGAAGAAGAAGAAGAAGAAGAAGAAGAAGAAGAAGAAGAAGAAGAAGATCTCACTCCTTCATATCACTGTCCACATTTGCCATGTTAATAAAGTTTAATAAAATACAATCACTCATCTCCGTCATGAACATCTGAGGAAGAATTCACCTTCTGAACCAGAAGAAGAAGAAGAAGAAGAAGAAGAAGAAAATGAACTCAGACTCGTTCACACCTGGTTGGCTTCAGAGCTTCTGAACCTGAACATCAGGTGTGAACAGTTCTTCACAGCAGAAGAGGAGTTCTGGGTCTGGATCAAACTGAACCTGGTTCTCCAGATCTGCAGTGAAAACACTTTGTTGGACAGTTTGGACTTTGGGACCAATCACAGGAAGTAGAGACAGAATTAAACAGTAGAAGAAGAAGAAGAGGAAGCAGCTGCAGTCTTCACCTCCGACGATTTAATGTTTGAACCACAAGGACGTTCGTTTAGTGCATTTGAACTAGTGGAGTACTGGAGTACTGTGGAGTACTGTGGAGTACTGGGCAAGGGGTAAAGCGGTAGTCCTCCAACCAGAAGGTCGGCAGTTCAATCCCCAGTCGTCCCCATCTGCATGCCGAAGTGTCCTTGGGCAAGATGCTGAACTCTGAACTGCCTTTCAAAGAACAAGAACTGCTGCTGACTGATGCTGTGTGTGATGTGTGTGTGAATGACAAACTACTGTCAACACATTGAGTGTCATCAAGACTAGAAAAGTGTTATATAAATACAAACCATTTACCATTCACAGTACTGTGTAGTACTGTAGAATACTGTAGAGTACTGTAGTAGTGTGGAGTACTGTAGAGTACTGTAGTAGTGTGGAGTACTGTAGTAGTGTGGAGTAGTGTGGAGTACTGTAGTAGTGTGGATTACTGTATAGTACTGTAGTAGTGTGGAGTACTGTAGAGCACTGTAGTAGTGTGCGTACTGCGCCTGGAGGGGCTGATGCTGCTAGTGATACCATCATGATGTTACCATGGCAAACAGATGAAGCTTCATTCCTTTCCTCCATTCAAACAGCAAGACTACCCCAGCTGACAACATGCCCATCATGTCAGACGCCGCCTACAAACCAAACAGAGTCAAGTACAGGTAGGCCCCGCCCACGCAGGTGATGACCGACAGGACGTTGGTTCTTTAGTCTCTAAGTTACAACGTGAGACCAGAACAGATCAAAGGAAACATGGAACAAAGACATGGACTCCACACGTCTCCAGAACCGTTTCACTTCACTGGTTCATCAGCTGTTACGTACTTTGATCTGAGCCTGAAGAGTCTGAGGGTCTCATGTTCATGATGATGCCTTCATGTCGTATCGTTTAACCCGTGATTTTACTTATCAGGCCTCCGACTTCTTAAATTTGGCGACAAATGTTATTAATGGAAGATAAACCAACAATAAAATCCAATATTAACAATATAATTATATATTCAGAGAAAAATTGTAATCTTTTGACTAAAACAGCAATGTTTTACACACAGCTGGAAAATGATCATTTATGATAATATCACAATTGTATTCAACAAGAGGTCAGCGGAATTCTTGACTTTCCTTACTATTGATATGATGTTAGAAGTCTATGTGAATGCTGCCCTCTTGTGGTTGTCACCACCACAGAAACAGAGATTATGAACACTGCCTCGTTTTCATGGAAGTTCACTTTTCATTGATAACAAAATAACCGTTCAAAGGACATGTTGATGTTTCAATTGGCTTTGATTTTTCTCCGTGTCACTGAGCCTTTTATTTCCTGCAGCGTTTTAGACCTAAACCTAACAGGAAGTTAATTTTAGCGTCCATGTTGCTGTTGCCTAGCAGCATCAGCTCATACTTGACCACGCCCACGAGAAACCGGGGTTTGACCCGAAGGCTGCGATTAGATGATGTTTGGGAGGTTTCCCGGTCAGTTAGCCTTTAGCCTCAGGTTAGCTTAGCGTGTGGCGTCTGTTAGCTGCTCTGGGGGTTTTTCTTACCACAGTAAAACAAACAGCTCGTATGTTCCTGACTCCTGAAACTGGACAAACCTCTAAAAACCAGCAGCTCCACCGCAGGTATAAAACAACTGGGAGTACGCAGCTGTTAGCATGTTAGCAACAGCTGATGGAGTAGCATTGGAAGAGGAGGCTACAGGAAAAATGTTTTAAATGAATGAAGTTGGAGCTAAACGGCTGAACCTGGTGATTGTTGTGATTGTGTGAAACTGGGGCCACTCTGTCAGGTGATCACTGGCCGTGGGGCATCTTATTGGCTGGTTCCGCCACTGGCGTGAAGCCATTAGTGAGGCTGCTGGGACTCGGGGGCGTGGCCTCGACTCTGGAAGTGGACTCTACCATGGAGACGCTCTTTTGGGGCAGTCGGGGTTGGACCAGGACAGTTTTAGGACAGACAGACGCCTGGCGCAGCCCGTCGGCCCGCAGTGGCGGCCTAGTGGGGGCGGGCTCTGTGGCTGTGACATCAGAGCTGGGGGGTTTGAGAACACGTGGAGACGAGGGGCTACGAGCACTTTTGTCGGTGGGCTTTGATTCGTCGTCTTGTGGCTGTTTATCTGAGGGCGGGGCTTCTTGGTCTGAAGGGGCGGGGTCTGTGGAATCAGGGAGGCTGGTCCTGCTGCATGCTGCTCTGCCTGGAAGCCCCTGAGCCTGGAATTTCACAGCTGTCGGTACGACGCCGCGATCCCTCGTGCATGCGGCTGGTGGCAACGACGGCCTTCATGGCAGCCTGTCAACAAGCAAACAGTAATTATCTGGCTTGTTAGGTTGTTGGTGCTTTTACTGTTTGGTTTGTAACTCTTCAGATGGAACTGACTCAGTGGAGAACAATCAGAAACTGGTGGATTTGATGTGTTGTATAAACTTTGACCTCCAGATAAGGTCTCCTCACCTTGAGCTTACGCCGAGCGTTGAACTCCTGTAGTTTCCTCTGAGTGGTGTCCATGTGTGAGAAGCGAGCGGCCTTCCCCAGCACCCAGGGGTGCTGCAGAGCCTCCCGGACACTGAGGCGCTTGTGAGGGTCCAGCACGATCAGCTTGCTCACCTGATGAGTGCAAATTGAGTCTCAAATCAACAGAAACTAAAAGGTTCTGACGTCATTACAGACAAGCTCTGGTCCACTAATGTCTCAAGTCACTCCAGAAATATTTAGTTTGAATTCTTTACAAGTTCATGTCCAGGACCACACTATTTAACCAACAATGTCAAATCAGAAGTTGTTCCAAACGTGTCCAGGACTCGTCTAGTACAAGTTCATGTCAGGTCAGCAGTTGTTCTAAAAATAATCAAAAGAAGCAGGTCAAGTTCAGATTCAAGTTCTGATTCAAGTTCGATTCAAGTTCAATCAAGACGTGTCTCAAGTTGGTCCAAATATAATCCAAGTCCCTGCTGCACCAGGTCTGAAATCCTTCTGAAACATGGTCTCACATCAGGTCTCAGGTCACTGAGATAAGACCAAAGATTTGGATTCAAAGAATCAGTATGAAGCTCTCATCATTTAGACTGAGTCGTTTGAGGCAAATAACACTTTCAGACACTCTGGAGAAGGTCCAAACACTGTGGTGTGAACTTTCTCCAGTGTTTGAGTTTCTCCAGGAAACGTATAAACTCTGCTGTGGAAAGATCCGTGTTTTTGTTTTCAGCACATCCACACCTATTTGTATTCTTTCAGTTTCACGCCCCTCACGTGTTAGAAAACTCACCGACACGTCCATCGTCCCCTGACGTGTTCTCACATTGACTTGTTCAGACACTATCCTGAGTTTTTACTTGGGTTAGGGTTAACCCTTACCTGGAAGAAGACTGCAGAGAAAGTTTGCAGACGACTCCACCAGAGCAACTCAGGACTTTACCCAGAGTTCAGTGCAGGTCTGACAGCAGCTTATGTCATGTCTGAAGTGTTTTTAAGACCAGAACCAGTAAAGTCCAAGGACACATCAAGTATATCTAGACAAATGTAATTTAAAGGAAGAGGAGGCAGAACACACTGATGTCCCTCAAACCACTGGTGATCATGAAAGGAAAATGTGAGGAAAACTAATGTCCAATAATAATGACATGTAATGGGCTCGTCAGAATATGGGTTCAGGTTCATTGGAATCCTTTTTTTCCATTTTTCCAACCACCCTGAGCTGTTCCACCTGGATTCTTCATGCTGTTATTTTTACACATAGGTTCTCCTCAAATTCTTTGAAGTGTGTTGAAGTTTCCAAGTCGAATCCCCTCAGTCCTGAACGTTACAGTCGTTATTAACCTTCATCAACTAAGAATGTATGTGTGTCCGGGACGAAGGCAGCAGGTGACTAAAGTAAGAAAACATGTGTTAAACATATGTAATACTTTGGCTAAGACACATCTTGGACTATTGATTGAGATAAGATGTTGAGATGAAACTCACCAGGTCCTTGGCATTGAGGGAAACCTCGTCCCACCACGGAGACACAAACTCGTAGTCACAGTTGAGGATTCTGCTGTACATGTACTGATCGCCCCTCGGGTCGAAGAAGGGCTCGAACCCACACAGTCTGGAGACAGCAAGTTTATATAAGTAGTTATAGAATCTCTCTCACATGCTTCTCTCACCACTTTACATCCAGAAGGATATGAAGAGAACAATATTTTCACAAAGGTTCATTTCTATTTAACGTTGATGGGAGGCGGAGCTTAACATGTTAGACTCTATTTTGACTCAATCAACAGCTTCATTGACAGAGATTAACATGCTTCTAACATGTGTGTGAGTGTGTGTGTGTGTGTGTGTGCCTGTCTGTCTGTCTGTCTGTGTGTGTGTGTGTGTGCCTGTCTGTCTGTGTGTGTGTGTGTGTGTGTGTGTGTGTCTGTGTGTGTGTGCCTGTCTGTCTGTCTGTCTGTGTGTGTGTCTGTGTGTGTCTGTGTGTGTGTGCCTGTCTGTCTGTCTGTCTGTGTGTGTGTGTGTGTGCCTGTCTGTCTGTGTGTGTGTGTGTGTGTCTGTGTGTGTATGTGTGTGTGTGTGTCTGTGTGTGTGTGTGTGTGTGTGTATGTGTGTGTGTGTGCCTGTCTGTCTTTATGTTTGTGTGTGTGTCTGTGTGTGTGTGTGTGTGTGTGTGTGTGTGTGTGCCTGTCTGTCTGTCTGTCTGTGTGTGTGTCTGTGTGTGTCTGTGTGTGTGTGCCGTCTGTCTGTCTGTCTGTGTGTGTCGTGTGTGCTGTGTGTGCCTGTCTGTCTGTCTGTCTGTGTGTGTGTCTGTGTGTGTCTGTGTGTGTGTGCCCTGTCTGTCTGTCTGTCTGTGTGTGTGCGTGCCTGTCTGTCTGTATGTTTGTGTGTGTCTGTGTGTGTGTGTGCCTGTCTGTCTGTCTGTGTGTGTGTATGTGTGTGTATGTGTGTGTGTGTGTGACTCACAGGATGTAGAGGATGACACCCACTGACCACATGTCCACTTCAGGTCCGTAGGCGTTTCCCCTCAGAATCTCTGGAGCTGAAGACGGAGCAGATGGACGAAACTCAGAAATCCTGATAATACACCATCTGCATGTAGTACTGTGTGTACTCTCAGTGGTGGAGTACTAACCGCAGTATCCCGGGGTACCACACACCGTCTTCATGGTGACTTGGTCATCGATGATTTTGGAGAGACCGAAGTCGGCTGAGAGAGGAAGAGAAAGATTCATCGTCAGATCTGAACGAGTAATAACGAGTCATGAAAACTACTCTGTCGTCTGTTCTAACATCGTTTAGAGTTCTGATCCGTTTCCTTCTCAAGTCCAAAGAAACCCAAGCTTTTCGTCTACAAACCAAATTCTTTCCTCATCTCAAACATCTTCAGTGTTTTCATCAGTTTCCTGTTTCCTGTTTCCTTTGCCTTTTCCACCGCCACCGGTCCAGAGCCGGTCCAGAGCCGGTCCAGAACCGGACCAGAGTCAGTTCAGAGCCGGTCCAGAGCCGGTCCACAGCCGGTCCAGAGCCGGTCCAGAGCCGGTCCAGAGTCGGTCCACAGCCGGTCCAGAGCCGGTCCAGAACCGGACCAGAGCCGGTCCACAGCCGGTCCAGAGTCAGTTCAGAGCCGGTCCAGAGCCGGTCCAGAGCCGGTCCAGAGCCGGTCCAGAGCCGGTGATGAGGCGTACCAGTTCTTTGAGCTTCAGTTTAAAAGCACTTTACTGGTCCAGAAGAAACCAGTTCAGTCTGCGACCACCAGTTAAAACACATTGAATATGTTGAGCTATGAAAGGAGCTGGCTCCTGGTTCTGTGGCTGTCAGGTGCAAACGGAAATCACCCAAATCAGAAAGGTTGGTTCTGATCAATAAATCCGAAAATCTCAGGATGATATTGACTTGATTGTGAATAAAGTGTTAATATCTACCTGCTCAGAACAATTTGTCAAATTAAGTCATTTCTTTCACGTAATTTACAGAAAGTTCTATTCGCTGTTTCCAGATATTACAAAACGAAGATTTTTAAATTCTTTGCCCACTAAACTCTTATTTACACTGACTAATCATCTTTATTAATTTATATGATCTAATAAAAAATAATTCTATGTTCCTTTGTTTTATCCCTATTTTCACTGGTTTTATTCCTTATTTTAAACATGTGGTAACATTAGCATGATGAGTGTATTATTGGACATGATATATCATTGACTGATTGATTGGATGGAACCTTAGGACGGTCCTCACCTATCTTGAGCGGAGCGTCCAGGGACAGGTCGGCATACAGCAGGTTCTCTGGTTTCAGGTCACGATGCACCACGCCATGTTCATGTAAATACTGAAACACGAATACACAATGTCACTGAACTACACATTGAGCACTAACAGCGCCTCCTGCAGGCGGTGCAGCTCCCAGTGGCAGATCAGACAGCAACACAGAGCCTTCAGGTGGTGGTGGTGTGTGTGTGTGTGTGTGGGGTCTATGTAGGATCTGGCAGCACGGACTTCACCACATAATGAAACTGAAGTGGGGATTGTTCCCTTCCTGCCCCCTGTAGCCCCGCCCCCGATCTTAGATCAGCTGCTGCTAACGTTTAGCTAATATCTCTAAAAACCTTGGTCCAGATATCTGAGGTATGTTCAAATATAAAAATTGAAAAATGTGACTTCAAACTAATGAGTTACTGTTGAGGATTCAACCAGATCCATGTTAACACAACAGGTCCACGTGGGGGGACACGACCCAGATGTTGAGAAACTCAGGTGTAAAACAATGTTGATGTGTTCAGGGTCTGAAGGAAGTTTCAGTGACGCAGATTAATGCCACACATATAAACAGGCGCATGTTTTTCTGCATGTTAAATGTAGGTCAGTGTGTGTGTGTGTGTGTGTGTGTGTTAATCCACTGGTTTTAATCTGTTCAGCAGGAAGATGGAAGCAGCTGTTACATAAGAAACCTGCATCTGCTAAACACTGCTGCCATGAGCAACAACAATACTGACAACAACACCTTCAACTACACATCACCTGTAACTACAACAACTACTGTTACTACAAAACCTGCAACTACAACAACACTAGTAACCACAACGACACATATAACTACAACAACTACTGCAACCACAACAACACATGTAACTACCAAAACATTTGTTACTACAACTACTGTTACTACAACAACACTAGTAACCACAACAACACATTAACTACAAGACCTGCAACTACAATAACACATATAACTACAACAACACCTATAACTACAGTATCTAAACCATAATCAGCTTAATCACAGTTCTCATAATCGTTGTTTTTTTGATACATGAAAACGAATGAGTAGTGATATTATTGTTGTCTTGTCTCAGAGAACAAACAGTGAATGAATTATCTTACCGCCACAGCCTCCAGGATTTGTTTGATGACGTGAGCGGCGTCTCTCTCGCTGTAGTAACCTCTTTCCACGATCCTGCAAATAAACACAGTGTTCAAATATCACATGTTGTCTGCGTGTACAAAATACTTCAATGGGACAGAGTAGAAATACTCTGTTTGTCACCAGTCTCTATCTAGAGTCTAGGGCGGGCCCACTCAAATGGTGGCCCAGAAGCCACCAGCCCCGAGTGGCCCAACCAGACAAGCAGAGAATAACAGAGAAAGACATGTTCAGCGAGCCTTCAGAAACTCCTACAGTAGAACAGATCCTGAATGCAGCACTCTGCGTAGCCTAGCAACAATTAGCCCAGAATGCAGCTTGTTGTTTTCAATCTGTGTCTATACTGTGTGTGTGTGTGTGTGTGTGTGTGTGTGTGTCTGCTAGTGGTTGTTCCTGTGTGTGTGTGTGTGTGTGTGTGTGTGTGTGTGTCTGCTAGTGGTTGTTCCTGTGATACTGTGTGTGTGTGTGTGTGTGTGTGTGTGTGTGTGTGTGTGTGTGTGTGTGTGTCTGCTAGTGGTTGTTCCTGTGATACTGTGTGTGTGTGTGTCTGCTAGTGGTTGTTCCTGTGATACTGTGTGTGTGTGTGTGTGTGTGTGTGTCTGTGTGTGTGTGTGTGTGTGCTAGTGGTTGTTCCTGTGATACTGTGTGTGTGTGTGTGTGTCTGTGTGTGTGTGTGTCTGCTAGTGGTTGTTCCTGTGATACTGTGTGTGTGTGTGTGTGTGTGTGTGTGTGTGTGTGTGTCTGTGTGTGTGTGTCTGCTAGTGGTTGTTCCTGTGATACTGTGTGTGTGTGTGTGTCTGCTAGTGGTTGTTCCTGTGATACTGTGTGTGTGTGTGTGTGTGTGTGTGTGTGTGTGTGTGTGTGTCTGCTAGTGGTTGTTCCTGTGATACTGTGTGTGTGGGTGTGATTGTGTGTGTGTGTGATTGTGTGTGTGTGTGATTGTGTGTGTGTGTGTGATTGTGTGTGTGTGTGTGATTGTGTGTGTGTGTGTGTGTGATTGTGTGTGTGTGTGTGAGTGTGTGTGTGTGTGATTGTGTGTGTGTGTGTGATTGTGTGTGTGTGTGATTGTGTGTGTGTGTGTGTGATTGTGTGTGTGTGTGAGTGTGTGTGTGTGATTGTGTGTGTGTGTGGGTGTGATTGTGTGTGTGTGTGATTGTGTGTGTGTGTGATTGTGTGTGTGTGTGTGATTGTGTGTGTGTGTGTGTGTGTGTGATTGTGTGTGTGTGTGTGTGTGATTGTGTGTGTGTGTGTGAGTGTGTGTGTGTGTGATTGTGTGTGTGTGTGTGATTGTGTGTGTGTGTGATTGTGTGTGTGTGATTGTGTGTGTGTGTGTGTGTGTGTGATTGTGTGTGTGTGTGTGTGTGTGTGTGAATGTGTGTGATTGTGTGTGTGTGTGATTGTGTGTGTGTGTGTGTGATTGTGTGTGTGTGGGTGTGTGATTGTGTGTGTGTGTGAGTGTGTGTGTGTGTGGGTCACCTGTCAAACAGCTCTCCTCCAGTCACGAGCTCCAGAACCAGAGCGATGTCAGTGTCCGTCTCAAAGATCTCCTTCAGCTGGATCTGTTCCAGAATCAGACATTAACATAACACACCTGATCCGGGATCAGTGGGTTCGAATGGAGAACGGGTTCTAAACCCCACTCCCACAGTGACATCTGAACCCACTGGTGACATCACACTGACCCACTGACTGCCTCACTGATGACATCACCTACATACTTCAGTTCCACTTCCATCATTAGAGACAACAAACAGCAGCGAGACACTCGATACTCACGATGTTTGGATGCGTCAGACGCAGCAAGACTCCAATTTCTGTACGAACTATTTTCTTGTCAATCTGAAGCAGAAGAAACAATGTCAGCAGGAAGAACCTGTTTGACCCCTGACCTCTGACCCCTGGTGGAGGATGACTGACCGTTTTCTTGAGGACTTTGACAGCGTAGAGTTTCTGAGTCTGTTTCTCTTCACAGCGATAAACGATGGACGTGGCTCCTCTACAGGAAACACAAAACAACAAGCACCGAGTTGATCCTGAATGCAGCACGGACACACGACATGTGACATGTGACATCATGACCTCATTCACACGGTACCATGACATGATTGGTTCATCTAAATAAAATGTAAAAATTGTCTCTAATCGGCTGCATTACTTTGCTATCATGATGTCATAGTGACATTATGATGACTTCATTCCTACCATGTGACCTTCTGATTGTGTCCATCATCCAACTGGATGCAACGGTTTTTCTACTGTGTATGATGTCATTTCCCGATTTGATTATTACGTCACTGATCACATGACATCGTATTATGAAGAATAATTTTCTTATTCTTATTCAGCTTGAGACAGATGTATAATCCTGTGAAGGAAACACATGTTTACATCTGTGACGATCAGGAAAAGTTGTGTCTCTGCTGATCGACGTGTTACGTTCCAGCTGAGTCGTGAACAGTCGGCCGAGCGGTTGTCATGTTGTGTCACTAGCTGGTCCAGCTGTTACAAGTGTTGCCTAGCAACAAAGCTCTGATGAAAATGTTCTTCAGTTGATTCAAAGTGTTGATTGAATTGAACAGATACAACATTAAGAACCTTTTTAAAAATAGAGTGTGAGTGTGAACGTGTGTCTGTATGTGTGTGAGAGTGTTTGTGAATGTGTGACTTTGTGTGTGAGAGTGTTTCTGTGTGTGTGTGTGTGTGTGTGTGTGTGTGTGTGTGTGTGTGTGTGTGTGTGTGTGGAAACAGATCCTTCTGAAAAACAGCCACACACACACAGCGGTGGCTGGACTCCATGGCAACAGGTCACCTGGTACCGGATAGTGACATCATTTCAATGTTTCTGCTGAACTGTTGTTGTTGTTTACACATGATGTGTAAACATACAAACAATAATCAGTCTGTACAGAAGTAATCTGGTACTTCCCTAAAGTAAAAGTACGGATATAAGTCGGAAACTTGAGTAAGAGTTGATGTATTATTATAGATATAGTATTTTATATTTTATTTTATTTATAACCCCTAAGCCAGATCTACTTGAACGCCCCCTGGTGGCGCTTCTCATAACAACATGTGTGTGATCAGTGTGGGTTTAATTTGATTGGTTGTTTATCGTTAGTGTGTCTCTGACGCCTCCACTGGTCCATGAGATGTTGTTCATAGAAAGTCGGAGGAAGCGGAGACGCGATTAATGAAGACAACCTGCTGAGAGTGGACGGTCCAGGTCCACCTCCTACCAGAACCCAGTCAGACCCCCTTGCCTGCAGGACCCTGGATCACATTGACTGTAATCCAGACCTGTCCCCCCGTCCCCCCCTGTCCCCCTCATCAATGTGGTCCAGACCTGCCCAGCTCGGAGCTCAGGGTGTAGAACTCCTCCACCGTCCCGTCCCGCCTCGAACCCTCCACCCAGAACTCCACCGGCCCAGAACCAGGCCGGGACGTCGGCATGATGACAGCAGAGAAAACCAGGACCAGAGAGGACCAAAGATTACACCGGGACCAGGACCGGTTCAGACCGGGTCAGATGTGACCCGATCAGAACCAGGAGCAGACTAATCCAGATCCGATCTCAGATATAAATCCAGATTAGAGGAGCGGAGGCGGATGATTCATGATCGTTTAAATCCAGACCAGCACGAGGACGAGGATCCGACCGGGACCGAAAAACACCGAGACCCCCCCCCCACACGGATCATGAACCGGGATCCAGAAGCTCCAGGTCCGGATGTGTCGCAGCTTCCATCGGGCCTCAGACCCTCAGATGTCGGATCGGTTCAGTCCATCCCCTCCCGGGCTGAATCCGGATCTCCCGGGTGAACCGGTCGAGTCGCTCGGTTCCTCCGGAGCCGCGTCGCGCTGCACCGGAGCCCGAACAGAGAGCGGACCCGGACTGCCTCGGTGCCGGATGTCGTTGTTTGATTCCCTCCAGATGTCCGCAGCTGTAATCTCACAGCCCCGCCCCTCTTCCCCCTTCACCAATCACAGTGCTGCTCCAGAGCCGCGCCGCTCTCCTATTGGACGAACGACCTGTCAGTCAGCGGAGCCTCTGACAACAACCTCAATTCTGAAATAACCTAAATACACAAATGTACGTTTGCGTGACATCTGGAGGAGATGATCCTGCGGGAATCGACCCGCAACACACCGGAAACACGTGGTCCGTTTATTGCTGTTTTATTTATGACGTGTGTTCATGAGGTTATTTAATCATATGTTTGACTTCAGATTCAGAAATGAACCGAGGAGCAACATTTATCTTTTATTTCATTTAATATGTTTGATTGATGTCTGGTTTTAACATTAAGACTCTGATGGTAAATGCTGATCAATATATATATATATAATAAATAAAACAATTTAATACAAATACTTTAATTTTGTATTTGTATTCATCCAATCACTTGAATCCGGTAACTTAGCAACCATCCCTAACAACCAGCTCCTGTCAAAACACAATAATGATCCATAACACTATTATCATTTTTTTTTACAAATATCAGAAATAAAATATAAGAAGTTCAGTAAAATGACAAATATCGTTGTCATATCTTGGAAAATAAATATTAATAGCATTTAGGTAGATTCACAGAAAAAACTTCAAAATCTTAAAAGTGTTAATGAATATCAGAACAACAAACTACATTGTTGACCATAACACAATTGTAGAAAGAACACAACAGAAGCTGTGACAGTTATATTCTTCACCTAAAGTAACAGTTGTTTGACGTCATTTATAAAAACGTATGATCGTGAGGCAGCAACAGTGACGTCAGCGGGGTGATGGTGGACTCACTTTAGATCTGTCCGGAGGGAACGCTGTGACGTCAGTTTGAAAAGGAATTATTAGGCTTATTGTGATTGACAGATCATAGCTGTACAGGTGAGGTTGATTGACAGGCGGCTGACGTGCAGCCCAAAGCAGGGGAAGTGCCCACGTGCCTCTACGTCATCAGTAGTGGGTGTGAACTTCCTGGTTGTGTGTGTAAACAGTTCCGTTAACGTGAAGAAGCTCAGCTCCGGTACCGGACCTCCGCTGCTCCTGTCCCCGGTGTGAACATGACTTGTCCGCTCCTCCCGGTGCTCCTCCCGGTGCTCCTCCCGACCTACTGCCTGGTGTTGGCGGTGGATGTGAGCGGAGGCTCCGGCGGCAGCACCGCGGCTCCCCGGCCCTCCGGCTCTAACTCCAGCCGGCCCAACTCCACCCTGAGCGGGCATCCGCCGGGCGGCTTCTCCGTGGACAGCTCCATGATCCAGAGGAGCTTCTACGTCCTCATCGGGGTCTCCGTCATCGGGCTCCTCTACTTCCTGGTCCGAGCCGTGAGGTCAGCAGCGTCATTGTGACGTCACAGCCACTCACTAACACTCACAAACTAAGTTCAACACTTTAACAGTGGAGGGTTGGTTACTAGTTAGTAGGTTAACTAGGTCAGTGAGTTTAACTGTGTCAGTGGGGGGTTGGTTACTAGTTAGTAGGTTAACTAGGTCAGTGAGTTTAACTGTGTCAGTGGAGGGTTGGTTACTAGTTAGTAGGTTAACTAGGTCAGTGAGTTTAACTGTGTCAGTGGAGGGTTGGTTACTAGTTAGTAGGTTAACTAGGTCAGTGAGTTTCACTGTGTCAGTGGAGGGTTGGTTACTAGTTAGTAGGTTAACTAGGTCAGTGAGTTTAACTGTGTCAGTGGGGGGTTGGTTACTAGTTAGTAGGTTAACTAGGTCAGTGAGTTTAACTGTGTCAGTGGGGGGTTGTGAGTTGATGTTCGTCAGGAGATGAGATGTTTTGAAATGTAATGAGATCATCATGTTGATGATGTCATCAGGCTGAAGAGACCCAGCCAGAGGAAGAAATACGGTTTGCTGCTGAACGACGCGGTGGAGATGGACGAGGTGGAGACAGACGAGGACGACACACTGTTCGAGGCTCGCAGCCTCCGCAGGTCAGCAACACAACTACACAATAACACAACAAGCAGATCTGTCTTACTCCAGAACACCTGGATATCATCTACATGTGTGTGAACTCGCTGCTTCTAGAAGGTTTAACACTTGTTAATATTTGTTGTTGTTGGATTGTCAGCCTGAACTGTGGTGACGTTGTGTAACCATCTGATCTGATTGTGTGTCTCTGCTCAGATGAGTCCAGAAGAAGACGTGGATCAGGATCCTGGGAGCTGGATCAGGGGAGAGAGGACAGATGGACCAAGCTTTATTATTATTCGTATTAATATCACAATGAATGCAGATTAATGCCAAAGCTACAGCTGCTCCAGGAGCAGAGCAGGATAATCAATATTTTTTTACGTGGCGTCAGATGATGTGATCCGGGTTGCCATGACGACACAGTTCCCTCTGAGTCTCATCATCTTTTTCTAAAAGTTTTACTCTGAGCTTCAAACTTGTGACGGACATGACGCAGCAGTGATCAGACTGAGGAGGCGTGTTCTCCCTGAAACTGTCCAGATAACGGAGCTCCGCCCCCAAAGTCTACACAACCACAAGTGAACGTTTCATGACAACAGACACACACAGAAACAAACACACAGCCCTTCATGTTTTCTGTTCATTCAAATAAAATTCCGAAGGTTTTTCTCTTTCGTGTTCGACGTTTTGAACGAACAGCTCAACGTGGCTCGGTGAATAAATTAGCATTTACAGAAGTCACATGACTTAACATGGTGCTGAAGGACAGCAGATGAGATGTTCAGTGGACCAATGAGGAGACGGTTCCTTCACCTTTCATCACAGGGTTCAGCTTCTCCAGCTCCTGATGTTCACAGGACGCAAACTATTTGATTTTGACCATTTTCTAAAAGCTCAGTTACAATCTGTTATTTCTGAATAAAATCAATAAAAATTGATTAAAATCATCAAACAAACAGTTCAATGTTTTGTCGTTTGATCAGAAAATATCATCATTCACATGTTGAGAAAAGAAACGTGGTCTGATCAGAACCTGAAGAACTGACTTTTTGTTTGACTGGAACAAAGTGAGTTTGAATATTTAACATCAGGTTTTTTCAGGTTTCTCTTTAACATTAAAACCTGGTGGACCAGGAGCGAGGTGGCAGCTGATGGTGGATCCTGATGACAGTAATAACTTTATACTTTTACATTTCATTGAGCGGAGGCTTTTATCCAAAGCGACTCACAGGAAGTGGATCAGCCACGAGGAACAAGCCAGAACAACACGGATCAAGAAAGTACAACTTCTTCAACAAAGCAAAACTACAAAGTTCTACAGTAAATGACATGTAAGTGCTACTAAATTGTTAGTTTTAAAACGACTTAATTCTTACAAGTCAATAATACAACAACTATGTGATAATAGATATAACAACATAAATATAAATAACGGTAACAGTCTAAGAAACAAACACTAATAAACTGAATATGTTTTGTGTTTTGTGTTCAGTTTGACCTCATGTATGAGTTTAATTTTCACACAGAAGAATCTTTTGGTCGGTATTATTTATTATTTTAAACTATTATTATTATTTACCAAATATTACATTTCTATTGATATCATTTCCACATTAAATAAGGGAGTTGATCTTTATTCAGTTTTCTACTTGTGTTACAGATGGAATGTCCTTATTGAAACATGTGTGAATGTTTCTCACGTTTGTTTATCATTTATTTTCTGTCACATGACCCTCAGGGGACCCTTTCACATTAAAAGCTCCAGATAATAAAACCTCTTCCTGCTGTGTGATTAGATGCATTGAGTTTTCCCACAGTTCAGTCTGACAGGATCACAGGAGGGGGCGGGGCCTGCCACTGTAACAAGCCATTGATGAGTGGGCGTAGATCAGACGACTGATAAACATCTGCAGCCAATCAGATGACACCGAGAGAGAGACACCAACAATAACAGGTCCCAGAGGAGAGAGAGGGGCGTGTTTCAATTAAGCTGCTCTCAGCCCTGAATCTTCTCTTGAGGGGGAGGAGCCTGCTCGAAGGGGCGATGGGTATAAAAGACTGAGGAGAAACTGAACCTCAGACACTGAACCTGCAACCTGCAGCTGAGGAGCCACTGAGCCAAGAGTCCTGCACCAACTGGTAAGATTGAATTTCACAGGTCACAGGGTCAAAGGTCATTTTCAGAGACAAACTAATGATAAGGTTTAATTTGATGACGACAAATACTCACATGTCTGTCTGTGTGTTTGTGTGTGTGTGTGTGTTCCAGGTCATGAAGACTTTCAGAGTTTCTCCGTGTGATGAGATGAACGATGAGACAGGTACGGAGGCTGAAGATGGACAAAACACTTTGATTGAACTGATCAAATATAAACAATAATGTTAAATTATGAATCAACTCCCCGATCGCTTGTTGACCCCAGCTGACCTCTCCTCAGGTTCCGGTTCTCCGGTCGTCCAGCGGATCTTCA
>CM076724.1:24872616-24900116 GCA_038501795.1 Pseudopleuronectes americanus
AATAACTCATCAATAACTCACCAATAACTCACCAATAACTCATCAATAACTCACCAATAACTCACCAATAACTCATCAATAACTCATCAATAACTCATCAATAACTCATCAATAACTCATCAATAACTCATCAATAACTCATCAATAACTCACCAATAACTCACCAATAACTCATCAATAACTCACCAATAACTCACCAATAACTCATCAATAACTCACCAATAACTCATCAATAACTCACCAATAACTCATCAATAACTCATCAATAACTCATCAATAACTCACCAATAACTCACCAATAACTCATCAATAACTCACCAATAACTCACCAATAACTCACCAATAACTCACCATAACTCATCAATAACTCATCAATAACTCACCAATAACTCACCAATAACTCATCAATAACTCACCAATAACTCATCAATAACTCATCAATAACTCATCAATAACTCACCAATAACTCACCAATAACTCATCAATAACTCACCAGTAACTCATCAATAACTCATCAATAACTCACCAATAACTCATCAATAACTCACCAATAACTCACCAATAACTCATCAATAACTCACCAATAACTCATCATAACTCATCAATAACTCATCAATAACTCACCATAACTCACCAATAACTCATCAATAACTCACCAATAACTCATCAATAACTCATCAATAACTCATCAATAACTCACCAATAACTCACCAATAACTCATCAATAACTCACCAGTAACTCATCAATAACTGATCTAATAGAATATTAAGAATAATCAGTACTCACAGATGTAATATTACTCTCAGATATAGTAGTGCTGTCAGATATAAGGAGTACTCTCAGATAGTACTACTCACAGATGTTAAAGTACTAACAGATGTAACAGTACTCTCAGATATAGTAGTACTCTCAGATATAGCAGTACTCTCAGATATAGCAGTACCATCAGATGTTACAGTACTCTCAGATATAGTAGTACTCACAGATGTAATATTACTCTCAGATATAGCAGCACTCTCAGATATAGCAGTACTCTCAGATGTTACAGTACTCTCAGATGTTACAGTACTCTCAGATATAGTAGTACTCACAGAGTGTATTTACTCTCAGATATAGCAGTACTCTCAGATATAGCAGTACTCTCAGATATGCAGTACTCTCAGATGTTACAGTACTCTCAGATATAGTAGTACTCACAGAGATGTAATATTACTCTCAGATATAGCAGTACTCTCAGATATAGCAGTACTCTCAGATATAGCAGTACTCTCAGATATAGCAGTACTCACAGATGTAGTAGTACTCACAGATGTAATATTACTCTCAGATATAGCAGTACCCTCAGATGTTACAGTACTCTCAGATATAGCAGTACTCTCAGATATAGCAGTACTCTCAGATATAGCAGTACTCACAGATGTAGTAGTACTCGTGTCCTGGCCGGAACTCGAACCCGAGGCTGAACGGAGTGAACAGCTGGAACTTCTCGGAGAACTTGAGTGGTCCGCTGGCGCTCAGTGGGCGGTTACACTCCCAGCGTTTGAATCCCTTCCTGCGGTGGTCACACGTGGTGTAGCCGTCGTAGTTCACCATGTACAACACGTACTGCTCCGTGCGCTCCGATGACTCCGCCCCCTCGTAGTGCGGACAGTACACGTCCAGGTAGTCGTTGATCGCCACCTCCACCGTGTACTCGCCACTGAAGAACCTGAGGAGCAGCACAAGACGTAGAATAAAATCAATAACTGATATTTATATCAATCCCAACTCTCAGATATTTAGTTTTTGCTTAAATGACCTAAGATGTTTTTTTTTATGAATAAATGAGTTATTAATAATTTCCCTTTTGTTTGTGGCGTCATCGCATCTTTAGTTAGTTTGTTTATTTGTTGTTGTGGATCCGTAACATTTATTTAAAGAGAAACAAACAGACACAAGTCACAAGAACACGTTTGTGTTTATTTACTGAGACAACTCTTCATCACCGATTGTGTGTGTTTGTGTGTGTGTCAGATTGTGTCTGTGCGTAAGTTTGTGTGTCTGTGTGTGTCCTCTTTGTCTTTGCTAAAGCCATTAGCAAAGTAGCGGCTAACTCAGTTAGCTTGAGTGACTAAGAGCTGGAGAGCGGAGCTGCGTCCTCTGACCTCTGACCTCTGTGGTCCTCACGTCTCCACTCATCTGTCTAATGGACTCTGGCTCGCTGTCCGTCCCAGCAGGCCGCAGGGTCATCTTCATCTACACCACCATCTACATCTACACTCTTCATCTACACCACCATCTACATCTACACCACCATCTTCATCTACATCTACACCCCGTCTTCATCTACATCTACATCACCATCTTCATCTACATCTACACCACCATCTACATCTACAACCACCGTCTTCATCTACATCTACACCACCATCTTCATCTACACCACCCGTCTTCATCTACATCTACACCACCATCTCATCTACATCTACACCACCATCTTCATCTACATCTACACCCATCTTCATCTACATCTACACACCATCTTCATCTTCATCTACACCACCATCTTCATCTTCATCTACACCACCATCTTCATCTACATCTACACCACCATCTTCATCTACATCTACACCCATCTTCATCTACATCTACATCACCATCTTCATCTTCATCTACACACCCATCTCATCTTCATCTACACCACCATCTTCATCTACATCACCTCTCATCTTCATCTACATCTACACCACCATCTCATCTACATCTACACCACCGTCTCATCTACATCTACATCACCATCTTCATCTACATCTACACCACCATCTTCATCTACACACCACCATCTCATCTACATCTACCCTCTGTCATCTACATCTACACCACCATCTTCATCTACATCTACACCACCATCTTCATCTACATCTACACCACCATCTTCATCTACATCTACACCTACATCTTCATCTACATCTACACCACCATCTTCATCTACATCTACACCACCATCTTCATCTACATCTACACCCCGTCTTCATCTACATCTACACCACCATCTTCATCTACATCTACACCACCATCTTCATCTTCATCTACACCACCATCTACATCTACACACCCCGTCTTCATCTACATCTACATCACCATCTTCATCTACATCTACACCACCATCTACATCTACACCCCGTCTTCATCTACATCTACAACCCCGTCTTCATCTACATCTACATCACCATCTTCATCTACATCTACACCACCATCTTCATCTACATCTACACCACCATCTACATCTACAACCCCGTCTTCATCTACATCTACACCCCATCTTTATCTACACCCCCGTCTTCATCTCATCTACACCACCATCTTCATCTACATCTACACCACCATCTTCATCTACATCTACACCCCGTCTTCATCTACATCTACATCACCATCTTCATCTTCATCTACACCCCCGTCTTCATCTTCATCTACACCACCATCTTCATCTTCATCTACACCCCCGTCTCATCTTCATCTACATCACACCATCTTCTTCATCTTAATCTTTGCTACACCACCATCTTCATCTTCACTCCCATCTTCATCTTCCCCACCCCCCGTCTTCATCTACATCTACATCTACACCCCATCTTTCATCTACACCCCCCGTCTTCATCTTCATCTACACCACCATCTTCATCTACATCTACACCCCCTTCATCTTCATCTACACCCCGTCTTCATCTTCATCTACACCCCCGTCTTCATCTTCATCTACATCTACACCATCTTCTTCATCTTAATCTTTGTCTACACCACCATCTTCATCTTCACTCCCATCTTCATCTTCCCCCCCCCCGTCTTCATCTTCATCTACACCACCATCTTCATCTTCATCTACACCACCATCTTCATCTACACCCCCATCTTCATCTCCAGCCATGAGGACTCAAAGCGTCTCCAGACATGAACTCTGTAAAAACATGTCTGGACACATTGAGCAGTGTTTCCTGTGAAGCAGCTGCAGATCTTCTGAGTCACACTAATTCACAACTAGAGGTTCCTATCTCTGAAAGTCGCGCATCTGCAAAAGCAACACATCATGGACCAACAGCATCACGAACCAGGAAGTCAATAGTTCGGGAGAATTTCACCCTCTGTGTAGGTCGGAGCTGCTCCTCATGGGTCAGGTCACGAGCAGCTGAGGAGGAGGTTTGACTTCAGAACATTAACGATGACTCGACTCGGTGAGAGAGCCTGTGTTCGGCAACACGTTTTTTTAATGAAACGAAAAGCATATTTTTTGGCCTACATGTGGTCAACGCCTGGAAACAAGCATGACCTTTAGACACACGCATATCTCTACACTTACTTATCAACTCCCCCCACTCCAGAAGAAGGGAGTCTTTGTTTGTTATCAATTTGTGTTTTTATAATTTATTATGTTTTTATAATAAATGTTTTCTTTCACAAATGTTCTTTCATTAATGTTGCATATGTGAATTTTGCCAACCGCTACACTGTCAAGACCGACACTTGACTGTGTATTTTGTTTTGTTTGTTATTTTGTTGCGTGTCTGTTTGAGAGGCCTGACTGCTCTGTTCACAGCAAACTTGAAAAAAAGAAAATATTAAGCCATGGTTCACTGTGCACTTTATAATTTTATTTTGTACCGCCCTGTTTGGCAATGTTGTTTTTCAATAAAATAAAAACATTTGCATAAAGCAAGCCAATCCACTTGTCCATGTCGATAGAGAATTAAAAAAAAACAAAAATAATGGGGAAAAAATAAATGAAGGGACATTTAGAATAGATACAAATTTGCGATTAATCTAGATTAATTTTGAGTTAACTATGACATAAATGCGATTAATCACGATTAAATATTTTAATCTTTTGACAGTACTAATTTTTACCTGTGTTTTTAGTAGTTTGTCCTGACTCTTGTTGAGGGTTAAGGACAGAGGATGTCTCACCATGTTAAAGCCCTATGAGATGAATTGTGATTTTGAATATGGGCTATACAAATAAAATTTGTTTGATTGAATGATTAATAATTAATAACACCGAACTACATTTTGATCACTTCAGACATGGATCGATTATCTCTATCATCGATGATAAGGATCAGTCAAATACTTAAAAATTATGTAATTTAATATCAATTTACAGTTTTAAGTTTCATAAATATTCTTATTTAAAAAATACTAATTATCCCTGATCTGATATTTTATATCTTAACACAGAAATTAAGAAAAAACAGTAAATTAAAAGAATTTATATTTTATTTTTATAAAATATATATGTATATTTCTGTTACAATATAAAACTTGAGAATAAGTAAGAAGCTGATGAATTGTGATTATTATGAAATAAATTAAAATAATTATTAATATATTTATAAACTGATTATTACGCTGCATTTGACTAATTACACGCACACTCACACCTACTACAACAATCCTTTAAAAAAACTTTATTTCTTAAAGTTCAAACTCTACAAAATGTAAATGTTACTATGTAATTCTTATGGATGTTGTTTTATATCTTTGTATTATTTAAAGAATATTGAAACATTTGAAATCACATATGTTAATATATTATATAATATTATTATTATTACCTGTTTATCAGTTAATAAAACGTTATTCCAAACAAAGTTATCTTTGTTAAAATGATTTAATATCAAACAATAACAACAATTCAAAAAATGATAAAATTGTTGAATAAACATTTTTTTGAAATCAAAATAAATGAATTTAATACTTTGATTATAACATTATTTAAGAAAATATCGGTGTGTAAAGGATGATAGTATATATTTAATTAATATTAGTTGCAGCAGAATCATTAATATTTTGACATAAAATGTTATTACCTCATATTCTGATTTTAATTATCATTAAAAACTGGATTGTTTATTTATTTATGATGATAATTGTCAGTAAGGAAATTTATAATGAAAAAATGTATTGAAGTATAAATATTTATGTATAAAGTTATAAATGATTTCTACGTGTTCTGGGAAACGCTTCAGATCTTTGTGGGGTGGAGTGGGGGGGGGGCGGGGGTGTGGATTAGTTTCTCTGCTCGGCTGACCACATCAGCCCCCCCCACCCCACCCCCGTCAGCCTGTCAGCCGTGGACACGCTCCACCAATCACACGCCTCCGTCAACAATGGCTGCATTTCCCCAGAATTCCCTGAGAGGACAGAGAAGTCCCTCCAGAGATCCTGCAGCAGCACGAGGTCTCACTCCGACTGAACCTGAGGAAATAACCTTCACTGACCGACCACGACTCGGCGCTTCAGACCACGACTCGGCGCTTCAGACCACGACTCGGCGCTTCAGAATACGACTCGGCGCTTCAGACCACGACTCGGCGCTTCAGACGAGAACGAGCGACGGGAAGACGACTGTTTTATTAACCTGAATGAGGACAATTATAATTTATAAAAAGTGGTGGTTTGATATTTAATCACTTGTGTAAGTAAAAGCACTTCCTGTTCTTTGACCAATCAGAACCTTTCAGTGAGGTTAGGGCCTAATAACACACAATGGTGTTTGTTGTTGTGTCTGTGACCTTTGACCCCTGTGCTTTCTGTGGGACGGCTGATCCTTTGTCTGTGATTGGTTAATGAAGGGAGCGGCTGATTGGTGGAGACGGCTCTTTGTCTCTGATGGTTGTGATCACGTCACGCCGCTAAGCGTCTCCTGTCCTCCATGTTTGATAAACACTCGGCTTCACAGGATTTAACGCTAACACACAACGCCGCCTCGTTAATCCAACAGGAAGTGGATCTGTCCCGATGGGCAGAGGAGGCGGGGTGTGACTGACTGGGGGGAGGACGAGGAGGAAGAGGAGGACGAGGAGGACGAGGAGGACGAGGAGGAAGAGGAGGAAGAGGAGGACGAGGAGGACGAGGCTGAAGAGGAGGACGAGGAGGAAGAGGAGGAAGAGGAGGAAGAGGAGGAGGACGAGGAGGACGAGGCTGAAGAGGAGGACGAGGAGGACGAGGAGGAAGAGGAGAGGACGAGGAGGAAGAGGAGGAAGAGGAGGACGAGGAGGACGAGGAGGAAGAGGAGGAAGAGGGAGGAGGACGAGGAGGACGAGGAGGACTGAGAGAGGAGGACGAGGAGGACGAGGAGGACGAGGAGGACGAGGAGGAGAGAGAGAGGAGGACGAGGAGGACGAGGAGGAAGAGGAGGACGAGGAGGACGAGGAGGACGAGGAGGACGAGGAGGGACGAGGACGAGTGAGAGGAGGGAGGACGAGGAGGACGAGGAGGAAGAGGAGGAGAAGAGGAGGACGAGGAGGACGAGGAGGAAGAGGAGGACGAGGAGGACGAGGAGGAAGAGGAGGAAGAGGAGGAGGACGAGGAGGACGAGGAGGACGAGGAGGCTTTGAGACTGACAGTTAAGAATAGAACAAACTGTACACGTGTATTTTCCCTTATATAGGTTATATACGAGGAGTAGGAAGTAGGAATGAGTCGGACTGATATAATGTTGAAATGAACTGCTGCTAGCTGCTTCTCGCTCTGCTATCTGCTGCTAGCTGCTGCTATCTGCTGCTAGCTGCTTCTCGCTCTGCTAGCTGCTGCTAGCTGCTAGCTGCTGCTATCTGCTGCTAGCTGCTGCTAGCTGCTGCTATCTGCTGCTAGCTGCTGCTAGCTGCTGCTAGCTGCTATCTGCTGCTAGCTGCTGCTAGCTGCTCGGTGAGCTCCGATGTGCAACCTGACATCTGCTCAAGCATGCTAGGTGATACATACAACATCTTTGCAGTTTAGCAACAGAAAAGCGGAACAGATCATTTTATTTACGAGTTTCAACAACACTAGTGATGAGTGACACAAAGACACACACAGACACCCACAGACACACACACACTAGACGTGAATGAAGGTCTCAGGGGGAGGGGATCAACCGCAGCTAGATCGTCCAATCAGTGAGCTCGATGAGATTCTGCACGAAGCTGTGACATATGTCCAAATTAATGTTCTGTGAGGAGCGCTGCATCCTGCAGGGGGCGCTGCTCTAGTTAGAGAGTGAATCAACTTCAGAGTAAAACTCAGGACCATGATCAGATCCAGATGTTTGCAGCTAGACTCCACAGACCCCCCCGCTGCTCTCTGATTGGCCAGTCACCCCCTCACCCCACAGTCCTCCCTCTGGTTACTGTTATGTGAAATCAGAAGCTGACACACACAGACACAGACACACACACACTGACACACGTGTGTGTGTGTCTGTGTGTGTGTGCAGCAGCTGCGTTCAGTCATTACTCTGAGGTGAAGTCAGGTGGGACGACTCATTTCCTGTTGGGGGGTGAGAGGTCTCATCCCGAGGTGAAACTCGTCCCTCATAACTCCCGGCTGGTTTGTCCCACAATGCACTGCTTCCTCGTCCTGAGGCCGCACTGAAGGTTCCAACGTGGACGTGATTCGTTACAGATTTAACGTGCAATGCAGAAATGGTGTTTTTATACAAGTTTTTCTAAACACAGATAAATCTTCTGATTGTTTGACTTTTTACTTTGAACGTCTCGAGTGTGTCTGCGAGTTCACGAGGTCACTGAAGAACTGAGATTCAAAGCAAAGACGACCTTTGACCTCTGACAGAGAAGAAGAAAACCTTCACAGTACGAACAAAGGGCCTCTTTAATAACAGAACGTACGAACGTTTGAGGAACAATCTGGTTTATTCGTACTCTGCAAACTTATTCAGAACTTCCTCAGAACATGACGCACAAATGACGAAGGACCAGCTGTCCTGGAAGATGTAAACACACCCTTTAAACTGAAAGAACACTATATTCAAACAATAACGGAATTTACTAATGCATTGACCAAAGGTATTAAATAACCATTAAACCTTTAATCCTCATGAACCACACAGAACCTCCGGGAACCACACAGAACCACAGAGAACTGCAGAGATCCACACAGAACCACAGAGAACTGCAGAGAACTACAAAGAACCACACAGAACCACAGAGAACCACACAGAACCACAGAGAACTGCAGAGAACCACACAGAACCACAGAGAACTGCAGAGAACTACAAAGAACCACACAGAACCACAGAGAACTGCAGAGAACTACAAAGAACCACACAGAACCACAGAGAACTGCAGAGAACTACAGACAACCACAGACAACCACAGACAACAACAGAGAACCACACAGAACCACAGAGAACTGCAGAGAACCACACAGAACCACAGACAACCACAGAGAACCACACAGAACCACAGAGAACCACACAGAACCACAGACAACCACAGACAACCACAGAGAACCACACAGAACCACAGAGAACCACAGAGAACCACAGACAACCACAGAGAACCACACAGAACCACAGAGAACCACAGAGAACTACAAAGAACCACACAGAACCACAGAGAACTGCAGAGAACTACAGACAACCACAGACAACCACAGACAACCGCAGAGAACTGCAGAGAACTACAGACAACCACAGAGAACCACACAGAACCACAGAGAACTGCAGAGAACCACACAGAACCACAGACAACCACAGAGAACCACACAGAACCACAGAGAACCACACAGAACCACAGACAACCACAGACAACCACAGAGAACCACACAGAACCACAGAGAACCACAGAGAACCACACAGAACCACAGACAACCACAGAGAACCACACAGAACCACAGAGAACCACAGAGAACCACAGAGAACCACACAGAACCACAGAGAACCACACAGAACCACAGAGAACCACACAGAACCACACAGAACCACAGACAACCACAGAGAACCACACAGAACCACAGAGAACCACAGACAACCACAGAGAACCACACAGAACCACAGAGAACCACACAGAACCACAGACAACCACAGAGAACCACACAGAACCACAGAGAACCACAGATAACCACAGAGAACCACACAGAACCACAGAGAACCACACAGAACCACACAGAACCACAGAGAACCACACAGAACCACAGAGAACCACAGAGAACCACACAGAACCACAGACAACCACAGAGAACCACAGAGAACTGCAGAGAACTACAAAGAACCACAGATAACCACAGACAACCACAGACAACCACAGAGAACCACACAGAACCACAGACAACCACAGAGAACCACACAGAACCACACAGAACCACAGCGAACCACACAGAACCACAGCGAACCACACAGAACCACAGAGAACCACAGAGAACCACACAGAACCACAGAGAACCACACAGAGCTGTGACTAATGATCCTCCAGATGTTGACTGTTCCAGTCCAGTCCAGCAGGTGGCAGGGACACAGAAGATGTGGGTCCCAGTTCTTTTATAGTAATGAAACAATAATCGTGATGAATTGGGATAAACGTGAGTTTCCTTTGAAGAAAACTGTAATGTGTTGATAATTGTGTTTGTTTTACGGAAACACCGAGAATCGACTGTTGGTTTACAGTTTTTTCCTATCGTTTTAGGCAATTTACCTAAACCATGTTCACATTCCCTAAACACTTCACACAGTGAGCATACCAGTAGACCATGTGAACCAAACTGTGGTTACTTGCCCCTATGCTAAGATACAAATGCTGGCAATGACGCCTTCTTCCAAATTCCATGGATACCTGCCCCAGTCAATGTTCACTACCGGCAAAACGCTGTGGAACTACAGCATATTTGACCAATGTTTAGATACTCTGTTCAAAACAGTGAACTTTCTGTTCAAAACCTAACTTATCAGTAATTTAGATCACTGTAGATGGAAAGATGCTGCATTTGGACAGACAAATGAAGTTACATGTTTGAATAAGAAAAAATATTTAGTTTATAGTTTATTTATTTTATTTTACAGTAATTTAGATTTTTTTCCCCCTGTGCACCATAGTTCTTGGTGAATTGGCATGGAATTACTTTTTTTATGTAAAAGCAACACTACATACAATGATCTGTACAAAACACAGAGGATAAGTTTGGTGGTCATTTCAGCTAAAGACCTACTCAGCTAAAGACCTACTCAGCTAAAGACCTACTCAGCTAAAGACCTACTCAGCTAAAGACCTACTCAGGTGTTTTACATGTAATTTGTGCCTCGTTGAAAAAGGGCCTTCTTTGGCATTTGCTTTGGACTTCTTTACGTAGTTGGTATAGGAAAATGGATGCAGCAAGAGCAAGAGCAAGAGGCAGAGGAAGAGGAGAGGTGGAGGTGAAGGTGAAGGTGGAGGTGGAGGTGGAGGTGAAGGTGAAGGTGAAGGTGGAGGTGGAGGTGGAGGTGGAGGTGGAGGTGAAGGTGGAGTAGGAGGAAGAGGAAGAGGTAGAGGAAGAGGAAGAGGTGGACGTGAAGGTGGAGGTGGAGGTGGAGGTGGAGGTGGAGGTGAAGGTGGAGTAGGAGGAGAGGAGAGGTAGAGGAAGAGGGAGAGGTAGAGGGAGAGGGAGAGGGAGAGGGAGAGGTAGAGGAAGAGGGAGAGGAAGAGGGAGAGGTAGAGGAAGAGGGAGAGGAAGAGGAAGAGGTAGAGGAAGAGGAAGAGGTGGAGGTGGAGGTGAAGGTGAAGGTGAAGGTGGAGGTGGAGGTGGAGGTGGAGGTGAAGGTGAAGGTGGAGGTGGAGGTGGAGGTGGAGGTGGAGGTGGAGGTGAAGGTGGAGTAGGAGGAAGAGGAAGAGGTAGAGGAAGAGGGAGAGGTAGAGGAAGAGGGAGAGGGAGAGGGAGAGGTAGAGGAAGAGGGAGAGGAAGAGGAAGAGGTAGAGGAAGAGGAAGAGGTGGAGGTGGAGGTGAAGGTGAAGGTGGAGGTGGAGGTGGAGGTGGAGGTGGAGGTGAAGGTGAGGTGGAGGTGGAAGAGTGGGAGAGGGAGAGGGAGAGGTAGAGGAGAGGGAGAGTGGGAGAGGAAGGGAGAGGGAGAGGGAGGGAGAGGGAGAGGTAGAGGGAGAGGGAGAGGGAGAGGGAGAGGGAGAGGGAGAGGAGAGGAAGAGGGAGAGGGAGAGGGAGAGGAGAGGAGGGAGAGGGAGAGGGAGAGGGAGAGGGAGAGGAAGAGGAGAGGTAGAGGAAGAGGGAGAGGGAGAGGGAGAGGGAGAGGGAGAGGAGAGGGAGAGGAGAGGAAGAGGGAGAGGGAGAGGAGAGGTAGAGGAAGAGGTAGAGGAGAGGGAGAGGGAGAGGAAGAGGGAGAGGGAGAGGAAGAGGGAGAGGGAGAGGAGCAGCAGCAGCAAGGACAGTTGTATCTGATGAAATCAGAGCAACTGTCATCGACCATGTAATCAACCATGGTCTGTCCATGAGGGAAGCTGGTCTGAGGGTTCAGCCGAACTTGCCAAGATCAACGGTGGCATCAATCGTGAGGGTTTTCACACAAACTAACAGGTACTATACAGTATTTACAGCATTCTGACTGATGTGTTTGTAACAGTAGTAATGTGATGTGAGAAGTCTCCAAAACTCTCCTGACGTATCAGTGCATTTGTGTCTGACTCACTATTGTAGGACCCAACGGTTGCCCCACTCAGGTGGAAGGGGAAGAAAATTCACTTTGCCACAAGAAAATGCAATAGTGCAAATGGTTATTGCTAACAATAGTATAAGGCTAAGAGAAATTTGTGCAAACATCATCGCAGACATTGGTGTATTTGCCAACATTGAGAATGTTGGCACCACGACCATCGCCAGAGTGCTGAAAAAGCACCAAATTCGAATGAAGCAGCTTTACACTGTCCCCTTCGAGAGGAACTCTGAGCGGATAAAGGAACTCCGGTACCAATACGTCCAGGTAAGACTGAACACAGGACACACTGTCATGTTGATTGTGATTTTGCACAAAACTGTAAGCTATGCCATTTTTGTCTTATGGTATCTTGTGTATTCTCTAATTTCCTGAAGAGAGCCATGGAACTTGAAGCCAGTGAGAATGAACATGCGTTCATCTTTGTGGATGAGGCTGGCTTCAACCTGGCAAAAACACCTGATTGGGAAAAGGGCCACGATAGATGTTCCAGGCCAGAGGGGTGCGAACATCACCATGTGCGCAGCAATTTCGAACGATGGACTGCAGCTGCAGAAGGCCGGCATAGGCCCATACAACACCGAACGCCTAATTGCCTTCATAGATGAGCTTTACGAAAGGCTCACAGCAAGAGAGGTAGACAGGCAGAATCTACCAACGTATGTAATTGTATGGGACAATGTGGCCTTTCACCACTCCCGGCAAGTCACAGGGTGGTTTGCGGCGCATCCTAGGATGATGTCACTTTTCCTTCCGCCTTACTCTCCTTTCCTCAACCCCATCGAGGAATTCTTTTCGGCGTGGAGATGGAAGGTCTATGACCACCGCCCTCAGGACCAGATGTCCCTATTAGAGGCAATGGCTGCTGGGTGTATGGACATAGCCCCAGAAGATATCCAGGCCTGGATAAGGCATTCCAAAAGATTTTATCCACGTTGTATGGCAAGAGAAACCATACGTTGCGACGTAGATGAAAATTTGTGGCCAAATGCGGAGGATAGGAGGGATTAGCCCAATTCTGCGCCACTGTTGGGCTACTGTAATATACAGTATGTGCAGGTTTTGTGCATTGCATTTTTTGTTAGAACACATTTTTTGACTTTGTAATGTATTTTCTGTTTTGTGTAACACTTGCACTGTGACAAAATCTCCAAAAAGTAAAGCACAGTGAAAAAAAACTGTTGTGTTTGTGATTTGTTTCTGGATCATATATTACGTACTTACTGTATGTAATTTGCATTACAAAAACTGAAAATTGTTATTCTCAGTTTCTCATAAAACACTTACAGTATTTACTGTATTTACAATTACAGTACATTTACCACACTCAATTGTGACATCTTTTGTGGGAGGTAAACCGACATATGAACACTGTCAGCAGATACTTGGCTTGGATTGTCATACTGTAATATTACAAACTTTATTACTGTAGTCCAAAGAAGTGTTTGTGTTTTTTCTCTTTTTTTCAATGCAACACTACAGGAAATCTATGACAAACTGGAGGACACAGCAACATTTTTATATATGCAATTGGCAATGCTTCAAGATGTTAGTGTTTTTTAGGTCATAGTGTTCTGAGAGGAAACATGTGTTAAGTTATGGCAGCATTGTTTGTGGTGTGGTTGTTGTAGTGCATTTTGCACCAAAGGTTAACAGATATGCAGAGGTGTGTGTCTCTAAAGCCCACTGTGTTAAGTGATAGGGAAAAGTGACCATAGTATGGGTACATGACCGAAAACGATAGGAAAAAACTGTAATAAATACGAATAAAATAATATTAAATACATTCATGTGTACAGTCTGGAGAAACGCTGGTTACTCGGATCATTTGACAAAGCATAAAATAGTTTTAACGAAAAGACTTGTCGCGTCCAACAAGCTGCAAATTACCGTGGCAACAGGGAGGCTGCTGATTGGACGAGGGCGAGGACATGACACATTATAATGACTTCATGTCTTGTCTCTGTGGGACGTCCCACTGCGCTCGCCTCATTAACGACCCCGCTGCTTCCTGTTTGTCAGAAGCCGTCCCGTATAAATGCGGCGACTTACCACAGCATGTCCACACGCAGCCAATCACAGCGCAGGGAGAGGGGGCATGAGAGCGAATTAATGAAGAGGAGACAAGAGGACGGACAACGATACAACGTCAAGGACACGCAGAGGGGGACACAGTTCAGAGTACACACTATACACACACTATACACATTGTACACTCGCAGTACACACACAGTAAACACACACACACACAGTCATGGTCAGAGATAGATTTCATCATCACTGACTCCTCCTCAGCAAGAAGGGGCGGAGCCAGAGAAACAATACTTTCACGTCTTTCTTTCTTGTTTTCTAGACGTAACATTGAGCTGATTGGCTCCTCCCTTCTGTCATGTGACCGACTCACGGTGAGCAGAGAACCCCTGCCCCCCCGCGATGAGGAGGACGAGTTAAGTTTCTCTTTGTGAAGAAGACAAGGATGGATGATGAATGACAAGATGAAGGTGTGTTCCCAGCATGCAGTGGGAGTGGAGGAGGAAGACGCCTCATGGCGTTGGTTTTGGAGGGAAAATGGGCTCGACAGGTGCTGTTTAAACACTGTGACCACAGCGGTGCAAGGCATCATGGGAGGCCGGAGTGATGGGGGGGGCCTGTTTATTTATTCATTGAAGACTGAAGTGATTTTTTTGGTAACCACGGACTACCACCGACTGACAACCACCGACTGACAACCACCGACTGACAACCACCGACTGGTAACCACCGACTGGTAACCACCGACTACCACCGACTGACAACCACCGACTGGTAACCACCGACTGGTAACCACGGACTCCCACCGACTGGGAACCACCGACTGGTAACCACGGACTGACAACCACGGACTGACAACCACCGACTGGTAACCACCGACTGGTAACCACCGACTGACAACCACCGACTGACAACCACCGACTGGTAACCACCGACTGGTAACCACCGACTGGTAACCACCGACTGGTAACCACCGACTACCACCGACTGGGAACCACCGACTGGTAACCACGGACTGAACCACCACCGACTGACAACCACCGACTGACAACCACCGACTGGTAACCACCGACTGGCAACCACCGACTGACAACCACCGACTGGCAACCACCGACTGACAACCACCGACTGGTAACCACCGACTGGTAACCACCGACTGACAACCACCGACTGACAACCACCGACTGGTAACCACCGACTGACAACCACCGACTGGTAACCACCGACTGGCAACCACCGACTGACAACCACCGACTGGCAACCACCGACTGACAACCACCGACTGGTAACCACCGACTGACAACCACCGACTGACAACCACCGACTGGTAACCACCGACTGGTAACCACCGACTGACAACCACCGACTGGTAACCACCGACTGGTAACCACCGACTACCACCGACTGACAACCACCGACTGGTAACCACCGACTGGTAACCACGGACTCCCACCGACTGGGAACCACCGACTGGTAACCACGGACTGACAACCACGGACTGACAACCACCGACTGGTAACCACCGACTGGTAACCACCGACTGACAACCACCGACTGACAACCACCGACTGGTAACCACCGACTGGTAACCACCGACTGGTAACCACCGACTGACCACCGACTGAACCACCGACTGGTAACCACCGACTGGTAACCACGGACTACCACCGACTGACAACCACCGACTGACAACCACCGACTGGTAACCACCGACTGGAACCACCGACTGACAACCACCGACTGACAACCACCGACTGGTAACCACCGACTGGTAACCACCGACTGACAACCACCGACTGACAACCACCGACTGACAACCACCGACTGGTAACCACCGACTGACAACCACCGACTGACAACCACCGACTGACAACCACCGACTGACAACCACCGACTGACAACCACCGACTGACAACCACCGACTGGTAACCACCGACTGACAACCACCGACTGACAACCACCGACTGACCACCGACTGACAACCACCGACTGGTAACCACCGACTGGTAACCACCGACTGACAACCACCGACTGGCAACCACCGACTGACAACCACCGACTGACAACCACCGACTGACAACCACCGACTGGTAACCACCGACTGACAACCACCGACTGACAACCACCGACTGGTAACCACCGACTGGTAACCACCGACTGACAACCACCGACTGGCAACCACCGACTGACAACCACCGACTGGTAACCACCGACTGGTAACCACCGACTGACAACCACCGACTGACAACCACCGACTGGTAACCACCGACTGAACCACCGACTGGCAACCACCGACTGACAACCACCGACTGGTAACCACCGACTGGTAACCACCGACTGACAACCACCGACTGACAACCACCGACTGGTAACCACCGACTGACAACCACCGACTGGTAACCACCGACTGGTAACCACCGACTGACAACCACCGACTGGCAACCACCGACTGACAACCACCGACTGACAACCACCGACTGACAACCACCGACTGGTAACCACCGACTGGTAACCACCGACTGACAACCACCGACTGGCAACCACCGACTGACAACCACCGACTGGTAACCACCGACTGACAACCACCGACTGGTAACCACCGACTGGTAACCACCGACTGACAACCACCGACTGGCAACCACCGACTGACAACCACCGACTGGTAACCACCGACTGGTAACCACCGACTGACAACCACCGACTGGTAACCACCGACTGACAACCACCGACTGGCAACCACCGACTGGTAACCACCGACTGGTAACCACCGACTGACAACCACCGACTGGTAACCACCGACTGGTAACCACCGACTGACACCACCGACTGGTAACCACCGACTGACAACCACCGACTGACAACCACCGACTGGCAACCACCGACTGACAACCACCGACTGGTAACCACCGACTGGGAACCACCGACTGGGAACCACCGACTACCACCGACTGGTAACCACGGACTACCACCGACTGACAACCACCGACTGGTAACCACCGACAGTCCCGTGAGCAACTGAGGTCACTCGTTTGCTGGTTTAGATTGAGTCGTGTGTGTCTGTGTTTGTGTGTCCACAGGACAACCAGGACTTTTGAGTTGTGTTTCTTTTGTGTTGGACAACTGGACTGAATTGTTTTTGGGGTGTTTGTAAAAAGAAGATTCAGTGAAGTTCTCAGGTCAGTGACATCACTGTTCTTCCTATTGGACACAGTCTCCATGTGTCTCTGAACCTGGTCAGAGGTTCTGTGTGGAACCACATGTTCCTAAGGAGTCAACGAGGCAGCAGAGGGAGAACTACAGCTCCCAGCATGCCTTGGGAATCACTGCAGGTACTGACAGGAGGGACAGACGGACAGGAACCCGGAGCTGTCCGCAGCCCGTTTCCTGCCCCCCCACAAGTCATGGCCATGGCAGCCGGGGAGGAGGTCACCATGGCAACCCCCTCCAAGGAGTCCTGATCTGTTTTAAGTGAGAGTTGGAAGGGGGGGGGGAAGGGGGCAGCTGCCGTTCGCATGAACACTCGTATCATGTCGACGTGTCCCGAACAATCTGAGACACGTGTGTTCACCCGGTTTCTTATTATTTCTTATTATATATGTAAATGTATATAAATGTATATATCATATTCATTCTGATATATGATGTGTTTTAATGCAACAAGTCAGGACTTAACTAAATGTCCTCACATCAGATACACAACCTTCACACACTGACACACCCTGTGTGGACGAGAGTGAATGATTAATGAAAGGAAACAAGGAGAGAGTGAAGGAAATGGAGAGGAAAGGAAGAAAGGAAGAAAGGAGGGAGAATTAAAAGAAGAATAATCATAAAAAAATAAAATAAAAAATAAAGCGATGACCACTGCAGATGATGTATTTATGGAAACACACATACACGCCATGAATTATTACTCGCTGCTGGAAACCATCTGCGGACCATCAACCAATCACAGAGCTCTATAACTCTCAGCCAATCAGAGAGCAGGGATAACAGTAACCAGGGTCAAACACCTCTCATCCTGCTTCCTCTCCATTTCTTCTCCTCTTCCTCTCCATCCTCTCCTCTTCCCTTTCTCCTCTCTCTCTCGTTCCTCTCGTCTTCCTCTCCATTTCTTCTCCTCTCCCTCTCCATCCTCCAGTCTCTCTTCTCCCCTTCCTTTCCTCTCCTTCCTCTTCCCTTTCTCCTCCCCTCTCCTTACTCGTCTTTCTCTCCTTCCTCTCGTCTTTCCTTACTCTACTCTCATCTCCTTCCTCTCCTCTTCCTTTCCCCTGCCTCTCCTTCCTCTTCCTTTCCTCCCCTCTCCTTCCTCTTCTTCTCCTCCCCTCTCCTTCCTCTTCCTTTCCTCCCCTCTCCTTCCTCTTCTTCTCCTCCCCTCTCCTTCCTCTTCCTTTCCTCCCCTCTCCTTCCTCTTCTTCTCCTCCCCTCTCCTTCCTCTTCCTCTCCTCCCCTCTCCTTCCTCTTCTTCTCCTCCCCTCTCCTTCCTCTTCCTTTCCTCCCCTCTCCTTCCTCTTCTTCTCCTCCCCTCTCCTTCCTCTTCCTTTCCTCCCCTCTCCTTCCTCTTCTTCTCCTCCCCTCTCCTTCCTCTTCCCCTCCTCCCCTCTCCTTCCTCTTCTTCTCCTCCCCTCTCCTTCCTCTTCCCCTCCTCCCCTCTCCTTCCTCTTCCTTTCCTCCCCTCTCCTTCCTCTTCTTCTCCTCCCCTCTCCTTCCTCTTCCTTTCCTCCCCTCTCCTCTCCCCTCTCCTTCCTCTTCCTTTCCTCCCCTCTCCTTCTCTCTCCTCCCTCTCCTTCCTCTCCTCTCCTCTCTCCTCTTCCTTTCCCCTGCCTCTCCTTCCTCTTCCTTTCCTCCCTTCTCCTTCCTCTTCCCCTCCTCCCTTCTCCTTCCTCACGATCTGAAACTGGATCAGTTCATCTTCGCTGCTCGACTCTCATTATGAAGTTTAACATGAGCATTTTTTTTCTGAATGAGTTGAGCTGCAGCAGAAACACACAGAGACTGTAGATACACAACAGCTACTCACTGTCTCACTTCAGCTTTAAACCACAACCGCACAGACACACACCCGTCAGGAGTTCCTGAAGCGTAACAAGTCCGATCCTAAAACATCTGCATGTTTGTGTCTGATCAGAACTTCACTCAGAAACATCTGTTTGAAAGGATCCGGAGGAAGACGAGGTCAGAGTTCGACAGAGCAGAGTGTGTGTTAATCTCAGTGAGAAACAGAGATACAGATTTTCTCAGTTTCACATCTTGTTTGTTTGGTTTGATCTAAATCAGCAGGTGTGAAAGGAGCAGATCTCAGTTCTTTGATCCATGTTTGCTTTGATCTGTTCTGGTTCCACGTTGTAACTTAGAGACTTAAGAACAAACGTCCTGTATTCATCACCTGCGTGGGCGGAGTCACCTATACTTGACTCTGATTGGTTTGTAGACGGCGCCGGACGTGGGTGTGTTGTCAGTTGGGGGGGTAGTCGTCTTTCAGATTGAATGGAGGAGATTTATTTGGTTGCCATGGTAACGTCATGATGGTATCACTACAAGCATCCGCACCTCCAGTATCACAGTACTCCATAGTACTTCAGTACTCCACAGTCCTACAGTACCATATTAATCCACAGTACCACAATCCTACAAATTTCCCCACAGCACTACATTACTCCACAGTACTCCAAAGTACCACATTACTCCACAGTACCACACATTACTGCAGAACTCCAGTACTGCACAGTACCACAATCCTACAAAGTTCCCCAAAGCACTACAGTACTCCACAGTACTCTAAAGTACCACATTACACCACATTACAACACTTTACTACAGAGCTTCAGAACTCCAGTACTCCACAGTACCACAATCCTACAAAGTACCCCACAGTACTACAGTACTCCACAGTACTCCAAAGTACCACATTACTCCACAGTACCACACATTACTACAGAACTACAGAACTACATTATCACAGAACTCCAGATTAAATCATCGGAGGTGAAGACTGCAGCTTCTTCTTCTTCTTCTTCTACTGTTTAGTTCTGTCTCTACTTCCTGTGATTGGTCCAAAAGTTCAAACTATCCAACAAAGTGTTTTCACTGTAAACCAACAGAACCAGGTTCAGTTTGATCCAGACCAAGAACTTCTCATCTGCTATGAGGAACCGTTCACACCTGATGTTCAGGTTCAGATTGAACTGAAGAGTCTGAAGCTCTGAACCCAACCAGGTGTGAACGGTTCCTGAGTCTAGTCCTGAAGAAGCCACCTTGGTCTGAATCACCTGACCTAACAAGCTATCTGAGATAACATCACTTCCTGGAGGCTGAGCTGATGGTGGCTGCTCTCTGCTTCGGGGGTGGGGTTTTCTTTTATTCTGACCAATCAGCAACGACACAGACATCCGTGTCGTCGATATGATGCTAATGACAGCAGATTGGTTATAAACTAGGAAACAGATTTTGATGATTGGAGGATCGGGACTAGAAGGTTAAACAGTAAGAAGTTTATCTGATTGGTTCAGAGTCCCTCTCTGCTGAAGTGCTCCAGAGCCAGGCACCAGGCTGTCAATCACCCGGTCCACCCTTCACCCAGACCCGTCTCGTTCCAGCAGCTGCTCCTCGGCTCCTCCCTTGTCATTGTGTCATCTCTCAGTGAAGGTCTGAGCCGCTCGACCATTACCATAATCTCCATTAAACACTTGAGATTGTGCTTTAAGAACGCCGCCATCTGCATAATCCCATTAACTCCGGAGCTGCATTGCGTGGCCGACACAAGGCCGAGGAGCCGGGAGGAGCCGCGGCTCAGGTGGAAGAAAGAGCAGCAGAGAAAAGGCAGCTTTAGTTTGTGAATGAATGAAAGGACGAGGAGCGGCTCAGGGCGGAGAAGCAGCAGAAGAAAGAAGGAGAATCTTTTCAGACTAAAAGCTTCATCCTGGTGCTGCTGCATCTTCCCCTCCGTCGGGGGAAAAGTCCGCTTAGTTTCCTGTCTCCTCCCGTCCTCCCCCTCCCGCTAAGGAGAAGAAAAACAGATTCACGCTTTCTGACGACAAGAAAAGTAGGTCAGATTTAAATTCAGACCAAATCCGGGTGTTTCAGCGCTGACGCTGGTGAAACAGGCTCTAAATGAGCCCGAGAAAAGACACTTCCAGTCCAGGACCAGTCCAGGTCCAGGTCCAGGTCCAGGTCCAGGTCCAGGTCCAGGCACCTCATTTATAAACATAAAATTGTTCACACTCTCCAGGTTATTATCATTCACACACATTCATACAGGGCCTCTATGGGCAGCACTTTGGGGCAATTCAGGGTTCAGTATCTTGCAAAAGGACACATCCGATAGAGAGACTGGGATCGAACCCATGACCTTCTGGTTAGAGGACAGTTATGTCACACAAGCACAAATAAAACTGCAGATTAAATGTTAATAATGAGGTGGATCAATAATCTGCTTCAGTTCACCTCCTCACATGTGCATCGTCACTTTCCCGTCAGAGTTAGTGAACAACTTGTTTTTACAGATCCCATCGTTTACATGAGAAGTGTGGTAGGCTGAAGACTGACCTCGGATCAGCTGAGAGGACGTTCATTAACCTGAGAGGTCACCCCACCCGACCCGCTGTTAGCAGACACAATTCAAACGCTGCTCATTTAACTCCAGCTTCACATAAGTGTCACACACAGACTGAGGGAAACTAAAGGAAGCTCCATCTTATTTTAATACATTTTATCTTATTGTCTGGTTTCGTGAATTAATTCTGACACGTCAAATTTAACATGAATGTGTTCATTTGGATTTAAGAGACTTCCCTGTTTTTAATAACATTTTTAATTTTTTATCTTTTTCCTTCTTTTTCTTTAAGTTGCTCATATTGTTTGAAGGTGAAAACAAATTATTTCATCTAATTCTTCAATTTACTAAATTTATTTGATTTGTAGAGAAATGTTTTGTGAAATGATCCGAAACATAAACGTGTGTTCATCATCATCATCCTCATCTTTTTGTCACGGTGACAGGGTTAAACACTGAAGTCTGCTCGAAGGCACATTGGCAGCAGCCGCACCTCAACACAGACCAATGAGGTGTGTGTGTGTGTTTGTGTGTGTTTGTGTGTGTTTGTCTGTGTTTGTGTGTGTCCCAGCGTTCCACAGACACGTCCTCAGTTTTTAGCAGTCGATAATTTGGATTAACACAAGAGTGAAAACTCTAATCCTGTTAGAAGAACACCTGAGCTGTTTAAACACACAACAGACACACACACACACACACACACACACACACACGCACGCACACACAGCATCAGTCGGACACTGTCCAGGACGTTTATTGTGAAATTCAAATGATTGTTTATCCCGTCAGATCCTTTTATTTTTTGCTAGGAATCAGCCGATATGAAAACTTGATTCACAGAACAAACAATGAAGAGAAGATTTATGTTCAGTTGGATATATTTGGTTGTATTTGTGTTTCCCTTTTTTGTATTTATTTAAAACAAAGTAGATACAAATATTAAAAATATTAAACGTGATAACGTCAGAGTTAAATGTTTACCTTTTTAAGAACTCCATAAAGGTTGAAACATTTTTCGTTGATAGAGAACTTATATAAACTATTAATATGCTTAATAAAATATCAGAAAAATAACATTGATTGCTGGTAACTGTTGGAGCCATTTACTTTTAATTTAGTGTATAATAGTTAGCTCAGATTATATATATATATATATATATATATATATATATATTATATAATATATATGATAATGTGTATATATATATATTATATATATATAATATATATGGTTAGGCAGCCAGTTACCGGGGAGACTTATGTTTTTTTACCGGAACAAGAGAAACAGCTGACGTCATGGTATTTAGTTTGTGTGGATAATGTATAAGTTATCTATAAGTTATCATAGTATTTAATTTGTATGTGACGCCGCCAGTCGATGATGAAGATTTACTCCTCAGTGGATTTTTGATTTTTATTCTTTCTAATAAAGTTTGAAAACATGTTGTCATTTTAGTAACATTGTTACACTTCCTGTCAGGAAGCTGAAAAGATAGCTATGAAGATATTAGAGGAAACGTTTTTAAAAATATATATTATATATATATGATATATTTATATACATACTCACACACATAGTACATATACACATACTGAGGGGTATCTTCTTTTTGTAGTGTATATCCTGTTCATGTACAATTATAATTGTTATTATCATTGTTGTTGTTGCTGTAACTATTATATTATTATTTTATAAATTGATTATTGAAGACTATATTATTATTACTGTTTGTTTATTGGTTTGTTTGTTGTTATAGTCATGTCTGCCGATAAAGCTTCATTGACTTGAACATAAAACTAGTTTTCTATCACATTCATCACATTTTACTTTACATTCACCTAACGACCACAATGAAAGTTCTGCTTCAGCACAGCGGGCAGAAATAACCACAGAAGCACCCAGAGTAATAAACACAGAAACATCTAGAGTAATAAACACAGAAACATCTAGAGTAATAAACCCAGAAACATCTAGAGTAATAAACCCAGAAACATCTAGAGTAATAAACACAGAAACATCTAGAGTAATAAACACAGAAACATCTAGAGTAATAAACACAGGCTAGAGACGGACACTCAAGTCTCCTTAGAATCCAACCAGCAGATATTTTGTTCTAACATCACTGAGGATCAGACCCTGAACACATCACTGAAGCTCAGACCCTGAACACATCACTGAAGCTCAGACCCTGAACACATCACTGAGGCTCAGACCCTGAACACATCACTGAAGCTCAGACCCTGAACACATCACTGAAGCTCAGACCCTGAACACATCACTGAAGCTCAGACCCTGAACACATCACTGAAGCTCAGACCCTGAACACATCACTGAGGCTCAGACCCTGAACACATCACTGAAGTTCAGACCCTGAACACATCACTGAAGCTCAGACCCTGAACACATCACTGAAGCTCAGACCCTGAACACATCACTGAAGCTCAGACCCTGAACACATCACTGAAGCTCAGACCCTGAACACATCACTGAAGCTCAGACCCTGAACACATCACTGAGGCTCAGACCCTGAACACATCACTGAAGCTCAGACCCTGAACACATCACTGAGGCTCAGACCCTGAACACATCACTGAGGCTCAGACCCTGAACACATCACTGAGGCTCAGACCCTGAACACATCACTGAAGCTCAGACCCTGAACACATCACTGAGGATCAGACCCTGAACACATCACTGAAGCTCAGACCCTGAACACATCACTGAGGATCAGACCCTGAACACATCACTGAAGCTCAGACCCTGAACACATCACTGAGGATCAGACCCTGAACACATCACTGAAGCTCAGACCCTGAACACATCACTGAAGCTCAGACCCTGAACACATCACTGAGGCTCAGACCCTGAACACATCACTGAAGCTCAGACCCTGAACACATCACTGAAGCTCAGACCCTGAACACATCACTGAAGCTCAGACCCTGAACACATCACTGAAGCTCAGACCCTGAACACATCACTGAGGCTCAGACCCTGAACACATCACTGAAGTTCAGACCCTGAACACATCACTGAAGCTCAGACCCTGAACACATCACTGAAGCTCAGACCCTGAACACATCACTGAAGCTCAGACCCTGAACACATCACTGAAGCTCAGACCCTGAACACATCACTGAAGCTCAGACCCTGAACACATCACTGAGGCTCAGACCCTGAACACATCACTGAAGCTCAGACCCTGAACACATCACTGAGGCTCAGACCCTGAACACATCACTGAGGCTCAGACCCTGAACACATCACTGAGGCTCAGACCCTGAACACATCACTGAAGCTCAGACCCTGAACACATCACTGAGGATCAGACCCTGAACACATCACTGAAGCTCAGACCCTGAACACATCACTGAGGATCAGACCCTGAACACATCACTGAAGCTCAGACCCTGAACACATCACTGAGGATCAGACCCTGAACACATCACTGAAGCTCAGACCCTGAACACATCACTCTGAATGAACTGGGGTCTAAGTTTCCATGGAAACAACAGATGTTTTCACTCACTTCCTGCTGGACAGATGTTCTGCAGCATCATCACTTTACATCTGCAGCTTTAAGTGTGAATAAAGTTTATTGAAAGAGTTCTGTTTAACTTCCTCTCTCTCTCTGTAACAGTGTCCTCGAACGCCCTCTCACAGAACCTCATTCAGAAATTCTGTCTTTGTTTTAGTTTCATGAATCTCACGTTTAATAAAAACCTAAGAATCTTTTTTCAGTTTTGTATTCGTATAAAAATAATTATTGTTATTATCAGTATGTGACACCTGCAGAGCTTTCTAGAACCTTGTTCATTTGGATTTGTTCTTGAAACACGTTGAAAAGAATAAACGGATTAAATGTTTGTTCTGAAGCTGACAGAGGGAGGGAGGCTAACAGTTTCCCCCTGCTTTCAGTGTTTGTGCTAAGCTACGTTAGCCTCATCCTGGACAGTGATTCTTTAGTTTGTCTTCGGACTGAAACTCGTCTCCTGATGTGACCTGATCCTCAAACACACCAGGTTCAACGTGTTCACCTCCTCCTGCTGCTGCTTGACTTCAAAGCTCCCCTGTGAGTGTGTGTCCGTGTGTGTGTGTGTGTGTGTGTGTGTGCAGATCCAGTGAAATGTGGGTCAGACATTAAAATGCATGAGCGGGAGCAGAAAGCATGATGAAGTGCTGAGACACGAGGAGCAGAGAATATAAAAATAAGTGGAGGAGGGGCTCCGACAGAAGCCCCTCCCTGCTGACTCCGTGCCATTGGTTCAATCCCACCAACAAAATAACAGAGAATAAATAAAGAATAAAGAGTCTTGTTTCCGGCTCCGAGGCCGACACACACATCGTCTACGATGACGAGTTCCAGGATGAATCTGATCGGCTTCACACGCTAACGTCTCCTCGCATGTAAATATACAAACACGCATGAACATGTGCACAAACATGTGAACATACATGTTCACACAGCCGGAGAGCATACATCCTAAATCCACTCAAATGAAAATATTCAGGCAAATGGAATAGGTTTTAAAAATCAAATGAAGCTTGAATTAAAGGTCGACCGATAAAAACTTTATGCAGCTATATCGACATCATATTTTGTCGATATATGAAATTTTGATGATAATAATTAACAATTAAGAAAATATTTTATGTTTCTGTAAAAAACTGTGTTAATATCCTTATTTGTATTTTTCTGTACAACGACGTCTGAGGAATAATCTTTTTATCATGATGACTATGACTGAAATATTGATCAGGACAAATATCAGGTTATTGATCAGATTTCTGGTTCAGGGTCATGTGATCGCATTTTGCTGCCGTGTCTGAAACCGTCGGTTCGTCTGAGTCGCCGCCGCCGGCGTCACGGGTCTGACCTCAGAGTGAAGAGGCTCAACAAAATGGTGGCTGCAGCAGAAACGTCTCGTGCTCATTCTGCTCCTGAGCCGAGTCTCCAGCTGACGTCTCCAGCTGACGTCTCCAGCGTGGACGTCTCCAGCTGACGTCTCCAGCGTGGACGTCTCCAGCGTGGACGTCTCCAGCGTGGACGTCTCCAGCGTGGACGTCTCCAGCGTGGACGTCTCCAGCTGACGTCTCCAGCGTGGACGTCTCCAGCGTGTGCGTCCATGCCGGACGTCCAGTGTGGACGCACACGTGCACAACACCAACATTACACCTGCTGTCGACCCGACAGGAACAAACGCTGAGTTCACTGAGGTCAAAGGTCAGTCGGGACTCTTCAGCCCGAGGTGATGTCATCGAACGCCCAGTACGGTCCAGAACCAAAACCACTCTGACGTCCAGAGACACTGACCCGGACAGTTTTGCTCTGACGAGTTACAGACACGTGTGAAGATGTTAGAAGAACCACAGCTGCCTGTCTGTGTGTGAAACACACACACACTCAGAACAACAAACACACACACACACACACTCAGAACAACAAACACACACACACACACTCAGAAGAACAAAC